>JAMPIV010012221.1:0-482500 GCA_024509875.1 Oreohelix idahoensis | reverse complement strand
GATCACGTTTCTACATCAACTATTGGCGGTGACATATTGTTCATCCAGGAAAAAACCCACACCAGATTCGGCGTTCACCTCATTAGTCTTTATTTGACAGACGATGGACTGGGGCCAATTTGGGAAATAAACCTGACATTTTATATAGTCAGGAAAAATTGTAATTCCAAGGGATATCACCAAGAGTTGGTAAGAGTGATTGAGTGGCCACTGTACGAAAGAGTGCGTGAGTATTTTTCTTTGTTTCAGGGAATTTACCAGCATTGGATTTGCTTAAACTTGTTTACTTTACTGGGTAGCATATAGTAGGAATTTGTTTACTCTACTATCTACTCTGTAACATAATGTTAACCTTTGACCTTTGGGTTATTAACTTTGTTACAGGGACTTACCAAAACTGGATTTGCTTAAACTTGTTAAATTTATTGGGTAGCATATAGTAGGAACATATTTACTTTACGGTCTACTCTGTAACATAATGTTAACCTTTGACCTTTGGGTTATTAACTTTTAGGGGGTTTTTTCCCTCCATAGGGGGAAGGCACCTTTATTCTGCTATTTCATTTGTATGTAAATCTGATTTTATTTTATCTTTCTTTAGGTATTTAATGTTGCCAAGTTTAAATGATAATAAACAACAAAAGAAACTTAACTTTGTGTGTTGGTCAGACCCATACCCAATTAACCGTAGTTTTTCACGTTTGTGTGTCTTGTTGTCACATAGCTGTGTGTAGTTAAACTTATATTTATATGTATGAGGAGGGAAAGGTTGTCTTGTACTAAATTATAGTCGTATAGATAGGCTGGAATAGAGAAACTTACTCATTCCATAGACATATTTTGTTCCCTAAACTATCACCCATGAATTCTATTTTTCACACCTTTTTCTCACGTACTTATCAACATCCACTCTACTCAGACGGGACAAACATAACTCACAACCTATCTGTACGACAGACAGATAGGCAGACAGACAGACCAGACAGACAAACAGACAGACCAGACAGACAGACCAGACAAACCGACCAGACAGAACGTCCAGACCGACCAGACCGACCAGACAGACCGACCAGACAGACCGACCAGACAGACCGCCCAGTCAGACCGACCAGACAGACCGACCAGACAGACCGACCAGACATACCGACCAGACAGACCGACCAGACATACCGACCAGACAGACCGACCAGACATACCGACCAGACAGACCGACCAGACAGACAGACCAGACAGACAGACCTGACAAACAGACAAGACAGACAGACAGACCAGACCAGACAGACAGACCAGACGGACAGACTAGACGGACAAACAGACTAGACAGCCAGACAGACATACAGACAAGACAGACCAGACAGTCAGACCAGACAGACCGACCAGACAGACCAACCAGACAGACCGACCAGATAGACCGACCAGACAGAAAGACCAGATGGACAGACCAGACAGACAGTCCAGACCAGACAGACCAGACAGACCAGACAGACAGAGCAGACCAGACAGACCAGTCAGACAGACCAGACAGACAGACCAGACAGACCAGACAGACAGACCAGACAGACAGACCAGACAGACCAGACAGACAGACTAGACAGACAGACCAGACAGTTCAGACCAGACCAGACAGACAGATCAGACACACCGACCAGACAGACAGACCAGACAGACAGACCAGACAGACAGACAGACAACGACAGACAGACCAGACAGACAGACCAGACAGACAGACACAGACAGACCGATCGGACAGACCAGACCAGACAGACCAGACCAGACAGATCAGACCAGACAGACCAGACCAGACAGACCAGACCAGACCAGACGGACAGACCAGACGGACCGACCAGATAGACAGGCCAGACAGACAGACTAGACAGACAGACCAGACAGACCGACCAGACAGACAGACCAGACAGACAGACCAGACAGACATACCACACAGATCGACCAGACAGACATACCTCACAGACAGACCAGACAGACAGACCAGACCGACAGACCAGACCATACATACCAGACCAGACAGACCAGACAGAAAGACCAGACAGACAGACAGACCAGACAGACCAGACAGACCAGACAGACAGACCAGACAGACAGACCAGACAGACAGACCAATCAGACCAGACAGACAGATCAGACAGACCAGACCAGACAGACAGCCCAGACAGATAGACCAGACAGACAGACATGTTTTCGTCTGTCGAAATTTGACCATTGTTGGACTATTACTGCGGAGCACGGGAGATCATTCATGCCACACAGACAAGTACCAGTGGAACAATGGATGAGAAGAAGATGCTGGAGATGTATAGTACGCACACTGAGGAAACGTGTTATTACAAGGCAATCTTCGTTCAGGATTCCCCAGAGTAACAGACAGACAGACTGGAAAACACACGGAGAAGAACGAACTTTATTTTCAAAGGGTTTAAAATTGGGGTTCGCAGGCCTGTCTAACATTCTGCCCTTCCTTTCTCTCGTCATCCAAACTGGAAACATTTATTCTCACATGTATCTTAATATTACTTAAATAATAAAATAAACTACAATGAAATAAAATCTCACCTTTGTAACAGTACAATAACAGTTACTCACATCTGCAGTACCTAGCATAATCAATATTGAACTGGGCAAAATTATCTTTAAAACCAACAAATGATGTTATATAATTATTTAGGAACATAACTAAATTAAGGTCGCATATAATCTGCACTCGTGATGTATTTGAAAAGTCTGCGATTGAATGAATATGGACTAAGTGTGTTTTTTAGATCGTGTGGAAGATTATTCCACAGATGAGCAGCAGAAAAAGCTAAACTTTTCTTGAATAAGTTGTGCCTAGGCTTGTGTGTGTAATTTGTTTAACCGTTGGCACCGGAGAAAGGGATCAAAGGGTAAGGAAGATATGAAAAAACTTGAGCTGATGGCACGGAACGCGAGAACTTGGCATCAGTTTGTTGAAGGTCTATACTTTTTGGGTTGCTGAATGGTAATGGTTATGATAATAAGCCCAGATGATGGTTTGATGATAGGAAACTCTATACAGAGCGATACAACAGGAGGCAATCTAATCATCAGAAGGAGTCCCCCCGTCGAACAAGTGTTTCGCCCCGTTATTCTCTTTACACTCTAAAGGGGGCGGGCCTACTTGGGTCACGACTCCCAAGTGTCTCAGCCTACGTTGTCTTATATCGAAAATACACCCATTTCACTTTGGTAGCACCTTTTAAAATCCACATCTCCGCCAGCCATGGAGGCAATTGTGAAAGTAACAAAGAGAAGACAAATTATGGCGGTCGTTCCGCCGCACACCACGACTCCGGACAGACACTGACACACCTGCGCGAAGCCGACGAGGCTAGCCACTGCGCGCTAGCCACTGAAATTCTGCGCCCAGCACCTCTTATAATATACATCGCTGGTTGCCCGTAAGTCACAGCTCTTTCACCAGTACACCGAAAAACTCACTGATGTTTTCTGTACTGCAGAGTTTACTGTCCCGAGTTCCATAGCCTCTTGCGGTTGTTTCACAGCCAGCGTGATGCCTTTTCGGCAGTTTCACTAAGCCTCTTCAGGGCCCTTGTTCTCGACTGTCCCCTCAGCCACAACAGTTTCAATAAATCTTACACTGAAGCAGCAACGAGCCCTCTTGCGCCCACCTCAACAGCTATGACCCTTGCAGTGAACCCATCATGTCTCAGATCCGCGGCCAGATCATTATACTTGGCCGCTTTGAACGAATGTTGCTCGTCCAACCTGGATTCAAATGCCACGGTCAGTTCAATCAGTATAACATGAAGCGATACTGAAGAATGCAGCACTATATCCGGCCGTCTCCGCGATTTTCTGATACTCTCTGGATGCCCATCGTCCTGGTAGGTCTACCGCTATCTCCCAGTCGTTTGCACAGTCAAGAAGAGATGGTAAACTGCTACCTGGTTTACTCGGTTTGGTGTGTGCTGACTTTCCTGCCCTCAGAAAGTATGTATTTGCGGTGCTCGGCCTGGCTTTGCTATTCGCCTTCATCCTTGCCAGGTCTATTGTTGCAGCCAGTTCATTTAGCACTTTGTTGTGGCGCCAAGTGTATCGCCCTTGCCCTAATGACACCTTGCACGCTGAGAGCACGTGTTCAAGTGTCTGCCGCCCCTGACTAGTTCATCCAGGCATGCTAACATTCTCCGGGTCTGGTGTTCATCTGATGTCAGAATTGTTGTGTCATCCATGAATGCTTTGAGCGGTGGAATGTGACACATTTCACTGAGCTTTGGACCTACAACCACTCCTTCAGCTGCATTGAGGATTACCTGCATAGCCAACACGAATAGTTTCGGAGAGATGGTACATCCCATTGCAATTCCAACTTGAAGGTCAATCCACTTCGTTGTGTACTCTCTGGTTGAAAATCTGACAGAGAACCCTGCGAAATACAGCTTCAGCATTGCTGTAATTTCTTGTAGAACATGATACATTTCTAGGGCCTGCCACAACATCTGGTGTGGAACGGATCCATAAGCATTTGCTAGATCCAACCAGATTACATGGAGGTTTGTTCTGTCAGACTTTGCCTTTTGAATTGCTTCCCAGATCATTGTGGCATACTCTAGACACCTGGTGTACCTGGGATACCTCCTTTCTGGATGGTAGTGTCAATGTAACAATTTTACAGTACGTATGTGATGAGCCTTTTCGCCATCACTGAGAAGAATATCTTCCCCTCCACATTAAGTAGTGAGATTGGCCTGAATTGACTGATGCCTGTGGAATTTTGTTCCTTCGGGATGTAGACTCCATTCGCATTTCTCCATTCTTTGCTTAAAAGTTGGGTTATCCACGCACTTTTTAGCAAACGGAGCAGTCGTTTGCGCACTTCAGGGCATCTCTTATACACAGCATTTGGGACACCATTAGGACCTGGAGCTGACTTGCACCGTGCTTTCTGGACAATGCTTTCTATTTATTGCATTGTTGGGGGCTTGGTGTTGAATTCAGCTCCTGTCTTACTTGGCCATTTAAGGCCTGCCATGCTGCTGCGCGGCTCATCTCTGCGACCATCTGAATACGTCATTTTAAGGTGTTCTTCCAGGTCTTCTTTCCTGATGTTTAGCGTTCCCGACCGTGGCTGCTCAAACAGTTCTTTGGCGAACTTGAAGGGCTCCCTGAAGAATCGTTCCCTATCCCTCCGTGTTTTCCTTCTCTTTCTGCACAACCTTTCTGCTCTACAAAGGGCATTATGTTGGCGTTTCAGGTGCTCCCAAATCTGTCGTAAGCCTTCCTTCTCTGCGGCCAGAGCGTTTTTGAACTGTTTTCGGGCATGCTTCTTCTGTTTCCTGATCTCTTCTATTCTAATTTGTCTTCTACTTTTTTTTGGTGGGTTACTTTCTTTTGCCTCCCTGACTCCAAACACTTTGCGACAGTGAAGATATATTATGTAGCCGAAGATGTCCAGCTTCTTCTCCAAAGTTATCTGCTTCAGGTTGTTATCTAACCCTTTTACCAAGGCTTCATCCAGCTGTTCCCAAAGCCCCTTTGCACTGGCAGGTGGAAACTTATTGCATCTCTTTTCCCGTCCATGAAGTGTGTGAGATCATCATCAGGCAGATCAACTTGAATATTCTCCGCACTGTGGATTAACTCCTGGCTGCGTTCTTCTAACGTCTCACCCGTCGAAACAGAGCGCCGTTGATCTTCCCCTGATGAGCTCCCATATCCCTTTTTCGTTTGATATCTACTAAAGTTATAATGTTCAATAAAAACATCAGGCTAAATCTAATACAGACAACCTTTGAGATATATACCCCTGCTCGTATTTCGGGGCCTGAAAAGTAGACATCTTGTAAAATATAAATCGTTAACGTTTCACGACAACCAACAAAAGGCCAATTGAAAATGTTAGCCCACGCGAATAACAAAACGCAACCTCAGATAAATAAATTATATAGAATATTAAGAAAATAATATAACATGATTTCTGATAAAGATTTATTCAGTTTACGTCATTTTAAAAATGTCAGTGTTCACTGTATTTACCAAAATCGTGCGTTTGTGAAGTGTCTGGTGTCCAACCACTTATACATACTTATGTAACAACACGAATATGCAGAAGAGCTGGTGTTATTTTGTTCTTTTTAAACTACGTATTCGCTTATAGATGAATTACAACTTAGGGAGGGAAAATAAAACGCACATTAGAAATGTCAGGATCAGTTATTGACTCCGATTACGATATGTTTGAGAGGGAAAAAAATGATCTTCAAAAACAGTCGTGCAATCCAAAATCAATATCAAAGTATTGTTTTTTTTTTTTTTATGTTCGTCTCTTTTGTTTCATCGAAAGATTTATTTTAAAGTTAATGGATAGTTTAAAAAACTTTAACAAAAAATTCTTCTTGAGTTGTCTTCTATCTCACTTCTTCTATTACTACTGTCTTTATTACTACTGTCATGGAGTCTAGGGTCTGTCCAAGGCTTATCTCACACTCTCATATAAGCGCATCTCTTTTCTCATCGCTCTCATATAAGCGCATCTCTTCTCTCATCGCTCTCATATAAGCGCATCTCTTCTCTCATCAAGTGGAGAGTCTGACTCGTGTATCTCTCTCATTATCATAGTTTCTCTTTCAAGGAGATCGGTTTTCTTTCCTGATGTACGCCTAATATTACACTGCTTCCTTCATGGAGCCGACATTCCTGTCTTTTGCTCTTCCCCGCGTGGACACACATGTGTTTGTTCGACTTTTAATTTATTTAACAGATCGTACACTGCTGTGGCCAGCCCTTAGTCAGAAAACTATCAAATGATCTTTTTTGGCAAAGGGTAACGTGCTTCCGTTCTATTTGACTTGGTTTTCCCTTTGTTTTTTAAAGTATTTTTTTGTTATTGTTTTTATATATTTATATGTTGTCCTATCCAGTTGTCCTATGCAGTTGTCATATGTAGTTGCCCAATGCAGTTGTCCTATGAGCATCCGATTAGCATTGTGGTTAAGCGCTGGCCTCTCGCAGCAAAATATGCCGGGTTCAAAACACAGTGGCATCACTCTCCAGTCGACCCAGTTGTGAATGGGTACCTGACTCTGCTCGTGAGTTAGAGAAGGAGAATGCAGCAAGGAAGGGAACTTGTCAACCCACTTATCGATGTTGGATTAAGTAAAGTGAAGTCTCTAACAATTCACTCCTCTGCAGTAGTAACTGCTATGGGACTATCTTTATCTTTTATCCAGAGCCGCCTCTCGGGCGGTGAGAGAGGTTCGGTCTCATCGGGCGCCATCTTGGGAGGAGGCGTCGAAATGGATTAAACAAATTTTAAAACAAAACTAAAATTTAAAAAAAGAAACAATTAAAACTGGATTGTTTAGGACTTAAATTATTCCATGTCTATATTTTTTTTTCTCTCAAAAACAGCGCACTGTAAATCAACATGAATTGTTTTTTTAAAAATTACCTATCAAAAGATGGAAAAAAAACACAAGTGTATTATACTGTTGAACATATGCGGAAATTACAGGCTGATCCAACTCAATAGCATGAAATTGAGTCAAGGACGAGTACAATACATACAGCAAGGGTGTGAGGTAGGGGAATGAGCCCTCGAGAGAAGTCGTTGGAGATATGTTGCAGATGTGAAGACGGCAGCTGATTATGGCTGGTCTTTTAACATTTTGTTTTTTTTAATAAACGTCAGTGATCAATATCATACGATTTTAAACGCATCCCCAGTTTTTTTTTAAAAAGGTATCTGAATGTAAATTTCAGCTGCAGGGGTAAAATTTTGACATTACAAGAAATATAGGTTTAGAGTAAGTATTGGTTGCCTACCTACACGTGTCATGCAGAGTTTCTGTCATTTTCCCGTCTCTCCCCCCTCCCCCTTTTTTAACGTCTTCTAGTGAATTCAACTATCTCATGAATATCACTGCAGGCAGAAGTATAGATCTGGCAAATCTCAGAATTAACGAGCCACATTTTTCTTGTCACGGCAGATCTGTACCCTCTTGAGTATTGATTGATACCGCTTCAGTCGATGTGGCTGTCGATGTTAATCCTTCAATTTCAGGCAGCTACGAGCTGTGAATTTCCTAGGCTGTGTAATGCATGTGGACGCCATTGTTTAAGAAATTACTTAACCTCGAACTTGTATTTCTCATAATATTATCTTGTGTAAATTGACATTAACAGAATAACATAAATGGGTACTTGCGTAGAATAGAAGGATTGAAATTATATAACAAAGTCACCAATGTGGAACTGATGACAATAATCAGACAAGTGCTTGTGAACAATTTGATGAGAAGAAGAAGCCGGTGATGAATTTGGCACATCTTGAGGAAACATGTTGATAGCATCATCGGGCAGTCTTTGTTCTTGGGTTCCCTAGGGCAGGGAGACCGAGGTGCACATGGAGTATGGAGTCCTGGAGACAGAAGTTTTGTTCTCGATATCACATAGCTGCTGAGCATGTCTACTCTTGGCAGGGAGACAGAGGTCAAAATGATGAGACGGGCAGAAGGAGACCTTGAGCTGATGGCACGCTACACGAGGACTGGCATGTGTTTGCTGAGGGCCTGCGCTCCTTTTTGTTCTTGAAGGGTAGTGAATGAATGAAGGAAATTAATAATTTCACAAAAACAAAGGAATATCAAATAAAACCTACGGCTGAGAAGGAACGAGTTAGCTGCTAACTTTTTTATATCGTGTTCGTTATCATGGTGGAAAGGTTAACCGACGCATTTGACCTAACTTTAAATTCTTACTTCTCATATGTATCTTGTCACGTGAATTGACTGCGTCCTTGTGATTTTGGGGTCATCTGCAACCAGTAATTCTTTCCCACTCTGGCTAATGTACAGCATCTTCTCTTTCTATTTATATTCTTGGACCACTACTTTGGATCTACCCGTCCTAAAACAAAGAGCATACACTTTGAGTTCTTAGGACTGCCCTATTTCAGCTTTAAGTACAGTGTCAAGACCTTCCAATTTGTCCTGTCCTAGCCATACATTGGATGTAACATTGACATCCAAAGATTTCTTCTTATTGTAATGTTTATCACACTATAGGCTAATCACCTGTTTGTCAAACATTTTGATTACATGTTTTGCCCAGGAGCCTTGTGCTCTTTGGGTGAACTCTACACCCTGTTTGCGGGGTAGAAGAGGTTCCGATTAAGAAAGAAAGAAAGTATTGTTTATCATTTTATATCTTCTTTTGTTGTTGATTAGTTGTTATGCAACGAATTTCACAATCTTTGATTTTTACGGAGGAGAAAGAGAAAGAATATGACACTTGCTACTTCAAGCAAGTCACTAGAAGTAACAAATATGATGACGCTGGTAACCTCAGCATGTATGGAACGTCGGGGGAAGGGGTTATGGGTTGATTAGCTGACCATTTTTTTATTTTAATATTTTTGCCTCATTTCCTCGGGGCATGTCACTTTCAGTCTTAAACATTGTCTAATGCATTTGTTGTGGTTACTATTGTTCTGATATTTATTTGTACTATTTCTATTTTTTTAAGAATTCTCGTAAATCATGCAGTTTGAAAAAATGTTTGGTGCTGTTTGTCATTCAAACAAGCTAATCATACGGTGGCTTTGGACTTAAACGTTTTAAAAACTTTCAGCAGCTTGTTGAACCACTGAGCTGTGTCAGTATAACGTCAAATAGTTGCATCTTTCTTTTTATATTGTAGCTTCTATAATATTTTAGGTGTTTTCTGTGCTGTTAATATTTCATCAATCTACTAAAAAGCGTTTTTATGACACTTCGTTCTCGAAAACTTTTCATTGTTGAGTTTTTCTGTCAGAAATTATCACGTTCCTAGATTAAGTCAAAGCAACTTCTTATTTTCTAGTAATTTTGTTCTTCATGACTTGGAAAATTGGTGGTTTTTAGAGAAATTTATCTGCGTGTTTTCCTTTTTTAATCACGTTCCAGACAAAACTCGTATTAAAAACAACAACATCAAAAGTACACTAAACAAAGAGGTCACACTAATATCCGTGCTTTTATTGGATGTTAGCCCTGATATAAATGGTGCAGTACGTGAAAATAAATAGAAACAATAAAACCTTGTGCAATATCGTAAGAACTCCGCCTAGGCCGGTCCCAAGCCCGGTTGAAAAAGGAGGAGGGCAGCCTGCATGGAGGCCGTAAGGAGGCAGCCCCTCCACCATGCAAAGGCACAACAGGCCAATCACCTGTTTGCTTTAAACTTTTGATTACGAGAACTACAAGAGAGAAAACCGGACTGATTCTAAAAAAAGGGACGACGAAAAGGAGCTGGTGGAAGAGATGAGGAAAGCAAAACTAGAATTCCTGGCTATAACGGAAACAAAGAAAAAAGGACAAGGATTCATGGATCTCGATGGCAACACGCTGCTCTACAGTGGTGTACCCACATCTGAAAGAGCTAAAGGGGGCGTGGGTTGCATTGTGGCCAAAAACCAAAAAGATAGTATCAAGGGATGGAACTTTGTCTCGGGGCGCATTATGGTTGTAAAACTAAAAGAAGGAGAAACCATAGTCAACCTGGTCATAGTGTATGGGCCAAATGAGGATGAGAGAGCAGAGGTCAAGGAGGAATTCTTCGAGCTGCTTCAAAGGACAGTGGATGACTGCCTAGATGAAATTATCATGCTCGGAGATTTCAATGCCAGAGTTGGAAATGACCATGCTAGATGGGGTGGAGTTATCGGAAGATATGGAGAAGATACTCTCAATGACAATGGAAAGCGACTACTTAGATTCTGCAGTGAGCAGAATCTGATCATTACAAACAAAGTTCCCCCATAAGCGCATACATGCATACACTAGAATTGAACCAACAAAGAATGAGAAGTCAGTGATCGACTATGCCATTGTTAGGAGGAGCTCATTCAAATATGTCCGGGATGCTAGAGTCTGGAGGGGGCCAGAGATTGGAAGTGATCACTACCTGCTACAATCAAAAGAACAACTGAAAGAGTTGCTCAGCCTAGGAACTGCCCAACATCACGCAAGAAACCAAGTAAACGAGCGGGAGAAATGAGCATTAAGACCTACAAGCTGAGAGAGCCAGAAATTAAGACCAGATATCAGCGGCTTAAGCTGCAGCGGTGAGCAACACAGAAGAACAGCCTCATGACTTGGAAACCCTCTGGCTTAAATTCAAGGACATCATAAAGACAGCTGCTGCAGAAGCATGTGGTGAAGTCCGACTTAGGAACAAGAGAAAGAGGACACCTTGGTGGACAGAGGAAGTCATAGAGAAAATAAGAGAGAAGAAAATGGCATGGAAACAATACTTAGGAGCTAAAAACACAACAGGACAAATGGAAAAATATAGAGAATATGTGACACTCAGAACAGAAGCAAAGAACAAGGTGCTAGCAGCAAAACAGAAGTCCTGGGAAGAATTTGGAGAAAAGCTAGAAAAAGATGCACAAGAAAACCAGAAATTGTTCTATAAGACCCTAAAGAACATGTGGAAGGAAAAACAATGCCCTCTCAAATTTATAAAGGACAAGCAAGGCAAATTGCTTACTGCCCGAAGGAAGTAATGGAAAGATGGAAAGAATATTTCTCAGAACTCCTGGATGGTGAGCATGGTGAAGCATCAGAAATGATAACCACTAGCACAGAAGAGAAAACCAATGGTGGTGAAGATGACATATAGATGGAAGAACTGAAGGCAGCACTGGAGAAAATCAAGATGGACAAAGCAGCAGGGCATGATGGTATAACACCAGAAATGGTTAAGTACATGGGAGCATCAGGCGACCTATTACTCTTAAGGGTCCTTCAGGCATCGTGATGCAACAAGACCATACCAAAGGATTGGGAGATTGCCATCATAACACCAATTTTCAGAAAGGGTGACAATCGACTATGTGGAAAACATAGAGGCATATCCCTCCTCAGTGTCCATGGTAAAATCTACTCTAGAATCCTAGAGCAGAGACTCCGACGCCTAGCTGAGCCACAATTGGATGAGGTCCAGTGCGCATTCCGAGCAAACCGAAGTACTCAAGACCTAATCTTCACACTCAGACAGCTGAGTGAAAAGGCCCTTGAGTATAAGAGTGAGATCATCTTTGTTTCATAGATCTGGAAAAGGCGTTTGACAGGGTCCCCTGGAGCAAACTTTGGGACTGTTTGGCAAGGAAGAACATTCCAGCACCTCTGATTCATGCTACACAGAGCTTCTACAAGTCTTGCAGAAATTATGTGAGGACAGCAAACCATAAGTCAGAAGAGTTCAGGACCACCACTGGTGTAAGACAAGGTGATATCCTGTCACCTTATCTTTTCATACTCCTCATGGACGATGTTATCAAGGCATGTAAGGAGAGAACAAGAAAGTATTCAGTGGGGTACTGGAAGATGAGACAGGTCTGTATTTCAGAGCTGGCATTGCTGATGATGTTGCCCTGATTGCTAAATCAGAGGCACATCTCCAATCCAACCTGCAAGTCTGGAAGGAAGAGCTGGAGAAGAGAGGGATGGTCATAAGCAGCTCTAAAACAAAATACATGGTGATATCACGAGAAGAAAGAAGCCACCAGATTAAGCTGGGAGAACAGGTCCTGGAGCAGGTCAAACACTTTAAATACCTCGGAGCTATTGTAAACCGAAAGGGAGGCATCAAAGAAGAGTTGGCCACTCGAAAAGCAGCAGATGGGAGACTTTTTCAGGCCATAAATCGAGGATTCCTCAGCAAGAGAGAGGTTGAGGTTGATAAGAAAACGAAGATGGCTGTATACCACTCCACCTATGTCCCAGTCTTGACATATGGATGCGAGTCATGAGCAATGACTACAACCCACAAACGCCAGATCCAAACCTCAGAAATGAGGTATCTGAGGAAGGTGGTTGAAGTAACAAGATGAAACATGGTCCGCAACCAGACGATACGTCAAGGCCTAAAATCCCACCACCTGCAGACCCAAGTAGAACAGTCCCAACTAAGATGGTTTTGGCCATGTCTGCAGAATGGGAGAAGATCGGCTATCACGACAAGCATGGGAAGCAAAGAGCCAGGGATCCAGGCCCCCAAGACGACCCAGAGTCCGCCCGGAGGACAACATTAGACAATCTTTGAAGGACCGAGGACTAGAATGGAACCAGGCCAGGAGGAAGACAGCCGATAGGATAGTCTGGCGCACTCTCTCTTACAAACCTCTACACCTCACGGTAGAAGGGGAACGACTAAGTAAGTAAGTAAGCAATATCGTAAATCTATTCTCTCGCGTGAAAGCTTTAACGAGAACCCTGGAAATACTAGTGAATTATTGATAACACACTGAAAATCCATTTTTGCTGCTAGTTATTTATTCCCCTTACTTCAGTCCCAACGTCAGTATTTAAAATGAAATATTGAAAGGGGGTGCGGATGAGACGAAACAATGTCTATGATAATCCTTAGGGCACCGACATCTCACATGGGTTTCAAAAGACGCTAGAGTAGGTAAAGGATAGTGACATATTTAGACATACAAGGACAATACTATGTGCGGCATTATCCTATAACTGTCACAACTTCAACAGTAAGAATAGTAGTATTAACAATAATTAATACAACAACAACAGTAATCATTGACAATAGCCTATGACTCGCATCGATTAGCCAAGACTACAGCATAAAAAACCCAGCTCAAAACCTCAGAAATGAGGTATCTGGGGAACATGGTTGATGTAACAATAAGAGACATGGTCCGCAACTAGTGATTCATCATGGCCTCAAAACCCAGTCCTTGCAGACCCGAGTGGAACAATCTCAATTAAGATGGTTTGGCCACGTCTGAAGAATTGCAGAAATCGGCTTCCACGATAAATATATGTCACGTAGGTCTTTATATCATTAAATTGCCTACATCTTCTTCCTATTCTCTCACCCGCATCCTTTATTTTATTATCTTTCCTTACTTGTTTTTTCCTGTATTTTTCGCATCACTCGTTTGCGAAAAATATTTTCTTCAGTATTCTCAAACTTTATCTGGTTCTTTTCTCAAAACTGAGAATCGCACTAGCATTCTATTACGCAGATGTCAGTCGCGCAGGTAGACGAGAATGTGCGAAAAATTCGTTTCGCTGGACATAGAGCAGACTTTTGGTCTACCATTTTTCACCTGACACTAGCGTAAGGTGTCAAACCCGGCATCTCTACGACGCAGTACGAGACGGTTGTCTGAGAGTTGCTACTGACACGCGTACATCTCGGTCAGTAGGTGGCAGTTACGACACGCGTTAAGCTGACGTAAATGTTGGGAGTAGGGGAGATAATTTCGCTTGGCGAAATAAGTTGGGGCCCTTTGTCTGATTTTAAGATATTGGCCCGAGTTTGAAACTTTATTTTCATTCTCACTCAGTAACTTCGCAGTAAAGACAGAACTAGCCTTCGTTCGATTTCTAAATAATCTCTGTTAATAGAGATGGCCTTTAGTTTGGTCGAAGTGGTTTAAGTTCTTAGTACTTCTGTGTTTGAGGTAAAATATTATATACTATATTCTAGTATTTTGTGAAGTGATTAAGTGTTAAATCGCCGATTTCATTTTAAACCAGTTCTGTGTGCAGAGTGATTATTTTAATAGTTTGTTATTTTCTTTAGTCGACGAGTTACAGTGGAAATACATAATAAATTATATCTTTAGCTTACTAAACAAGTAGCTATAAGGAATTTAATTTAACGGCTAAATACTCAGTCGAAACTGTTTTAATAACAAACTTATAAATGCTAGACGCGACATCAGTGAGTTTTGACGGAATACGCATGATATTCCTAATTCATGATGATCGATATTTTTTTATAACTTATTTGTCGGGTAGTTTTAAAATATACGTCAAGCGGTCGGCTTGCTTTTTAAAATGTAAGTTATATTGAGTACATAATATGTGAATGATTTATATGTGCTTTTCCTTTTATACAGTGAAATACTGGGGTGACCCGAACTTTACCGGCATTTAATGAGAGTTTCATATTTGTGAAGAAATAGACAGTCCTTATTTTGAACCACGTGGGTTTCTCAAGTAACACTGGTCTGACAGGGCATATGCCAACTGAGTTAGACAGAAATACTATATCCCACTAACGGGTTTCAGAGACTGTAATGATCAATACGGGGCCTTTGCGCAAGATCTTAAATTCTTTCATAAACTCTACGTAAATTTTCTGCCTGGCGGCGTGTATATTACAAGAAATAACATTAACATTGTCCGACTAGATTAATTTGTGGAAAAATCTGTGGTGTGACCAAAGGAAATCCTATACGGAGAGAAGGCACCGATCTGACATTCCTTAAATTCTAGAAACCAAAGCTAATGACATTGTGCTCTGCTAACTTTCGTGCCTGGACAAAATTTTATGTGACTAAAATCAGACATTCGAAAAATTAGAACACCCAAGGAATCGTTCCCTGAGACAGAGAATTCAGTACGTCTTTTGGAACTGGGGATTTCTTGGTCGATGACTGCATTTTCGGGTCTGTGTGAAGGTCCTAGAGTTTATTATGTTCCCAGAGGCAGCGAGCAAAGTTGTGAGTATACCTGTAAGCACATGGCCATGGCTGAATGAATGAGTGTACGCAGGTCAGAGTGTTATTTTACCGTGGTATATTGTCACACATTTGCTGTCTTAATTTTTGTTTAATCTGCAGAATTTGTTGCTATTGCTAGAGTTTTCTTTTTCTTAGGGTAACTCAGATTATTCAACTCTGTTCATACATTTACGAGAAAAAAAAAAGAAAAACTCTTAGATTCAAACCCTATGTATCTATAACTCTTTGGGCCATCATCTGTTCTCTTAACGGGGCTGTGGGCTAAACCTAGAGTTAAGATTCTAACGGGCTATCATCCTTGTAGCATTTTCTTAAATTTTATGACTATTTGTATATGTTTTTCCTTGATGTATTTCTTTGGTGTTGTGAGAAGATTTTAAATGATAATTAAAAAATCTCTTAAACTTAGAACACGTGTTGGTCAGCTCGTTCTAAAATAATATATATATATATCATTGTTATAGTTTTCCCACGTCTGTGTGTTTAACTGTCGTCACGTGTATGTGCGTGCCCGTGAGTAGATAGAGATTTATGTAATATATATCTGTGGTTTAGACTGTCTGACACATTTAAAAGCTGTCGTAGAAGATAGGTGAGAGAGGGAAGAATTTATTTTTTCGCTTTCAGAGACAGCCTCTATATCACTATTCTATCATCTCACTCGTGGAATCTATTTCTTTTTACTAACTCTCACTGTGACTATCACTCATTCCAAGCTATTCAGAAGGGACCAACCCAAGTCTTAATTCTCCTATCGAAAATCTACGACAATATATTAAACCAAGAGCTAGGGATCCAGATCTCTAGGACGACCTAGAGTTCGCTGGGAGGACAATATTATACAATCTCTTAAGGACCGAGGACTAAATTGGAACCTGGCCAGGAGGAAGGCAGCCGATAGGATAGTATGCGCTCTCTCTGACAAACCTCTACACCCCAGAGTAGACGAAAAACGTTAATAAATTAATAAATAAAACACAAAGGTAGGTTATCAGGCACTCGTGAGAAACAAAGAAGTAGAAAAATGTTTAAGGTTATTTTTAAGAAAAATGATGAGTTAAATCCTTTTCCCGAATGAAACTGGACAGCAGAGTATCTTGATTGTCTGTTGATTTAATGCACACCGTCACACTTTGCTATTTTCGCGAGAGTTCATATAAGGGGAAACAATACAATTATTGTCTAACTTTCAAACACAGTTACACCCCTTAGCTGTGCTCGAAAGTTAATGTACTCTCTCGAAAATAGAACAAAGTGCACAAATGACGGTGTGCAAAGTGTGACAGTCCGACCGACCGAAGTACCTTACGGCGGGAATTATGGTATTGGATAACATATTAGGAAGTGTTACTTTCCATGAATGAATCAATAGAAATGTAAATACTTCCTTGTGATACTTGCACTTCCGAACCAAAACAAAAAAATATTGTTTCTTCTGTAGCTTGACTACTTAAAAAAGAAAACTGCTTTCACCTTTCCTCAGCTCATCCAGATCAATTGTTCTAAAACTAAAATTCACGTACTCTCTTTAATTGAGAGATGTTTTTCTGAATGCACAAAACATGCAAGGTTTGAATTTTTCTGTTCTAATTTCTTCATTGTTGTGCAAATTAACCTGCTACAGCGCTTGTTGTTGTTGTTTAACTAGGGCTGCTGAGCTTCTCGCTCTTTTGCGGCCAATACCAAGTTGAAGACTCCTTGGTATTATCTCTACTACTGTAGATCTAGGCTTTCCTCTTTGGCTTTTCTGCCATTCCGAAATGCGTTGAGTTGAAGTCATGAGCTTCAGTTCCTCCAGCTTGGCTTGCATTTACAGGATCATCACATCTGGTCCTAAACTAGAAAAAAGATGCTTGTGGCGCACTGTGCATTACCTGCCATCCAAGGCAGTTCTCCAAATATGCAGAGTTAAAATACTATGCTCTGATTTTGGGCTCTTCGAAGGAATTGTCGCGTCCTACACAAAGTCACTTGCTCCCCCTGCTTATCATGGGGTCCATAGTGAGATCCTCCCGCATGTAGCCAACCAGGTAAAAGCCAGAGTTATGTCTGGGTCTCAAGTGACTCTTCCAAGGTTAGTGTGCGATGCTAGGTTTTCAACATGTTTCACCATAGGGGAGAATCCCTGGAAGTGCTTGGATGATCTTCCTCCCGAAGCATCTCATCTTAGGATTCATGGCAGCTCTTTGGGCAAGCCTGTATTCTACATGCTCCCCAAAATTCACAAGATCGAAAACCCTGGAAGACCTATTGTCTCAGCCTGTTCTTGTCCTACTGAACACATTTCTGACTTCCTCGATAGCATTTTCCAGCCTATCGTTGAGAATCTTCCCTCCTTCATCAAAGACACCAATCACGCTCTTACAACTTTCTCCTCTATCCGACTCCCAGCAGACCGCTCCTACCGTCTTTTCTTGCTGGACGTCAGCTCTCTGTATACCTCTATTCCCCACTCGGATGGTCTCCGAGCTCTTCGGTTTTTTCTGGACCAACGCACTTGCCCTTCTATATCCACTGTCACTCTTCTCCGTCTTGCTGAACTGGTCCTTCAACTGAATTCCTTTGAATTCAATGGTCAGTTTTTTTGACCAAATTAGTGGTGTTGCCATGGGAACGAAGATGGGTCCCAGCTATGCCTGTCTATTCATGGGCCACTTGGAGCATCAGATATGGCAACAATACTCCGGTCCTTTCCCTGGGTTTTACCGCAGATATATCGATGATGGCATAGGTCTCACAGATATGTCTGAGACTGATTTACACCGCTTCATCGACTTTGTGAACCACTTTCACCCCACCATCAAGTTCACCTCCCTCGTCTCCACAGTATCTGTCAACTTCCTTGACATTACTATTTCTATCACGCCCTCCGGCCTTAATACCTCAGTATACTACAAGCCGACAGATGCCCACAGCTACCTCCTGTATACCTCTTCTCATCCTCGGGCTTGTCGTGACTCCCTTCCTTTTTCACAACTTCTCCGCCTCCGCCGTTTATGCCAAGACGACGATGACTTCCACTTACGAGCAAATGAGATGTTGGATTTCTTCCGTAACAGACTTTATCCAGAACATGTTCTCACCTCTGCTCTCCAACGTGTGCTCCCCATCTCTCGTCTGGAGGCCCTCAAACCTCACCATAAATCCACTTCGGATAGAGTCAAATTAATCTTGACCCATCACCCTCACAGTACTACTGTCAAAAAGATCCTTTTCCGCCACCTCCCTATCCTCCAAGCAGAGCCTCTGACCCAAAAAGTATTCAGTGAAGCACCTTTGGTGGCATATAGACGTGACAAGAACTTGAAGGATCTTCTTGTTCACAGCCGTCTCCCAAAGGAGAATGCCACTTACTTTGGCACACTACCCTGTGGTCGGACACGATGCAACACGTGCAAGTATGTCATCTCAACCCAGAAGGTGTCCTTTCCTAAGGCTACGTACACCATCACTAGTAGCTTCACGTGTGAATCGCGCAATGTCATTTATACGATCATATGTAAACGTTGCTGCATAACCTATATTGGCCAAACAGGCAAACGACTTGGGGACAGATTCAGCCAGCACTTAAATGACATCGCTCAGCAAAAGTCCACACCAGTTGCTATACACTTCAATGGTCCTGACCACCATGGTCCCATCGACATCCAGGTCACAGCGATCCGATCCTGCTCCTCTGACACTGCCAGCCGAGAACAGCTTGAGAACCGTCTTATCCACCGCATGGGGTGTCTAAAACCAGCCGGTCTCAACACTTTTCACACCTTTGTCTGAGGTCACCCTCTCCTCTCTTGCTCTATTTTACTCTTTCCACTCTTATCGTATTCTTCTATTTGTATGCCATATACATTTTTTTATTTCATATTTATTTATCTCCCACTCATTCTGTCCTCTTCTATTTCCAGTCCCCACTTTTATCACGTTGGGTAGTTTATTGTCCGGTTTCGTTTTTTTAGTTTCTTAGTATGCATTGTGTACATCCGGCGGCGGAAGTCACTTTCTGTTCAGCCACGCGCTCATCAACAGACAGCGATTTTGACAGAATTTCGGTTCTTGCCTTCAGGGAAGTACCCAGTTTTTATTTTATTTAGTTTTTTTGTGTCCTTTCTAGCCTTCACTTTCTTTCCTTTCCTGACGAAGGCCTTGTGGCCGTAACGTAGACTATTTTCTTTGTCTTTTGTCCTCGTAAGACGAATCACCTTTTTTCAATTTTTTTTCAAACCCATCCATTGGATGATTTCAAGAGTCAATGCGGTTGTAATTAGCCTTACAGAAAGAGGTTCACATCCAAATCTATATACTATAGCATTGTGCATAGCTAGTGGTCATATAAGGATGACTCCAGACATGCCTCTCTGCATGCTGCGCTTTTTAAAAATAATGGGTGCGAGTTGGTGACAACAATAGAGCAGGGCGAAATAAATGTTGAGAACAATTGTTGACTGACATTTTAAAAAATATTTCCCAACTTATTATCTTATTTTCTCACATCACACCTGTTTCCTCTCAATCTCTTTCTATCTCTCTCTCTCTATCTCTCTCCCTTACATTACACCCCTCTCCCCCATTCTACCTCTAATCTTCTTATCTCATTCTTTCCTCAGACAATTATTCTCAAATTCTCTTTGACCGATCAGACATGAAAAGTATGCGCTTTTATTCTTCTGCATCCCAATGAGTAGTTTCCCTTACACAAACAATCATTCGGAAAATTACTTGGATATTGTGGGCGTTCTCGGTTAAAGTCCAATGTCTGGTGAATTATAAAACCAAACATGAAACATTAAAAGTCAGCTCGACGGTAAACAGAAATTACCAAACAACCAAAAGCATTGTCACCCTAGTACTTCCCAAGGGGGAAGATAAAGAGAGCAAACAGTGGGCAGTTTGAAATCGTGGCACTGAAAGAAGTCAACAGCGGAATTGATAAATTGTACTAGAGACAGGAAGTTGTGGAGAGACATGATTTCCTGCGCCACTAGGATGGTACTTGAAGAAGAAGAAGAAGAAGAAGAAGAAGAAGAAGACGAAAAAGTACTGTTTTATTCCATCTTCACTTCAATTTTGTTTTGAGAAAAAACTCGTTTAAAGTTTTTGGGTTTATAAGTTGAAAAGAAGGATATATCACATTAAGATGACATTTTGCATGATGATCCAAACGGTTAATTTAAGATGTTGTGTAGGATGATGCATTAATCCAAATAACGTCGATTTATCTCAGGTCTTTTGACCCAAAATGGAGATGGAATAATGCTGTACTAACTATGGTGACGATATGTTGTTACCTAGACAGAAAGAAACCCAATAATGCGGGCCAAAAAAAAAAAGCGTTTAAAATGAACACATAAGCAGTTTAAGCTAGTTTGTATTCTATTCATTTCATGGATGTACAAATAGAGTGACTTACAGGCTTGCGTTACTTGTTGCTTGTGCTTTTGTAAAACTCAAATGAATACATACCAGTTGCCCTTTACATTTAAAATCGAGTTTTTTGGGGTTTTTTTTCAATTTCAATTAAGGAAAAATAAGTTATAAGACTGACAAGCACGTGAACGAACACACTTAAGTGCGCCCCCCCCCCTCCCCCCCGACAATCACACAATTGTCAGTCCATAATTTTTTTATGTTCTTTCTGCTGTTTATTTTTTTAGTCTTGATTTTATGCTTTCTCCTGCTTGCCGGCATTTCCTATTGATTTATGTGCCTACCTCTCTCCCAGTCGTTTTTTTCAATCTTTTTTTTTTTTCTAAACTTTGGTGCTATGAACACAGCGGTATTCAATCAGTGAATTCTAAACAGTACTGTTGTTCTGAAAGGTAACGTTGTAAGTAAGGTCTCTTTTCAAAATAAGCAAGAAAAGTTTAGTTTTTTTCCTTGTTGCAAATCCTTGGTCTTGTTGAAATGATGCGAAAGTGAACCTGAAATTTTAGTAATTCTGCTATTTCTCTTGTGGTTTACTATTTCTTCTTTTTTTCTTTTTTTCAGTGAAAATAATTTTTTTTAAATTATTATTTGTATCTATTCATCATCATCATTTCTAATTCCGCTCTTAATGGGGCATGTATCCAACACTATAGCCGGTTCCCTTGCAGGAAAACTCCACTAAACATTAATCAGCACGTGCAGCAGTGGTTATATTTTAGCAATTTGTTTTACATGATGAAGTTGCCAGACGTATTCGCAATCTAATATTAGTCGCCTATTACAGTATGCCTGATGAACCAATGCTCCTAGTATGTCTTCTCTCCTTATTATACCGGGAAACTATACGGGTCACTGTTGTTCATTTGTATTGTTGCGAGGAAGATTATTATTATTGTTATTACTATACGTTTATTCGATTTAATATGCATAAATGGACGTCTTTTCCAATTACTACCATTTCCATCCCAGTTTAGTCAGGGATCAATGTCATAGACATCATTATTGTCTTTGACTTTACTGCCGTTACCAGTTGCGTTTTTCGTCTGTATTTACGTTCTACACCTGTATTTACGTTCTACACCTGTATTTACGTTCTACACCTGTATTTACTTTCCACTCCTGTACTTACAATCTACGCCTGTATTAACGTTTTACACCTGTATTTACGTTCTACACCTGTATTTACGTTCTACACCTGTATTTACTTTCCACTCCTGTACTTACAATCTACGCCTGTATTAACGTTTTACACCTGTATTTACGTTCTACGCCTGTATTTACGTTCTACACCTGTATTTACGTTCCACTCCTGTATTTACAATCTATACCTGTATTTACGTTCTACACCTGTATTTCCGTTCTACATCTGTATTTACGTTCTACACTTGTATTTACGATCTACGTCTGTATTTATCTTCTTCGCCTGTATTTACGTTCTACTTCTGCATTTACGTTCTTCGCCTGCATTTACGTTCTACAACTGTATTTACATTAACACGAGAAGTCGGTGTTTAACTCTTAAATAACGTACATGTTTTCCCATTTTTGACGCAAGGAATTTTCTGAGTTTCTCTGGATTTTTCAAAGAATGTTAAAGTTTAACGGTTGATTCTTTACACGTTTTAAAAAAAAATATATGCTAATGATATAAATAGTTGTAAAGGAAATTGAATGATGGTTAATAAAATATACAATTAGAATACACGAAACAAAAACTTAATTCAGAAATACCGACCCGAAAACTGTGCCTCCCATCATGACAACGCGCCCTGAATACTGGCTTTTCGTCCTTTAAGAGTTAACTTCTTTGTGACAGCTTTTACACAACAACTCTTGCGTGACTAAACAGATATACAGACAGAAAAAAAATGTGAGTGAGTTGTGAAAAACCCACAATTTTCTCACGATATTTATGTCCTCTTTGTGTGTCACTGACTTAATGCTGGGTCACTTTGACTGTAGACCTGGGTCTTGCAACAGACATTCATTTCGCGTCCGTGTTCTACTTAATTAGCGCACTACATCATCTGGCAAAAAAACTATTAGACCGATTTAAAGTGAATACTATTTTTAGTAGATTACGCTAAATGGAGATTCACAGCTTGTGTTTGCTGTTTCGAATTCTGAGCGATATAGTGACTACTGTCAGCTTGTTAGACCAGTCACAGCAGGGACATTGTCCCGTCGGTCAGTGACTTGTCAGGGTGACCTGATCATTTACCACTACGTGTCTACAACAGTTCTTCCATCTTCATAGAAATATAAGATGGAAGAACTGAAGGCAGCACTGGAGAAAATCAAGATGGGCAAAGCAGCAGGGCATGATGGTATAACACCAGAAATGGTTAAGTACATGGGAGCATCAGTCGACCTATTACTCTTAAGGGTCCTACAGGAAGCGTGGTGCAACAAGACCATACCAAAGGATTGGGAGATTGCCATCATAACACCAATTTTCAAAAAGGGTGAAAATCGACAATGTGGAAACAATTGAGGCATATCACTTCTCAGTGTCCCTGGTAAAATTTACTCTAGAATCCTAGAGCAGAGACTCCGACGCCTAGATGAGCCACAATTGGATGAGGTCCAGTGTGGAATCATAGCAAACCGAAGTACTCAAGACCTAATCTTCACACTCAGACAGCTGAGTGAAAAGGCTCTTGAGTATGAGAGTAAGATCCATCTTTGTTTCATAGATCTGAAAAAAGCGTTTGACAGGGTCCCCTGGAGCAAACTTTGGGACTGTTTGGCAAGGAAGAACATTTCAGTACCTCTGATTCATTCTATACAGAGCTTATACAAGTCTTGCAGAAATTATGTGAAGACAGCAAACCATTAGTCAGAAGAGTTCAGGACCACCACTGGTGTAAGACAAGGTGATATCCTGTCACCTTATTTTTTCATACTCCTCATGGACGATGTTATCAAGGCATGTAAGGAGAGAACAAGAAAGTATTCAGTGGGGTATTGGAAGATGAGACAGGTATGTATTTCAGAGCTGGCATTTGCCGATGATGTTGCCCTGATTGCTAAATCAGAGGCACATCTCCAATCCAACCTGCAAGTCTGGAAGGAAGAGCTGGAGAAGAGAGGGATGGTCATAAGCAGCTCTAAAACAAAATCCATTGTGATATCACGAGAAGAAAGAAGACATCAGATTAGGCTGGGAGAACAGGTGCTGGAGCAGGTCGACCACTTTAGATATCTCGAGGAATCCTCGATTTATGGCCTGAAAAAGTCTCCCAGCTGCAGCTTTTCGAGTGGCCAACTCTTCTTTGATGCCTCCCTTTCGGTCTATAATAGCTCCGAGATATTTAAAGTGGTCGACCTGCTCCAGGACCTGTTCTCTCAGCTTAATCTGATGTCTTCTTTCTTCTCGTGATATCACCATGGATTTTGTTTTAGAGCTACTTATGACCATCCCTCTCTTCTCCAGCTCTTCCTTCCAGACTTGCAGGTTGGATTGGAGATGTGCCTCTGATTTAGCAATCATGGGAACATCATCGGCAAATGCCAGCTCTGAAATACATACCTGTCTCATCTTCCAGTACCCCACTGAATACTTTCTTGTTCTCTCCTTACATGACTTGATAACATTGTCCATGAGGAGTATGAAAAGATAAGGTGACAGGATATCACCTTGTCTTACACCAGTGGTGATCCTGAACTCTTCTGACTTATGGTTTGCTGTCCTCACATAATTCCTGCAAGACTTATAGAAGCTCTGTATAGCATGAATCAGAGGTGCTGGAATGTTCTTCCTTGCCAAACAGTCCCAAAGTTTGCTCCAGGGGACCCTGTCAAACGCCTTTTCCAGATCTATGAAACAGAGATGGATCTCACTCTTATACTCAAGGGCCTTTTCACTCAGCTGTCTGAGTGTGAAGATTAGGTCTTGAGTACTTCGGGGCAGAATGTCAGACGGGCCTGCGTGCCCAATTCTTAACCCTTTGAAAATAAAGTTCGTTCGTTCGTTTGTTCGTTCGGTTTGCTCGGAATCCGCACTGGACCTCATCCAATTGTGGCTCAGCTAGGCGTCGGAGTCTCTGCTCTAGGATTCTAGAGTAGATTTTACCAGGGACACTGAGAAGGGATATGCCTATATGGTTTCCACATTGTCGATTGTCACCCTTTTTGAAAATTGGTGTTATGGTGGCAATCTCCCAGTCCTTTGGTATGGTGTTGTTGCACCACGCTGCCTGTTGGACCCTTAAGAGTAATAGGTCGCCTGATGCTCCCATGTACTTAACCATTTCTGGTGTTATATCATCATGCCCTGCTGCTTTGACCATCTGTAGCAAGTTTAATTTGCTGGGGAGGTTATGATGTTATACCTAAAAGGAAAGAAATCTGTGTCTGTGTTAACCGTGTGAGGTCAAGCACATGTAGGCCCCTGACTCTAATAGATGATGATGATGTATTTGCAGGGAACCTAACGCTACCTCCCTAGATCTCACACGGTCACTATTTTGGCTCTAGTGTCTGGTGTATGATGTACCTAATGTCTAGGGGAGAAATGAAAATGATGATACATAAACACAAAACACTTTAATTCACTATAAGAAAATGAATAAAATAGTGGTTAAGGTTTTTCTTTAAAATTGAATATTTTCTTTTTACAATTTAATCTGCCTGTCCCGCCATCTCTTTTGGACAGGTCTTTGAAAATGAGGAAAAGATAGTTTACATAAAAAAAGGATTAACTAAAATATGTGGACTCTTTGTCCAATAAGTATAAAGTCACTCTATCTCTCCTGTTGGTGTATTCACAGATTACAACTTTATTATCTAATAGTGTTTGTCATTTGTTAGGAGGGGCTGTAGTTTCATCACGCCCCCTAAACTTCTGGGTATGATTGGAAATACCAAAGTTTATTGTAACTGAAGTGTCAGATATACCCAGATGCTAACACATCAACTGGGATTCTATGTAGAAGGATAATTCAGTATGTCGTTGCAGAAAATATAGATATCTCAACACGCACAAGCTCTTCCAGCTATCTGCTGACAGCATAAACGTTTTACCGGAGACTTGTTGGCGCTACACTCACTCATCAGGTTTCCTGTCACCGGCTTGTAACAGGAAATAAAACCTCTGCAATAAAAAGACACCCTGGCCTTTTTATATCTGATCACACTTTATTATTATTATTTACAAATGGGGTTATGGGGTCAGCCTCGCGTGCATACAGGTGCACTCGCCCCTAATTTTATATGACTCACCCCTTGCTGTGATTACACCTCAGGTCTCTATGGCAGATACGCCACTGTACTTTTACATAGTTTTCCTCAATACAATAACGTGGAGTAACCACATTTCCTTTTGTATGACTTGCTCTCTTTTTTTAAATTATAAACGCTCCAGGCATGTTGAACAGTGTTCATGGAACACGGAGGCTTACTAACATATTCTAATACAATAATATTAAACCAAAATCATGACAATATACAACAGTTAGATACAGTTCAATGTGGGGACTCAACAATGTCTGCTCCCGGCATGTCCTTCACTTTTCCCAATAGCAGTATCTAACTTTGGCAGTTGTAATAAACATATTAATACATAAAGCATTCTTACCACAATTTCACAGAAATATATAACAAATAACGCTGACTTGCAAAGAATGCCCTCAGTTTTTCTCTGCCCTGCCCAGACTGCGAATTAATTCTTTATTTTATAAATTAACACAGCTGATCTCAGCGTATTTGATAGAAAAAGTTTTTGTCAACTGGCGATGAGCATTGAAAGCTTTTTGCTAATATCTATTAGTACTGGCCAATGGAAAATTTGCGACTACCACAATTCAAATGTAGTTTTTGAAAAACAAAAAAAATTCAAAACAAACTCTGTGTCTGGTAGTCGATTGGTCAGTCTTCGTTAGTTATGCCAATACAAAAAGATGTTTAGTTTTGGTTAACATTTACCTACCGCTCCCCTTTCCTCCTATACTCTTTTTACCCAATCGGATTTGAATTTACTCCAATGCCTCTTTCTAAGCTGGCGTCCCCACTAACGTTATGAAAAAAACAAGCAGGAACCACAGTCTGTCCGTCTTAGTGTTACTAGACATATAGTATTATCTCAATAACTTGGCTAATACTTGGACTACCATATTTTTTAAAAACACATTTTTGCCCAGGGGACTCTAAGCTATACTACCATATGATTTTTATGGTCAGTTTCAGTATGGTTTAGATTTTCAATTTTGTCACTGTCAATCGTCAAATATAAATTTTACACAAGTCGGCCATCTTCCCCCTCTCATCTCTCTCTAGCATTTTTATTCAAATAACTAACTTGTTTGAGTGACGTCAGAAAAACATTACTCGGCGAGAATTTAAACTGTCTGTGTGTATATATCATCGGGCCAATCCCACAGCGTGTCAAGCGAAGCGGGGTTTTGCGCGGCGGGTGTTAGAATTGGCGTTAATTATTACTGTTGTTTCGTGTTACACTACCAAAAAATTTCCGAATCACTACAATTAAAGGCGTTAAAGTTAAAGTATTACGTTAATTCAGACAGTAGTTTGGCGGCACCTTTCTGGCAGATCGTTAATTATAAGTCTTGCCGCAGTCTCTATCAGATCGGGCAAAATGTTAAAAATGTTTATTGTACGTCACAAGGAAAGCGGGCAGGTTTATACGGCGGGATCGTTTCTAAGCATTACCATGGCACAAAATTCAGCGCGATGCTGGCGTGTGAGATGCTTATAGTCAGACACATACGGGTGGGGTTATTTATTATCATAGGACTTTTACTACACCATCTTGATTTTCTCCAGTGCTGCCTTCAGTTCTTCCATCTTTATGTCATCTTCATTATCATTTGTTTCCTCTTCTGTGCTAGTGGTTATCATTTCTGATGATTGACCTTGCTCACCATCAAGGAGTTCTGAGAAATATTCTTTCCATCTTTCCATAACATCCTTCGGGGCAGTAAGCGATTTGCCTTGCTTGTCCTTTATAAATTTGAGAGGGCATTGTTTTTTCTTCCTCATGTTCTTTAGGGTCTTATAGAACAATTTCTGGTTTTCTTGCGCATCTCTTTCTAGCTTTTCTCCAAATTCTTCCCAGGACTTCTGTTTTGCTGCTAGCACCTTGTTCTTTGCTTCTGTTCTGAGTATCACATATTCTCTATATTTCTCTATTTGTCCTGCTGTGTTTTTAGCTCCTAAGTATTGTTTCCATGCCATTTTCTTCTCTCTTATTTTCTCTTTGACTTCCTCTGTCCACCAAGGTGTCCTCTTTCTCTTGTTCCCAAGTCGGACTTCACCACATGCTTCTGCAGCAGCTGTTGTTATGATGTCCTTGAATTTAAGCCACAGGGTTTCCAAGTCATCAGGTAGTTCTTCTGTGTTTCTCACCGCTGTAGCAATAAGCCCCTGATATCTGGTCTTAATTTCTGGCTCTCTCAGCTTGTAGGTCTTAATGCTCATTTCTTTCGTTCGTTTATTTGGTTTTTTGCATGATGCTGGGCAGTTCCTAGGCTGATAAACTGTTTCACAATCACGTGTTTTGGCCCCTTAATCTCCTTTACACTCTAAGGGGGGTGCTGGGTCACTTCGTGTCATGACTCCCAAGCGTCAGCCTCTTGTAGTCATGTACAGATAATTTAACCCACTTTACCTTGGTTGTAGCTTTCAACTTCATATCTGTTTTTCTGCCAGCTGGAGGCAATTGTGGAAGTAACCCTTGTGTTGAGAATAAATTACTGTCCTGAATTCCATAGCCCGTTCCGATTGTTCCACAGCCTTCACGATGCCTTTTCCCTACATTCACCGAGTCTCTTAAGTGCCCTTGATCTTGACTGTCCTTTCAAACCCAAGTTTCAGTAGATATCATACATTGAGGCAGTCCATAGATCTCTTGCACCCACCTCAACTGCCCTGACTCTTGCAGTGATATATATATATATATTTCACATTAAGCATACTATTAGTCCGAATTCTCAGAGGTTTCTGAGCGTGTAGAATATTATTTTCTACTTTTTAGAGACTATCATAGCAAATCTATACTTTACAAACATGGGTTTTATATATTTGCAATGAAGACTACAATCTATAATATAAAAGGGGAAAGAAAAATCCTGCTCAACCTCTATTAGCTTACACTGAGGATATATAGTGTCTATAATTTTAGATAGTTAATATTCAGTTGCCGCTATTTGCTTCTCACATTTATCTCTCCTGCCTAATTATTGTAC
Organism: Oreohelix idahoensis; assembly: GCA_024509875.1. Taxonomy (NCBI): domain Eukaryota; kingdom Metazoa; phylum Mollusca; class Gastropoda; order Stylommatophora; family Oreohelicidae; genus Oreohelix; species Oreohelix idahoensis. The sequence goes on along the minus strand of JAMPIV010012221.1, from coordinate 453,337 downwards.
TTAGGGTACAGAAAATTTCAAAATCGTGTTTTTGGTGTGTGTTAATTTTTTTTTAATGTCATATAACGGTATATTCTTTAGACTTGTCATATTGTACAGGCATAGGACTGATAGCTTAGAGTTAGACTATATGAGTTAATATTTAGATCAACGTCTCCTGTTAGTAAAGGTAGGAAATGTTCTATTGCTCTTTGTGAGTCACATAAATTGGAGGATTTTACAGAGAAATTTCAACAAGATGTCAAGATGCCAATGATATGACTTACTAACTGCCACTGCTACTCAAACAACCGAATTTCAGTACGACAGCTGATAAAATAGTACATTTGTTTCACCTCTTTGCTATCAGTGTCAAACATGGTTCATAACCAAAGCTTCTTGTTCTTCTTTGATCCCTAACCATCGACTGTCAAGGCAGTCAGTGGCCATCACGCCTGGTGGCGTCTTGTAGTGCAGCAACAAACTACTTCCACTTTGCTCGGTCGGCGGCCATCCTTCGTGAAATGCCCCAGCTCTTGTTGATTCTTTGCATTTCAGCTTTAACTCCGCCAAGTTGTTTTTGGTCGGCCTCTCTTTCGCTTTCATTCAGAAGTCTGTAGCATAGCTGTTCTTGTGATGGCACCGGGTCTCTTCTGAAGACGTGGCCAACCCTACTCCAGTGCTGCGTCTGCCAGTTATAATGGTGTGCATGTCCTCTTGGCTACTCCGAGTAAGCAGTTCTTGGTTGGGGATGGTATTCGGCCAAATTATTCGGAGAATGTTCCTTAAGCAGATTGTGTTGAAACGGGACAATTTCCACATTTCCTTCTCTGTTTATCTCCAGCATTCCGCACCATAGATAAGCACAGAAAGTGTCCAGCTCTCATATAATCCTAATTTGGTATTTGTGCTGTACAGTGAGGACTTCCAGATGTTGTTTAGACTAGCAAATCACAGGAAAGGAAAGTCACATCCTGTCAGACGAGATGCTTAAGAACAGCCATTAGCATTACCAAGAATGAAAAATGACATTAGAAATATTATAGAAACCACGTACAAAATACATAGAGACGGAAAATTAAGTGGTTCGGCAATCTCATGAGAATGGAACCCAATTAGTTACCATTGCGCGTTTACAACAGAAGATCTTGTTTCAGGACACGGGGAAGACTAAAAGGAAGATAGATAACCAACATTACAGAAATCCTACAACCACAAGGGCTCACAGCAGCCAATGAGAAACACTAGGCTCAAGGACGTAAACCTCCCCCTGCCCTATCTGGCAACAGCGGACTGAAAAAGTCAAAGTACATACGTCCTTGTTAATCATTTTCAGTTTGAGTTTTTATTCCCAGACAATCGCAATTATTCCGCAAGATTTTAGAACGCATGTGTATTATTGCACCAAAAACAAACCCATTTAAAACAGACTATCTTAAATTTGTCTAAAATGACCGCGCAGTGTGTACGCTATCTACACAAACCGATACAGATGTCGGGCTCTTCGATTTAAGGGATATTAAGTGTATGAAGTATGGCTATTTTAATGGTTGTACATTACCGCTCCGTACTTGACTCGCTAAACAGCATTAGCGAATAGTCATTCATGTATTCATCTGTGGCGCAAAGGAGAAACGCTGTTTATTTTCATTTAAAGGTTAGTGGGTTAAGGCCACCGAGAAACGTTAATTTCTTTCAAATTATTTTTAAGTTAGGAAGAAACAAATGACTAAATGTCGTGTGAATAAAAACAAATCTAAAAACGATAAAATTTTTAACGACCTGAAAGAAGTAAAATAAAGAGAAGATCACGAAGTGAGAGAATAAAGAAAGATGAACAAAAAGACGACGATAATGGAGAAGGAAAAAAAAGAAGCCAAAAAAGTAGCAATAATAAAGAAACAATGTTTTACCGAAACAATGAACTAAATTTATATTTAATATCGACGAAAGGAACGAGATAATAAACGAGTTTTACCACATTCTATTTGTGCTTGTTTATCTAAGATCACTATTTTACCAACGTGTTATATCCCTGTAAAGTTTTTCCCGAGTTATGACACGCCCCTTTCAATATCTATAACAACAACAATAAACATTTCTTACACAAGTATTAGGACTGAAATAGAAGAGAGAAAAAAAAAGATAGATAGTAAATGACAACAGGCTAGACATTTTATGCGTCTGCCTCGAGGATTAATATTCTGTGTCCGTTTTGATACTGATTCTTGCCTTCCTATATCCCCAACTATAAAAAAAAAGTCTGTTCGGAAATTCGTGCCCACGCATCGAACGTTGTAACTTTGCAACCCCTTGACGGATGTTATTGAAATTTGCTACGTGGCCTACTGATATCAATGCAGTTATTAACATTTTTTGCCCTTACAAAACTAATGTCATGTTCGAATTTTCTTCTTTAAGTTATATAAAAAAACTCTTACCGTTGTCTGGGTTAATTTTTAATAGTTCTACAGGAAAATTACAAGATCCGTTCAAAAATTGCGCACTTAATTTTTGTTGCAGCACAGCGCAAGCGATGAAATGTACTATTCAATATTTTTTTGTTTGAATTAGTGTATTGACTACATGTCCGCACGAGTGCGCACCTATTGTACACAGTCGCGAGTAATTATTTCAGCGGCGTATGCTAATTGCAATGAGTTGGCTGCAACGAAACAAAAACGACACCAGCGTATAATATATTAATAAACTAAACTGCATAATTATGAAAAGCGCAATGAATCTGAAATGCAAATGTATCACTTTGCAGAAGGTAACTGTTATATTGTACAGGCATTTTCGCAGAGAGGCTAAGATGGGTTGTTTATACCACGACATCCAAGAACCAGGTAGGAGAACACGAAAGGTCCTGGGTGTGGATAGAAGATCTTTTCGACATTGGATAAAACAGGACGGTGATTGTACAGAGGCTGCGGTTAAGCAAGGAAGGAAGAAAAAAGTGATGATTTTGACAAGGATGTCATTAGACGTTTGATTTTGAAGATGTTTAATGCCAATCAACTTGTTACTCTCCGCATGCTGAAAAGTCGGCTGCAAGTAGAATGCGATATTAACGTCTCAGAAACAACTCTTTGGCAACTTGTCAGAAGTGTCGGCTTCACTTTTAGAAAAACGTCTGGCGGAAGGAATTTTTTATGTAAAAAAAACCACATCTGGTTGCAGCTCGAAGCAAATACCTTAGGCAGATTCGTGAGAGAAAACAAGACGGCTATGATATAGTGTATTTGGACGAATCTTGGGTTAATGCTCATCATACGAACGAGAAAGAATGGCAATCTGTTGACTGAGAACATAGAAGGAAAATTCCCAGCAGCAAAGGTCAACGCATTATATTAGCACATGCTGGCAGCAGACAGAATGGGCTTGTCTGTGATGCAGAGCTTATTTTTCTATCAAAGTCTGTAGATGGTAGGGACTACCACAGTGAAATGAATGGGCAAATTTTTAGAGATTGGATAGTGAATACACTCCTCCTGACTCTAGATAGGCCGTCTTGCCTAGTGATGGATAATGCGTCCTATCATAATGTTCTAGCGCAGGAGGATAAAGCTCCCACTTCGGCAAGCACGAAAGACGAAATCAGGAGTTGGCTTGTGAATGAAAACATCTTCGCTGACAACAGCTATTTAAAACCAGAGTTGTTGCAGCTTGTGAGACAGAGGAATAAGACAAAAGTGTATCTGATTGATAAAATTATCCAAGAGCAGAGTTATGTTTCTCTTCGACTCCCACCTTATCATTCTCACCTTAACCCAATAGAGCTGGTTTGGGCTAGAGTTAAAGGGCAAGTGGCCGCCCAGAACACCACTTTTAAAATGTGCGATGTTAAAGACATGACTCGTGAGGCCTTTTCACGAATAGACACAGAGTACTTGGCTAAATGTGAAGAACACGTGCTCCAGGAAGAAGAAGATTACTGGCAGCGAGATGGCTTGCAGTTTATCCAACCAATAACTGTTGTGAACTTATTGGAGTCGTCCGATTCGGAATGTGGCACGTCGTTCGCATTCCTTCGTTTGTGATAAACTAATTTCACATGCCAATCTATAATAACACATAAACAGTTACGATTCGTCATAGCTTCCTGATGATTTACTACTATCATTGTTCATTATCAGATCATCATTCTTCGTATCAAAATCACGTGAACAACCAATCACATATTTAGGACACGCCTTTGAACCGTCTTGTCGCACAAATGTTGTGATTTACTGTAAGAATTAATGTTGCGGGCAGATTTAGGCAAATGTTCCAAAAAGATCAAAGAAAATCGCCGTTTTGCAAATTTCGCGAAAGCTGTGGATGTAATGATCGCAAAATCTTAACTGCATGGAAAATCTAAGACTGCATGCAAAAATTCATGTCCATACAACAAACAGTTTTGGAGAAGATTGACGCTTTCTGTGGGCATGAATTTCCGAACGGACTATAACAATAAAAACTTGAACGGAATAACGTTTGAAAGAAATTTATTTGGCAGGTCACGTGTGTCAGTATATTGTTTTCCTCCATCACTCATCTTTTGCCACCAGATTGGGGGTCCGAGTGGCTTAGAGGTATGACGTCGGCCTCGAATTCTAGAGGTACCGGGTTCGGTTCCCATAATTTATATGGGAAGATAATTTATGAATTTTTTTCAGAACCACGTGTCGTAATCCCCCCTGGTCTCCTGGGTAGTGAGATCGGAAACCTAGCCTTCTCGGATAAGGGCGAAAAAAATAGGAGGACCCGTGTGCAAGTTGCGCACGTTAAAAATCCCACTCCAGGTGGAAATCGTAAAGAGTAGGCCTATCAGTCCGCTGCCCTGGCAAAATTTAAAAATTAGAAACCTACCCACCACAAAAATATTTAAAGAATGTGTGATTCCTGTATACATACATCGTGATCCACGCCGGTGCTACGGAGTTTGTGTCCTGTGCTGAGATCCTCCTTGTGGGATCTAGAGGAGGAGATCGGAGCACTGATGGAGTTGTCCGTGTGCAGTGAAGATAGTCCTTATAACCAAACCAAAACAAACCACCAGACTGTGCCGTTTGTGATCGACATGTCAGGCTAACCCATTTTATACTTGCGCCAACTCTCAGGGTGCGTTATTAAATAGTTCTCAAATACTTTGAATAATGTTATTACTAGTGTTGATTAATTATATCATATAATTTTAGTAGGTTTTACAGTAAAATTTGATCTAGTTTGCCTTTTCTTCATGGTCCGTACAAGATGAAAGAAATGCTGAATGAAAAAAAATGGGCTAAATAAACTAGAAGTTCTTCACACAAACACACACACAAACACAAGACGAAGGAATTAACGAGTTAAAAAGTATGAATTTTTGTGGTAAAAGAATGTATGTAGCTGAGTGGTTAGAGTGCTAGACTCTCGCAATAAGGGTACCGGGTTCGAAACACAGTGGAGTCACGCTGCATTCTACCCAGCTGTAAATGGGTACCTAATTGCTCTTGAGTTAGGGAAGTCAAAGGCAGCGGGAAAGGGATCTGGCCACCCCACCTCTCGAAGCTGGACCTAATATATTGAAGTCTCTAACACTTCACTCCACTACGGCAGTATGTGCTATTTGACTACCTATATTAATTAAACTTTGTGGTTAGTGCACTGACTTTCTAGCTCTGTGGTCCATGGTTCGATCCCCAGTTAATGTGGTATTTTTTAGACCGCAAACGACTCTGGGGTCGATCCAGCCTCACGAATTGTTACCAGAGCAACTCTGGGAAGGTTAAGTCGGCCGGCGAGATGCTGATCACATCACCCATAGTGTGTCAATGGTCACGACAACATGGGCCTAACACCATATTCCAAATATGCCTCAATGGGCGTGTAACGGGATCCTTTACCTTTACCTTTTACATCAAATGCTTTCCATTGAGCTTTTTGCATAAACCCGAGTGCACCCTCTGGGGGGAGGAAAAAAAAGGGGGGGGGGGCGTCCAAGTTGCAAATTTGGTGGGGGGTGGGGGCGACCAAGTTGCGAATGTATAGCTCTAATTCATAAGACGTTTTATGTTAGCATTAATTACCTGTTTCGCTTTATCTTAATACTTCATTTTAATAATGTTGTATACAGATGCAGTTTAGTTCAACACAAATTCAGCACAAAAACTATCTATGTATCTTATTGTTGTACTGGTAAATTAAACTGTAAAAAGTGCAGTATGAACTTGCACTGATCCATAAACACCTTCACGAAAACACGAGAAAACACTTGTTTAATTTTGGTATTAAATAACCTTTTTTCGGTTCTATGCGAAAACAGAACTGAAAACATTGCTGTTGAAGTACTAAAATATTTGGAGAAACAGGTGAGAGTCGACTTGCTACGGCCATAAACATCACGATTTTTACCACTTTTCTCCTCTATGTTGCTGCTTTGACTTAGGTTGCTGACACGGTAAAGTTAACAGAATATATAGGAACTTTTGAAGTTACCTTTTTATTGCTGTAACGTCTGCAGCTCTACTTGCATGCAATGATGACATGCTGAAGCTAAGTAAAGTTGGGAACATTTATTCTAGCTAGTGTTGGCATTTTATTCGTGCAGCTACAATGCAGCTCGACCAGTTATAGGCTGACCTGCATCAGAATATTGTGTAGCATTTTTTTTACTGCAACCTTGTTTTCGTTTTGTCCTATTTTTACTTTTTAACTATACCTTATTGTGACGAAACGGTTGTGCGATCTCACGTCCACTCCGACAGGATCACTACTTATTTCTTAATTTTTCTCTTCCTCTCACTCATCGCTATTATTTGGCATATTTTATGGCCTTCCATTCATAATTTTACTCTCTATGCTGAATCTAGTAGGGGAAAGTCTCTAATACTCCATTCCCCTACGGATGTATTTGGTATGAGACGGTCTTTATCTTGTTTACCACTCCTCAGACGTATTTAAGTTCCGCCAGGTGAACAGGGGAATTATCGTAACAATACCCAGTCATTATCACCGGTCTGCGAGCGAGATTCTTATCATGAAAAGATGTTCTCGCCCGATCAACATCTATAGAAGCCAATATTATCTGTCTGAGATAGCCGTCTGAGGTGGGCAGATTACACAGGTGGTAGATACGTTTATCGTTTCACGGGACCATCCCTGTGTATGATTATCCCGATAATCTGTCTGGAGAGACAATATTGGCTATAGGCAACATGTGGACATCAAATGAGAACACAGATGGTGTTTGTGAGTTGTGCACAAGATGCCGGCGGAAGTCTGACGCAACGATATGACATCACTGTAAGAGGTCACGCGTGGATATTAAATTTAATATTGTGAAACACGTGAGGGTATTTCTCGAATTTGAAAAACGCCCCTACCCACGTAGAGCTGAACGAGATTCGATTGCATTGGTTCATTGTGAGGAGTTGAAATATACAATGTATGTTATTGGCACATTAGTCAGAAGTGCAATCTGTGATTTGCACTAAGAACTGAGAATATAGTGTGATGAAAACGCAGACACAGATCACACAGAGAGACTGCAGCGCAAAAGTCGTATCAGCGACTCATGAAAGCCAGAAAGAAAAAGGAGACATTGGACTTAGAAATTCTATAACTATAAGTAACAGATCGATTTTTGGGCAACTTTGGAATTCACAAGTAAACCCGCATTATTAATACGACTGGAAACTTATAGGGTGCAGGACTTTAATTAACAAGACTGGAATCCTAGGAATTTGATCACAAGTCTTAAAGGAATTTAACAAACGTTTTCCCAGGCCCAGGTGATTTCACAGAACATCCGCCGTCAGAGGAATTAACTCTAATTTCCCTGACCAAGTCACACAGGAATTAAACAAAAGTTTTCCCAGGCCAGGATTTCGCGAACACCCGCAGTCAGAGGAATTAACTCTAATTTCCAGACCTAAGTGATTTCGAAGCTTATAAACACAAAGCTGTGTCCAGTCTAAATTTGTGCAAGGAGATTGTGTATTCCTAAAATTTTGGGGTAAGTGTAAACTAATGTAAATTCTACAGGTTTCTTGCTAAGTGGTTATATATATATATATATATATATATATATATATATATATATATATATATATATATATATATATATATATATATATATATATATATATATATATATATAGAGAGAGAGAGAGAGAGAGAGAGAGAGAGCCATTACGTATAAGAGGGTATTCGTTGGATTACACCAACTGGGCGCTTGAACGGGCTAAACCATTGCTCCTTGACAAAAGGCGCCGGACCAGATATAATGCGTTAACAATTGTTCAGCCCAATGCAACATTGTTCGTGACTTCTGGAAATATCGTGTGAGTGTTCCATCGGAGCATGCAAGATGACATGCACACCATCATAGCTGGCAGACGCTGGAGCTGGGTTGGAAATGTCCTCAGAAGAGACCCCGATGCCATCACAAGAATAGCTATGCTATGGACCCCTGAAGGAAAACGAAAGAGAGGCCGACCAAAAACAACTTGGCGGAGGACTGTGGAGGCTGAGATGCAAAGAATGAACCAGAGTTGGGGCACTGTACGAAGGATGGCCACCGACCGAGCAAAGTGGAATCAATTAGTTGTTGCCCTACAAGACGCCACTAGGCGTGATGGCCACTGACTGCTTTGACGGTCGGCGGTGTCGTAATTTTTTGATGAGATAGGTCTGAGAAATGTATGGTCCCGTCCGAGCAGAGGTGAGAGTGATAACTCTGTGAAAATAAGGGTAAGAAATAGATTGCTGTTTCACGAGGGTGATAGGGTAAGAGGAAGGACAGTCTCTGAATCGAGTAGTTGCTCTAATCCAGCCTATCTTACGACATTAATTTAACTGCAGACGCACTTACTCTCCTTTCTAAACAATTTTTTTTCAAGTTACCCTACACTCGTGTACACACACTAATTTGGTGACACAAATGCACAAACGTGAATACCAAACTACGTATAACATATAATCGGATAATGGGGTTGACCAACACGGTAAGTAAAGGTTTATTATTTTTATTATCACTAAACAAAAGGCACAACATCAATCATGTTACATTTATAAAGCATAGTTACAGACAAGGTGGAAAAAAATAGTATCTCAATAGGCCCTCCCCTCTTGTAAAAGAAAACAACCAAAAGAAAATTACTATCAGAGGTAATTAACACAAAGAGAGATCAATTTTAACGATGGGATATGCAATAATCAGTAAGGGGTATAGGAACAGGTTCTTAATTTTTTTAATCTATCCCGTGACTAAACAAATTAGGGAGGGAAAGAAAAAACACAGAAAAAGAAATTAAGTATACTGATGTTAGCAAGAAAAAAGAAAATTAAGGTTATCTAATTTCGTTCATTCAATGCACGCTTACAGTGGCCACTTTCATCTGCACTTACCAATCGTTGAAGCAGGCATTCCATGGATTAAAAAAAACTCTAGTAAATACTAAACACAATCAGTCTTTTGCTTTGCCTATTTCAGCCCCAGATTGACGGGGTTTGCTGTCGGCTATTTTTCCGTAGTCGCTGAAATCGAGGCGTTACTTTTTTGTTCCAGGATATTCCTCTTTTCCTCTTTTCGGGGTAAGGGTTCTATGGGGTGGCACTGTCCTCAGAATTGAAAATATATATATATAAAGATATATTGGTCCGATGGGGTCTCGCCGCTGGTAGCTAAGACACTCTATGGCGTGATGAAAAAAAAAACTTTAGGAAAATGATACTCCTCGGCTGTTCAATAAAGTGATGGCAGAGTTTGACCAGTGAGTTTTCTTTAGGGGGGTAATCCAGTAGGAAAACATTTACTGTCATGTGTAAAAAATAGTGATATAAATTCTGCCACAGCAGATCAGTAATATTTATGGAATGGCTTCTGGCAATTGTTCTTCGCCAGTGATACTTCAAAATGGCTTATTGTAAAAGTTCTTGGTTTTACTACTCTCATGGATGGAGAGGTGGACCACATAGGGTTCACACCACGAAGATTTAACCACAATAATCGCTGGATGGTGTAAGAACCAAAGTCAGTAAGACCATAAGAAACGCTAGGACGCAAGGTATGACCAGCCGCAACACAAGAGAACTGAAATAAATCTCCACGTATTTCTATTGGAAATCCAGATAAATAAGACTCCAAAAATGCGCGCTAGACCATTCATGAAATCCTGATAGCAAACTGACAACTGAGTTTGATGAGCATGACTATATATATGAAATGGCGGATTTTCGCCTCCCCTATGAGGAAATTTACACCTCTCGTAGATTCTTCGTTCAATTCTTTAATCAAAGTCAAAAATCACACCAAAGCCTACCGTAGATTCGTTTCCCTAGCGAGCGAGCTTTTAGGTTCGTTTCCCTAGGTGAGCAAATTTGCGTCTCGTGGAGCACGATCAAAGGGCTTGCAGTCGGTGAGTGGTTAACGCCCCTTGATACTGCAATTAACGAACCGTTCTCTCTTTAGAAACTACAAAACCCGTGGCCTCGCCCTCCCCGTGTTTCAGGGATCAAGCGCTGACGTGATGGCGTAATCTGACAGCAGGTAAACGTCCTTTTTTTAAAGAGAAAACAGTTAATTATGAATAGTTGGATTATTAGTGCTTGAAACAAAGACAGGAGGCGTGGCTAAACTAAGAATCGGACAGTTGGCAATAGAGAGACCTGGCTTCCACGTGTTTAATTGTGCATGCTTAATTAGCCAGCGAGGGAATTCCACGTTCGATCGTTGCTTGAACCCAAATAGTGAGGGGCCCCGATGAGAATAAAGTGATCGATCAGCGTTGCCTCAATTTTCATGTCACAGGCGGTTAAGGATCAAAGAAGAAAAGAAGATGTTCCCTTAAGGTAGAAGTGCCATTAATCTTCTATCTACATCTCTGCCAAGAGTAATCTTGCGCGCAGATAGATAAATTGGAAGCCAATATTAAATACTCTTGAGTTTTGGTCACTGTTGGACCACTACTGCAAAGCAGGGGTGGCAATCCGTGACACCTTTTTCCATCTCTGATATCCTTTTTCACTGTTCTTTGTCGCTTCTCTGAACCTATGTATATTTACTTTTGCAGTCGTCTACATATGACGTCACACAGGGAGAGAGATGGGGGTCAAAATTGTGTGAAGAAGTGTGACGGTAGGGAACAAAAGTAGGAAGACTTGAAGAAATGTGACGTCAGGCAAAAATAAAAAGACAATACAAGTTAGGATCACTTCTTTCATAAATGATGTCAGAACAAACTAGATTTTTTAACCTCTATTTGCATTCTCTACTTTTATCTGCAATAGTTAACAACTCCCTTGTAGAGGCACATCTTTGCCGCTGGATAATGGTAACGAAGAAAAATAATTCATTGATAACGACTTTGGTTTTTGAACCTTTGAATTGTTGTGGATTGGCTTTCAAGTTTAACATCCTATATATAAAATCCCAGCTTTTTCTGTCAGTGCGTAACGCTAAGGGATGCAAAATTTGGTTGAAAGTTACACTTTAATTGTATTGTTTCCCTTAAATGCACTCTCCCGAAAATAGTAGCACTTACCAAAGACGAATGCGCAAATGACGGTGCCACTAACATCTCTCTTTCATACTTTGTACAAAATTATTTGGTTCCCTTATATCGATGTATTTTTTCATTAAAAACAAGTACTTAAAAATATATTTATATTACAGAGTGTAATACTACATTATTATTAAATTTTACTGGAAGATGCAGAGATTCGTGATTTAAGTTGTACCAGATTAAAACAACAGAAAATCAAGAAGCTCTTCTGTCATGTTCAGACTTTTAACATCAGATGTAAAACAAATATTTTGGTTTTTAAAAAAAATACTTTTGAATAAGTAAAATTGCTGTTAGGTATTGGTGCTTTTGCATTTCATTTCCGTCTTATGACGGGCTTTTACACAAGTTATTTTATAAAACGTGAACATAAGTAAGGATTAAAGTAATTGTTGTGTCTACTTTACATTTAATTTAATTTTTTTTTTCTGTTTGAAGTTAAATCAATCAAAGATAAGCTATTTTGTTAATACATTTAGCAATAGCAGCAAAGCAGTCTTGCAAGGCCTGCTAAATTAAACACTATTTTGCTTAGAAGATTGGTTTTTGTCTGCAACAGTTAACTATTACATTTGACTACATTCTTTCTTTTCAGCAGTAGTAACAGAAATTTGGAGAAAAAGCCGGGGTGTAAGAGATTTGCAACGTCATTTAAAAAATGGTGTCTGGGTTTCTATGACAAATTGTGACCAAAAAAAAAAAAGGGGTGTTAAAAAATGGCAAAATTTGCTTCACATGTTGACGACCCCTTTGTCTCCTGATTGTGAGTGTGGTGGACAAAGGGTACACCTTCAAACGTTATATTTGTGTGTGTATATGTGTGTGCATTGTTCAATTTTGAAACTGTCTCCGATGCTATTTTTCATTTTTATTTGTTTTACGTCGGCCAGTATCGTTAGTTCGTTATACATACAGCCTGCCTTGTGTTCATGTTAATGAATGAACTGTGGGCGTTTTAACGTTCTGTGTTGCAAAATGAATATTCCTTCACGACACGAAGAGACCTGCAAGCGGATTTAAAGCATGCGTCGCAGAGTTGTCAAATTCAGTCATCCAGTCAATTCCCTTGACAGTGGCACTTCTTCCCAAGAAGATAAGATTACCAAAAATACTGTAACTTTGCGTTTCATTGCTTTAAACTTGTCAGTTAATCAAATCCCTTAGCTGGTGCACTGCTTTGGGAGAAGAAGAGGTTTGCAAGGGGATTTAAGGTATACTTTACAGAGCTGATTAACTTCAGTTAATCAAACTATTCCCTTGAAATCCTTGAGTCATTCTGACCCACTGGCCTATAATCGCAGTGTTAAGTCATATTTTGTTACTAGGAGTTAAGTGTTAAGGTACAGGGCGGATTTTTGTACACACGCTAGTAAGCACGCTGTTGCTGCTAAAAACTTGTAGCAACTTATTCTGACCATGCATTCTGACTAGATTCATTTTTTAATGCATGGGAAGGAACTCATGAAATTGTAGTCACTTTTATTTCTACAGTCGTCTAATCTTGATAGCTATCGTTAAGAAGTTGTCTTACCTTGATAGCTAGGGTTGCCGATAGCTGTGTGAACGATTTTCAGTCACGACCATATATGGAGCGCTCAGATCGTCAGTTCTTTGAAAACAGTTGGCAATCGCAATGTTTCAAGATTCATTTCCTTTTAAGGTAATAGGTCTTAAGTCGAACATCGTAGAACATTCTTCGTTTCGTAAATTGGCCTGAGTTGTATTCGATTCGCGTGTTCTGCGCATGTCCCTTTTTGTGGCGTTGTTTAAACGATTTCCGCCCAGGTCAGTCTGTGCTGAGAAGCTGTGAAGGCGAGACGTAGCTATGTGCTAGTCTTCGCTTAGTTTATTCAGGAAGGAGTCCTCATGATTGTTGTTCCTATCTTGAGATGATATATCTCTGTGTTATTCCTAATGCCTGGAGGCATATGTGATTATTCATTTAATTCCTTATGAACAGGTAATTAAATCCCTTTTTTGGCTGAGTAACTTTATCGCCATCTTGTGATGTTGACTTTTGCTTAGCCTGCCTTATTTTAAAGTCTACGATATGACTAGTTTGCTCAGCTCACGATCCACTTAGATTGTCACGCATCGATTGATGCCTGTCCTACGGACTATTTGCTTCCTGAACTTTGTTGATGGATCTAGGTTTGATACTTTTGCTGTTTGCTGGACAATAGAGGACGATAATGTGGCGCTCAAAAGACATGCCTGTCTTGTTGAGGTCAAATCGAGGAGACCATCTTTAATCTCCTAGTTGATATCTTCTAGCTCTTATGGAAAGGGGGAAGTTTACTACCTGACTACATGTACAGCGGGTTTACGATATCCTAAAAGGCAGATGATGCACATTATTTTGATGCTGTCTGCTGTGCCAGTTGAATTGTCTACATATGTAATAATGACTGTTTGATCGTACCTATGATGTACCTGCTTGTTTATGTCTACACACTTCGTCATTGTGGCGTTTATAATAAATTATACAAAACCGTCACTAGCTGTTGCAAGCATCATTGACTTTTCACATCGTGAGTTAACGTGACGTCATTGTGTGGATTGCCTTGTTCGTAATGCTCACTGTCTGTATACACATCTACATCACACTTAAACCAGACTACAGACACCAAGTTACGACGCCTCATCATCCCTGGTGTCTGAGGGTGGCACACTACTCCGCAAAGGCCAGGATTATCATACCTTGAGAGGAGCAGATGAATTACAACACCCTCAACGTTGTGTGGCAAATGCGACATCCTCCACAGAACATTTATCAACACATATAATACTTACGCAACATTTGCTACGCTACACACGCTCTTTGTGATGAGATGATTTTTTAGTTTGGGGCTTTGTGCTCTGTATTTTTGCTTTGAACATTGCTCAACCGAGTAGGTGGTAGTCTTTTTTAAAGAAATATGATAAAGAAAGTGTTAGAATGTTCTTAGTGATAATTTTGGGGAAGAGACGGTTGAGCTGAGCTGTAGTCTCACGCGGTTAGTTCGCGCATGAGTAAATTTTTTACTGAGTTGTGCTGAGATACGGAAATCTCGGGGGGTTGGTTGCTGGCAGGGCTTCGAGATGGTCGCTCCATCTTGCTAGTGCGTGTAGTGGATTTTGATGGTATTGTATGGTGGTGTTATCACCTAGTGTGATGCGTGAGGTCAGCTGTGAAGGCTCCTGAGATAATTGTAACTGTGAATATACAGAAGGCCCTTTCGTGCTACCACTTTATGACCTCACACATATCTTTTTTTACTAATGAATGTGGCTACGTTAAAATCTAGGGTACTGAATGCAATGTGTTGTATGGACATATACACACACCCACAGATATTAATTAAGTCTAATACTATCAATAAAATTTATAACACAATGAACTAAATTCAGCTGGTTAAATTTAGAATAGAAAATCTTTTTTTTAAATTTATTTGTTCTGAACCAAGGTTTTATTTTGGCCAGAACTTATGCAAAGATTTTGAAATTTATGAATGAATGGCATGAATAAATGGCATGTTAAATGAAAGATGTTTACATATGCAATCTTCAAGATTAATTATAGTATTACTGTTCGTAATGTTAATTTTCCTGGGAAAACTATGAATGGATGTGCTGTTGGGGTGGCTTCATCCCTCCCTGTTTATGTCTACACAGCATTGTCCATTAATGATGGAAGGAAATGGGATGCTTCAGTAGTAAATTCTCTTGGGTGCTAGTTTTATGAAGTTGGTGTAAGTTCAGCAGGCCAGCTAGCCTACTTAACTTTGCCAGATTTGTTCTGGTGCTGGAATATGATGGCCCCACCTCTCCGTGCTTGAGCAATACACAGATGTTCTGTCGAAATGTACCCTGCACGGGTCCTCACTTCAATTATTAATCAGCATTTGACACCACCTTAGTGTCAAGATCGAACTCACAGCTCTGAAATAAAGTATTGGTTTTTGCTCAGAACCTTACCTAATAAGCCACTTCTACACATAACAAATTACAATAACACCACATAAACAGGGTCAGTTCTCTCTGACCAGACAGCACATCTTACCTAGTTGGTTTCGCATAGGGTAAGTTTCCCCAGTCTACAGATTCTGAAATAGGTGCATTATCTCACTGCCATAGAATAGGATAGGTGATATGATTCACTGTTCTCAACACTTGATCACCCCTTCCTAAACCTTGCTGTAGTTTATATATTGTTGTCCCTAGACCCTGAACTAGGGCGGGGGGTCCAGAGCGAATCCTTACTTGTTTGTAAGGCTAGATTTCGATATGGCAGTATCAAATCACTCGGACATTAAACAATATTCAAAATATACAAAGAAATAATTTCAATCTTACCAGATTATGAATAAAGAACACAGAAATGCTAGCAAAACTCAGCTGAGCTGCTGGCTATAGTATGGCGTCCCTGAACTTATTTCAATTTATTTCATTTGGAAATCACCACACTTGAAATTTACTGTGTCTATCACTGGACAACTATTGAGGAATGGCAAAAAAGCTCGTCTGAGCGCGGATAATATGATTGTCTGTGGCCAATCAATGCCTTGGTTTTTTTTTTTTAAATTCAAATTTCCTACACTAAAGTCATTTCAGTCATGCTTCAGTCAAGTATGGATTTTTATCTGTTAGTCTGTCCGTCTCTACTTGCGTTTTCCCAAAACGTACTTGATTTTTGAACCAACCTTTCTCTCCCCTCCAAAATTTTGTCGATAAAAGTTATTTTTAGACACAGCTTCCACCAATATCCCTTCTCTTCCATGCTAAGTAGATTTGAACACCTGCGTCTCAAGGTCGCGATTTTTGTGCAAATAGCGACACTTTTGATTCAATGCAGTCTTTCGCTGTTGTGAACAACACTGTCTTTTGTCATTATTTTCATTATTATCTATCCGTCTGTAAAATTAAAAACATATTATTTCACTGCTCAGAATGGGCCATCCGGCCAGCTAATTTTTATATTCCTAACATTAATATTAAGAAAAGTTACTTTTTAAATTTTGTAATATTTCAAGCATCTGCGTTTAGCCGCTGAATTCCAATAAAAGGCTTGGTATCGCAAAAGCGTCCAATAAATGACTGTGGCGTATCATATCCAGGGTCCCTTCTGTCGAGTTCCTTACTTTATGTCAACTTGGGGAACGTGACTTTTTTCCTCCGCCCCCCCCCCTTCCCCCCCCCCCCAATTGCGTCTCCTTAGCCTTGCTAGTCTCACGCAATTTTTTCCAGTCATATTTTTTTTCCTTTTGATCCGCCGTTCTCATCCCTCCAAATGGTAACCGTTTTGATTTCCCGTCTAACAAGTCAATTTTTATGGAGGGTGATGACCCGCGGTCAGGGCGATCATGTACTATCAGCAGCTTACGCATTATGTTTTTATCCTTACATTTTATCCTTTGGAGATATTTTTACGTTGTATCACTTGTTAATTTTATGACACATCTCCCCACTTGAAAACATGCCTACGGCAAGTTCTAAAACCAGTGATACACATAGATAAAATCTCTCCTCCCGTCTGCCATTACTCTAATTTTGATCACAGGGGTGCCGACTGAGGAAATCTGCACCGACATTCAATTTGCCTGGGATATATTGGATACTAAACTGATAAGGTTGAAGCAATAAAGACCACCTCAGCAATCTTGCGTTTTCATGCTTAGCCTGAGATAAGAATACGAGAGGCTGATGATCCGTCTCCACCACAAAAGTCCTACCATACAGATAGATTTGAAACTTCTTTATTGCCCAGATTAACGCTAAACATTCTTTTTCGCTTGTGGAGTATCCTTGTTCCGCCTTATTCAATTTGCGGCTTGCATAAGCGACTGGTTTCAGTTCCCCATCAGGTGAAGATGATCTTTGCAACAAAGCCCCTCCGAGTCCTACATTACTTGCATCGGTTCTTAAGACAAAGTCCTGTGTCAAATCAGGCAGTTTGAGAATAGGCCTGCTAGTGAGTTTTTCCTTTAACTCTTGGAACGCTAGTTCACATTGTGCAGTCCAAATAATTTTATCTGGAAGTCCCTTGCGAGTCAGATCAGTCAGAGGAGCACAAATAGCGTTAAAATTTTGGATGTATTTCTGATAAAATCCGCATAACGACACGAATGATCGCACGTCCTTTTTTGTTTGTGGTCTAGGTGCTCTCTGCAGTTTTTCCAAGTTCTTGGGGTCAGGGGTCATGTTACCCTGATATACAGTGTGTCCCAAGAATTCCAACTCTTTGCATCCAATACAACATTTTGTTGGCCTAGCAGTTAAGTTCGCCTCCCGAAGTCTATTAAATAACATTTCTAGAGCTTCAATGTGTTCTTCAAATGTCTCTGTGGCGACGAGAATATCATCCATGAAATTCGTGATACATGGGTTATTCAGGGGATCCAACAATTTGCGCATCATCCTTGAAAATACACTCGGAGCATTTTTCAGTCCGAATGGTAGCATATTGAATTCATAATGTCCATCCGAAGTGCTAAAAGCCAAATAAGGTCTCACTTCAGGCTTCACTGGGATCTGGTAATAGCCTTTACTAAGATCCACCTTTGAAAAGTATTTTGCCTTGTTCAGTCTGGCAAATAACTGTTTTGTGTCTGGTAATGGATCCACTTGTCCTTCTGTGACAGCATTCAGTTTCCTGTAATCTATGCACAGTCTGTGTTCCCCAGACGGTTTTCTCAACAAAACGACACTAGAACTAAAAGATGATTCACTGTGCGAAATAATCCCCTCCTTCAGCAAATAATCTATTTCTTCCTTCAATGCCTTCTCCTTCGCGAACGGAATAGAATAGGCTCTCATACAGATTGGGTTTGAGTCTACCAGTTTCATATCATACTGTAGCAAATTTGTATGGCCTGGTTTATCTGTTAATACATCTGTATGTTCCTCCAGAACCTGTTGAACTCTCTCCCTCTGGTTTTTAGTCAGGTGCTTACTGACTTTTACCTGTGCTGCTGTTTCACAAGGATGTAATGGGTATTCATGTGAGGTGAGTGGTTCCTTTTGCATCTGAGTTGCAATAGCCAAGGTCAATAAGGGGGTGCTTTCCTGGAGTGGTCTGTCCAGATACTTCTTTAATAAGTTTACATGATAAACTTTCTCCTTCCCCTCTTTGTCAATTTTATAGTTTGTTCTAGACACCTTCTCTAGAACCGTATATGGACCTTGCCAACCAATTTGTAATTTATTCTGGCTACCGGGTAGTAGAAGAAGCACCTTCTCTCCCACAGCTAGTTCTCGGTCCTTTGCCTTCCTATTAAAATATGCTGCATGTTTCTTCCTGGCTTGTTTCAAATTATCATTTGACAGTTTCCATCCAGCTTTCAAACGAGTGGTCAGTTCGTTCACGTATTGATAAGATGAGGTAACAGGTTCTTCCGCCTTCTCATCAGTCCAGGTCCTTAATAAAGCTTCTAAAGGACCTTTTATTGGCCTCCCAAATAGCAGAGTTGCGGGAGCCATCCCGGTTGAACTATGTGGTACCTCCCGATACGCAAACAATGCGGCGGGCAGGAATTGATCCCACAGATCCGGTTTTTCGTGTGCCAGCTTTCTCAGGATAGAAATGTGAGTCCCGTTGAACCTCTCTACCTGGCCGTTCCCTTGTGGATGGTACGGACTACAATGAAAGTGTCTGGCTTGAAATAGTTTAAAAACTTCTTCCGTTAGTTTCCCCTTGAACTGAGATCCATTATCCGTCAAGATTTGATGCGGGAATCCTAATCGGGTAAATATTGTAAGTAGTACCTCTGCTACATGTTTTGAATCAATTGATGGCAGGGCTACCGCCTCTCCCCACATAGAACAAGTGTCCACCAGAGTAAGGATGTAACTGTTCCTCCTTGTGGTGAAGTGGGATGTTATAAATATTTATAGGGGGACTTAGTGTACTGACTGAGATCAGCTGTGAAGGTATCTATATCTAATGAGAGTAGTGTATTATAGATAACCTTACTTGCTGCCACATATATATATATATATATATATATATATATATATATATATATATATATCTCAGTCAGAATTATTCTGGAATAGTGTGATGACTACGTTGTATGTCTAGGGTATGTGTATGATGAAGTGTAAGTCATAACACCAACAGACAGATAAACAATTAAATTTATTCCACCACACTTGACAACACTGTGACACTCACATACATAAAACACTCTACAAGGATATCTTAAAGGAGTCACTGATAACTTTTCAAATAACAATATGTATTCATTGCTGTCATGAATGAATATGTGTCCTGATTCAAATACAAAGGGAACCAGGAATCACAATCAATTTTAATTACAAGTTATATGTACATGATTTATTAATATGAATATTGTAGTGACATATATTATTAAAAGTATCCTATGTGTGTCAGTTGTGTAGTAGTAATATGAGGTAATACTGGTTTTGTTTTGTTCAAGCTCTGTTGGTATTTGTCATCATGACTTCAATAGTTTGTCTTTATTGGAACTAGTATTGGAGATGTTCTCAGTTCCTGATATTAAAACAATTTACTTCCCCTCTTAAGTTTATGTTACAATGTTATTTTAAGATGGGGGTACATAATTTTGAGCTCAGCTGGCCACATCAGCTTATCTTGCGTGATGGCGGCAGGAAAAGACTCCTCTGCTCGATTTCTCCCCTGTGCTCTGGAGACACCTCACTGATAGCTAAATGGACCAAGGAGTATGCTGTCCGACTCTGGATTCAGCAAAGCTCTGACCAGGTGCTGCTCAATACCATCAAGACCACGGTCCCTGAAAACAAGAAGGATGTACCTTCTACTTCATAACTAATTGATACTCTAGTTCTACACTGAGCACAATACATCACAAACATTGAGTTCAGAGCGTTAGGCCAACTGTCAGCTTCATCTGAAATACTTTATACCAGTATTAACCTCCTTAATGGTTACTACGCCTCTGCAATTCCAGCATTATTTCTTTCTAGTCAATCATCTAGGTGTCAGTGTACTGTTTGGCCATTCCATGCCGTTTTACTTTCCTCCGACACCTTCTGTTCAGGCTGGAGCATTATAGGCTTTACATCATGTTTGCTACTGAACTACACATATATACAAGCATAAATTAACAATTCACATTCAATTTTCATTAAAAGATACTGAATGTTTCAAGCTTACCACAATTCATAGAATAAACACAGATACGTTGATAGCAATGAATTCTGGCACAAATACTGGCACAAATTCCCATCTGCTTATGTTCCAGGCTTTTATTTAGCAAAAATATGAGCTGGCTTCAACGCACTGTTGCTTTATCAAGCTTATTTGAACTAGTGGTCTCGAACTAACGCTCCTAAGTGATTATATCAGCGAGTCTGGCCAATGGAGCCACGTTTCGACAAGTGTTTGAAAAAATTTTACCTTCCTACGTCTCCCCTAACAACCAAAGATAGTATTTATAGTCCGACCAATCGTGTTTAGTCTTATATTTGTTGCGCTCCAATCAATTTGGAGTTTACATGGTAGGCTATTTCCGTACGTAAGGTTTTTTTCAAACACGTTATAAAAAAAATTTTATGAGCAGAAATGATTTCATGCTGTCAGGCATCCCCAATATTTTATTTTGGTTATAACTTGTTAATTCCTAGACTATTTGCGTAACGTTTTACATATTCTTTGTCAGCAAGCCCTAAGGAACCCAAATATACAAATTTAAAAGAGCTAAGTGGCTGCGTTCAAAATATGCAATTTCTTCTACCTCCTGTTTCGAAGATGTGCTGTCTGGGTACTGTAATGTTTTCAAACGTAAACCCATCTATTGTCATCTTTCCTTATAAGCGTTTTTCAGGATTTTAAAACCTAACTCTGGGAAGGTTAGTGTTTTTATCACTGTCCGTCCGAAAAAGTTAGTGCATGTGGCCTTACACGCGTGATAGTAGTAATTGTGTATCGCGTTATGCTTGTTGGGGTGGCATTAATAGCGAGACGCGTGTTCAATTTTGCATGCGTTCCTGATTTTCAGCCCTCCCTCTTTCTATTTGAGTCCATCTGTTCGTTCGTTTTGGTAACGTAATATAATTAATGTTAGGATTAATTTAGGTCATTACGCATTGTGCCTCTCAATGTTTTTCTTAGAAATGCAATACCCGTTTTAATGTGTTGTGGAAACGCTTGTATTTATGCAGTGGCTTATATTTACGTGGAAACGTTACAATTTGCAGACGAAGCATAAAACAAAGGGGATTTCGAGTACTGTCATTGTGACAGCACTGTTCTTTACCATTCTTCTTCCTTTCTTTATTATATGTATTTATTAGGCTTTATATTTACTTGATAATTTATATATGTGGATTAGAATATTCCACGACATCTCCCCTCTTAAAACAGACATTATATGTCAGTCCTTTATTCTATATACACATAGAGAAATTTATTATTAGTTCTGGGGTTTACGGTGATTCTCATCACACGGATGGCGGCTTAAAAAATCCGCTCCCAAATTTGTTTTTTCCAGATATATACTCAATGCTAAAATTATAGGGAGCCAAAAGCAAGGACCATCGGAGTAACCTAGAGTTCTCATGCTTAGCCTGGGCTAGAAACGATAAAGGTTTGTGGTCCGTTTGCAACTTAAAGGCCTTCCCATACAGATAAATATTGAATTTCTTTATTGCCCATATTACTGCAAGACATTCTTTTTTCGCTAGTTGAGTAGTTGATTTCAGCTTTATTCAATTTTCTGCTAGCATATGCCACTGGGCTTAATTCCCCATCCAATGCATCTGATTTCTGTAGTAGAGTTGCACCCAACCCAATATTACTTGCATCCGTCCTTACTATGAATTCTTGACTTAAGTCAGGTAATTTCAAAATAGGTTTACTTGTGAGCTTTTCCTTCAATTCTTGGTAAGCCATTTCACATTGTGGGGTCCATGTAATGCGATCTGGATGTCCTTTACGTGTCAAATCAGTTAACGGTGCACATATGGAATTAAAGTTCCTGATATACTTCTGGTAGAAACCACATAATGAGACAAAGGATCTCACGTCCTTCTTGGTTTGTGGTCTCGGGGCTTTCTTTAGTTTCTCTAAGTTCTTTGGGTCAGGGGTCATGTTTCCCTGATAAACTGTGTGTCCCAAAAATTCCAATTCTTTACATCCAACGCAACATTTGGTTGGTCGGGCTGTTAAATTTGCTTCCCCAAGTCGATCAAACAGCATCTTCAGAGAGTCAATGTGTTCCTCAAATGTTTCTGTTGCTATAAGGATATCATCCATGAAATTTGTTATACATGGATTATTCAGAGGGTCCAATAACTTTCTCATCATTCTAGAGAAGACACTAGGCGCATTCTTCAATCCAAATGGCAATCTATTAAACTCATAGTGTCCTTCTGAGGTACTAAAGGCTAGGTATGGTCTAACCTCAGGCTTTACTGGAATCTGATAGTATCCTTTACTCAGATCCACTTTTGAGAAATATTTAGCTTTATTTAGTCTGGCAAACAGCTGATTTGTATCCGGCAATGGATCCACCTGTCCTTCTGTAATAGCATTCAGTCTCCTGTAATCTATACAGAGTCTATGTTCTCCAGAGGGCTTCCTTAAGAGTACAACACCGGAACTATATGAGTATTCACTGTGCGAAATAATTCCTTCCTTCAACAGATAGTCTATCTCTTCCTTCAAAGCTTTCTCCTTAGCAAACGGAATCGAATATGGTTTCATACAGACAGGTGTGGGGTCTATCAGTTTCATATCATATTCCAATAGGTTTGTATGCCCTGGTCGGTCTGTTAACACCTCTGCATGATTATTTAGAACCTGTTGCACTCTCTCTTTCTGAGTTTTCGTTAAATGGGTACTGATTTTCACCTGGGCTGCTGTCTCACAGGGGTGTAATGGATATTCAAATGATGAAAGTGGTTCCTTTTTCATCTCCATGGCGATGGACAAGGTCAACAAGTGTGTCTCTTCCTGATGTTCTCTTTCCAAATATTTCTTCAGGAGATTCACATGATAGATTTTTTCTTTCCCTTTCTTATCTATCTTATAATTTGTTCTAGACACCTTCTCTAAAACTGTATATGGACCCTGCCATCCAATTTGTAACTTATTCTGACTCCCGGGCAAAAGAAGCAGTACTTTCTCTCCCACAGCCAAATTTATGTCTTTCGCTTTCCTGTTATAATAGGCAGCATGTTTCTTCCTGGCTTGTTTCAAATTTTCATTGGCAAGTTTCCAGCCAGTTTTTAAACGAGTGGTCAGCTCATTCACATATTGGTATGAAGATGTAATGTTTTCCTCTGCCTTTTCATCAGTCCACGTTCTTAACAAAGCTTCGAGTGGACCTTTTATTGGCCTTCCAAACAATAATGTTGCCGGGGCCATACCGGTTGAACTATGGGGTACCTCCCGATAAGCAAAGAGGGCGGCGTGCAGGTACTGGTCCCATGTATCTGGTTTTTCGTGTGCCAACTTTCTCAGGATCGACATCAATGTGCCGTTAAATCTTTCCACTTGGCCGTTCCCTTGGGGATGATACACACTACAATGGAAGTGTTTGGCCTGGAAGATCCTGAAAACTTCTTCAGTTAGTTTCCCCTTGAACTGAGAGCCATTATCAGTCAAGATTTGATTGGGAAAGCCTAACCTTGTGAAAATTGTGAGCAATGCCTCTGCCACATGTTTAGAATCAATCGATGACAGGGCTACAGCCTCTCCCCACATAGAACAAGTGTCCACCAGAGTCAGAATGTAGCTGTTCCTTCTCTTGGTTCGGGTGAGAGGTCCCACAAGATCCACGGCAACTCTCTCAAAGGGTGTTCCCACTATGGGCATTTCCCCCAGAGTTGCTGGTGCAGTCCAATGTTTAGGTGCTACTCATTGGCACTCTGGACAGGATTTTACATATCGTTTGATATCTTCAGTTATTCCTGGCCAGAAATAGTGACAAGCTATTCGCTGTCCTGTTGCGCTGATTCCCATATGACCACTGAAGGGAATCGC
The DNA here is from genome assembly GCA_024509875.1 of Oreohelix idahoensis. Taxonomy (NCBI): domain Eukaryota; kingdom Metazoa; phylum Mollusca; class Gastropoda; order Stylommatophora; family Oreohelicidae; genus Oreohelix; species Oreohelix idahoensis. Next base: position 428,860 of record JAMPIV010012221.1, on the reverse strand, counting down.
ATGCCCTAGTTCCAAAACTTTAGTCCTATATGAAGTGGGAAGGACCAGCTGTCCGTGACCATTGGATTCAGATCCAGCCTTCCTATATATCAGTTTGTTCTTCATATAAAACTCTCCCTTGCCTGGAGGTGTATGAGATTTGGGCAACTTCTTGAAACATGGCTTGAGTGTTTTGTCCTCAGCCTGTTCCTTTCTCATCTCATCTGGATGAGTATTTATTGGATTATCCTCCTCCTTTTTTGACTGTGATCTGGTCTGCACTGTTGCCAATATCACAGGTCTCTTGGGATTCCCCAAGAAGACATATCTACACCCCAATATCAGAGGGTAGATTGGCTCATTTATCACTGCTGCTTTTATGATTCCTTCCACATATCGCGTTTTCACTTTTATTCGGGCGACGGGAAGTGTCATGGTAGCTACATCCTTGGTTGCAGTTTGAATCTTCACTGTTTCTGTGGTGTATTGATCGGCCTGCACCAGGTGAGAACTCACAACGGAATCGTAATCTAAACCGGTATCATATAAACATCTTATAGTGACACCATTACAAATGACATCTTCACACACTGGGGGGTGGTATGGTTCCTGTAATTCTTCAGGTTTGCCCTTCTTTTCCTTTTTCCCCGATGTCATAGCAGCAAAATGAGGAGGTTTCCTTCTACAATGGTCAGTGTCATGATTGTTCATCTTACAATTTTTACACCACCTTTTTCCTTGGTTGAAAGATTTTCTTTCATCATATTTCCTTTCATCGAATTGTGGGGTTTTTATTTTTATTTTCATACCATGGCCTATCAAACTGGTGCTTACCTTTGTTTTGATCCCTAGGATCAAATTTATTAAAGTTCTGTGGTGCCCTAAAGTTATCCACTTGTTTCTTTTTATTACCTGTTACCTCTGCTTGAGCTGCTTGATACCTTTCAGCAACATTTAACAACTCACCCAGCCTCTCTGCACCTTGTTCCATGAGAAACTTTCTCAGGTCTGGAGCCATGGACTCTCTTAGTTGCTCTATAAGGACCATTTCCTTAAGATCTTGGGTTTTCCCCAGAGAAGTCCATTTCTCCAAGTATGTCTCTATTCGTGCAGAGAACTGGTGATAGGTTTCACCTGACAGTAGTTTAGCATTCCTAAATTTTTTTCCTATAAAATTCTGCATTCTTTTCATATCTTAACAAAAGAGCCTGCTTTAGCATGTCATAATTTTCCTGATCACCTCTGCTCATTTTTGCAAAAACCTCATAAGCTGCCCCACGAAGTCCTTGAGATAACTTTAAGCTCCACCTCTCTCTCTCTAACCCATATGTGGTAGCTAATAGTTCGTACCTATTTAGGTAGCTCTCTATATCATCGTCTTTCTCAACAAAATGATCTAAATGGAAATTCATAGCTGAGGTTGAGGCTCCTTGGCTAGCAGTGGCATCAGAGGTAAAGGGACTGGCACCATTTTCAGGAGCATGGCCTTGAAACTCAAACTCCCTTAGTCGTAACTCATGTTCCCTTTGTAATCTTTTATCTTCTGCTTCCCTTTCTGCAGCTACTTTCTTGTCTTCTCTTTCTGCAGCTAATCTTCTTTCTTCTGCTTCCAATTTCTTAGCCTCAGCCTCAATCTGCAACCTCTTAGTCTCAGCCTCAGCCTCAAATTGTAACTTCTTAATTTCCCTTTCAGCCTCTAACTTTCTTTCGGCTTCAAACCTTCTTTCTTCGCGTTCAATAAATTTGTCACATTCCGTAGTGACATAGGCAACCATAACTTGCCCATCTAATCCTAACTCTTTTGCAGTCTGAACAGCAGCAGATCGAAATTTGGCCAGGTCCGCCATTGTCTATCAGGTAAATTTACACAATGTCTAACCAACAATTCAATCTCTAAATATATATCTAATGGACAACACAGGCACCGTGAGCTCAACCTTATTTAATTCCACCCAAGGATACCTTTTAATTCTTATATTCCCTGAAGTGAATTTCCCCCACTATTTTTAATAGGTAAAGATTCAAAATCCCAAGAGCGAGACCCCAATATATGTGGTGAAGTGGGATGTTATAAATATTTATAGGGGGACTTAGTGTACTGACTGAGATCAGCTGTGAAGGTATCTATATCTAATGAGAGTAGTGTATTATAGATAACCTTACTTGCTGCCACATATATATATATATATATATATATATATATATATATATATATATATATATATATATATATATATATATATATATATATATATATATATATCTCAGTCAGAATTATTCTGGAATAGTGTGATGACTACGTTGTATGTCTAGGGTATGTGTATGATGAAGTGTAAGTCATAACACCAACAGACAGATAAACAATTAAATTTATTCCACCACACTTGACAACACTGTGACACTCACATACATAAAACACTCTACAAGGATATCTTAAAGGCGTCACTGATAACTTTTCAAATAACAATATGTATTCATTGCTGTCATGAATGAATATGTGTCCTGATTCAAATACAAAGGGAACCAGGAATCACAATCAATTTTAATTACAAGTTATATGTACAGGATTTATTAATATGAATATTGTAGTGACATATATTATTAAAAGTATCCTATGTGTGTCAGTTGTGTAGTAGTAATATGAGGTAATACTGGTTTTGTTTTGTTCAAGCTCCGTTGGTATTTGTCATCATGACTTCAATAGTTTGTCTTTATTGGAACTAGTATTGGAGATGTTCTCAGTTCCTGATATTAAAACAATTTACTTCCCCTCTTAAGTTTATGTTACAATGTTATTTTAAGATGGGGGTACACAATTTTGAGCTCAGCTGGCCACATCAGCTTATCTTGCGTGATGGCGGCAGGAAAAGACTCCTCTGCTCGATTTCTCCCCTGTGCTCTGGAGACACCTCACTGATAGCTAAATGGACCAAGGAGTATGCTGTCCGACTCTGGATTCAGCAAAGCTCTGACCAGGTGCTGCTCAATACCATCAAGACCACGGTCCCTGAAAACAAGAAGGATGTACCTTCTACTTCATAACTAATTGATACTCTAGTTCTACACTGAGCACAATACATCACAAACATTGAGTTCAGAGCGTTAGGCCAACTGTCAGCTTCATCTGAAATACTTTATACCAGTATTAACCTCCTTAATGGTTACTACGCCTCTGCAATTCCAGCATTATTTCTTTCTAGTCAATCATCTAGGTGTCAGTGTACTGTTTGGCCATTCCATGCCGTTTTACTTTCCTCCGACACCTTCTGTTCAGGCTGGAGCATTATAGGCTTTACATCATGTTTGCTACTGAACTACACATATATACAAGCATAAATTAACAATTCACTTCTTCTTCTTCTTCTTCTTGCGATCGCATCTTTGATGATTACACCGTCAGACGAGTTCTCATGATGAATTCGACTGTTGTTTGAAGTTCCTCTTTAACTCCATATAGCTTTGAGTTTAGTGTTGAGTCATTGGGCCAGTATATCTTTCTTAACTGGTCATACAGAGGACAGTCCTGTAGAACATGCTCAGCAGTTTGTTCGTTTAATCCACATGTGCACAGTGGTGAAGCAGACAATCGTAGCTTGTGCATGTGTTTATTCAGTTTGTTATGCCCTGTCCTGAGTCGAAAAATAGTTGTCTGTCCCTGCCGGTCGAGAGTGTGATAGTCGTCTTTGGGTTGGTTCTGTTCTCTTCTGATAGTCTGGATAGCTCTCTTTTTCTCAAAGTATGTGACTTCATTATCTTCTTGTTCACATTCTCCTCCCTTTTTTGCAAGTTTATCTGCCTTTTCATTTCCGGGTACACCACAATGAGATGGTACCCACTGAAGTATGGTTCTCTTTTTGGGCAGCTACCTTGTTTAGTTCATTTCTCAGATGCGGGAGTTTACCACCCTTGAGAGCTTGCAGGACAGACAGTGCATCTGTGAGGATGACTACCTGGTGGCAGTCAGAGTTGGTGTTATAAATCATATTTGCAGCTTGCTCTAGAGCTTGAACCTCAGCTGTATAGTTGGAACAGAATTTACCAGTGGGAATGTGCCTAGTCTCATAGTGGTTGTCAGGATATGAGATAAAGATACCGGCACCTCCATTCCTAACAGCATTAGTTGCTGATCCATCTGTATAGGCATGTATCCATGATTGATCGGGATAGCTTTCTTGGATCATACTCAATGTAGCAGTTCGTTTTTGCAGATCATTATACTCACATCCACTTGTGAGACCACTGACTGTTGTATTAATTTGGAGGGCACTGCTGGCCTGCTCCCATGGTACAGGGTATAGGGTGGGCTTCAGTGGTGTTGTCTTCACGGATAGGTCTTCTTGATGCTGTCTTATAAGTCTTTTCACATTCAATTTTCATTAAAAGATACTGAATGTTTCAAGCTTACCACAATTCATAGAATAAACACAGATACGTTGATAGCAATGAATTCTGGCACAAATACTGGCACAAATTCCCATCTGCTTATGTTCCAGGCTTTTATTTAGCAAAAATATGAGCTGGCTTCAACGCACTGTTGCTTTATCAAGCTTATTTGAACTAGTGGTCTCGAACTAACGCTCCTAAGTGATTATATCAGCGAGTCTGGCCAATGGAGCCACGTTTCGACAAGTGTTTGAAAAAATTTTACCTTCCTACGTCTCCCCTAACAACCAAAGATAGTATTTATAGTCCGACCAATCGTGTTTAGTCTTATATTTGTTGCGCTCCAATCAATTTGGAGTTTACATGGTAGGCTATTTCCGTACGTAAGGTTTTTTTCAAACACGTTATAAAAAAATTTTATGAGCAGAAATGATTTCATGCTGTCAGGCATCCCCAATATTTTATTTTGGTTATAACTTGTTAATTCCTAGACTATTTGCGTAACGTTTTACATATTCTTTGTCAGCAAGCCCTAAGGAACCCAAATATACAAATTTAAAAGAGCCAAGTGGCTGCGTTCAAAATATGCAATTTCTTCTACCTCCTGTTTCGAAGATGTGCTGTCTGGGTACTGTAATGTTTTCAAACGTAAACCCATCTATTGTCATCTTTCCTTATAAGCGTTTTTCAGGATTTTAAAACCTAACTCTGGGAAGGTTAGTGTTTTTATCACTGTCCGTCCGAAAAAGTTAGTGCATGTGGCCTTACACGCGTGATAGTAGTAATTGTGTATCGCGTTATGCTTGTTGGGGTGGCATTAATAGCGAGACGCGTGTTCAATTTTGCATGCGTTCCTGATTTTCAGCCCTCCCTCTTTCTATTTGAGTCCATCTGTTCGTTCGTTTTGGTAACGTAATATAATTAATGTTAGGATTAATTTAGGTCATTACGCATTGTGCCTCTCAATGTTTTTCTTAGAAATGCAATACCCGTTTTAATGTGTTGTGGAAACGCTTGTATTTATGCAGTGGCTTATATTTAACGTGGAAACGTTACAATTTGCAGACGAAGCATAAAACAAAGGGGATTTCGAGTACTGTCATTGTGACAGCACTGTTCTTTACCATTCTTCTTCCTTTCTTTATTATATGTATTTATTAGGCTTTATATTTACTTGATAATTTATATATGTGGATTAGAATATTCCACGACACTCCTCTTGGTCCGAGTGAGAGGTCCTACAATATCCACTGCAACCCTCTCAAAAGGTGTTCCCACTATGGGCATTTCCCCTAGAGTTGCAGGAGCAGTCCAGTGCTTTGGAGCTACCCTTTGACATTCAGGGCAGGATTTGACATATCTTTTTATATCCTCCGTTATCCCTGGCCAGAAGTAATGACAAGCTATACGCTGTCCTGTGGCGCTGATCCCCATGTGACCACTGAAGGGAATCGCATGCCCGAGTTCCATCACTTTATCTCTATATGAGGTGGGAAGAACCAGCTGGTTGTGACCATTTGTTCCAGTTCCGGCCTTCCCGTATAATAGTTTGTTCTTCATGAAATATTCCCCCTTGCTCGGAGGTGTGTGGCATTTGGGCAATTTTTTAAAACATGGCTTGAGTGTCCTATCCTCAGCCTGCGCCTTTCTCATCTCCTCTGGATGAGCATTTATAGGTTCACCTTCTTCCTCCTTCTTCTGTGACCTGGTCTGCACTGTCGCCATGATCACAGGTTTCTCGGGATTCCCCAAGAAGACGTATCTACACCCCAATATCAGAGGGTAGATTGGTTCATCTATCACTGCTGCTCTGATTTCTCCTTCCACATAGCGAGTTTTCACCGTTATCCTTGCGATGGGAAGTGTCATGAGTGGTATGTCCTTGGTCGCCCCTTGTATTTCCACTGTTTCTGTGGTATACTGACTTGGGTCCACTAGGCTAGACTTCACAACTGAATCATAATCCAAACCTGTATCATAAAGGCACCTTATGGTGACCCCATTACAAACAACATCCTCACAAACTGGGGGGTGATAAGGTTCCTGTTGTCCATTAGGATTAACCTTTAATCTTTGCGTCCCCGACTTCATTGCAGCAATGTTTGAAGGATTCCTTCTACAAAATTCGGTGTTATGGTTATCTTTCTTGCACCATTTACACCATCTTTTTCCTTGGTTCAACGGTTTTCTTTCATTGAACTTTTGGTCATTGAACTGTGAGTTTCTGTCGCGATAGTCATTTCTTGGCCGCTCAAAGTTTGTCCTACTTTTATTTCCCTGCTCTCTATTATCAAATTTATTAAATTGCTGTGGAGCTTTAAAATTATCTATGTGCTTCTTTTTAGCACCACTTACCTCTGCCTGGGCTGCCTGATACCTCTCAGCGACATTTAAAACCTCTCCCAACTTCTCTGCACCTTGTTCCATGAGAAATTTTCTCATGTCTGGAGCCATGGACTCTCTCAATTGCTCAATCATGATCATTTCTTTAAGATCTTGGGTCTTCCCCAGAGCAGTCCATTTCTCCAAATAGGTTTCCAGTCTAGCAGAGAATTGGTGGTATGTCTCCCCAGACAACAGTTTGGCATTTCTAAATTTCTTACGATAAAATTCACCATTCTTCTCGTACCTTAATAACAAAGCCTGCTTTAACATGTCATAATTGTCTTGGTCTTCCCTGTTCATTTTAGCAAAGACTTCATAAGAAGTACCTCTCAGTCCTTGTGATAACTTTAAACTCCACCTCTCTCTCTCTAACCCATATGTAGTAGCTAATAACTCAAAACGTCCTAGGTACCCCTCTATGTCATCGTCTTTTTCAACAAAATGGTCTAAATGAAACCCCATAGCTGAGTTTGAGGCTCCCAGACTGGGCGTAGCATCTGAGGCAAAAGGGCTGGCACCATTTTCAGGAGCCTGGCCTTGTAATTCCAGCTCCCTTAGTCGTAATTCGTGCTCCCTTTGCAACCTTCTATCTTCTGCCTCCCTTTCGGCAGTCAATCTTTTTTCTTCTGCCTCCCTTTGCTGTCGTTTGTCTTCTGCCTCAATCTGCAGCCTCTTAATTTCTCTATCCGCCTCAATTTGTAACCTCTTCTCTTCAGCTACCTTTCTATCTTCCCTTTCAATATATTTATCACATTCAGCCGTTACGTATTGAATTAAAATCTGACCATCCATTCCCATCTCCTTTGCGGTCAGCACAGCAGCTGATCGGAAATTTGCTAGCTCCGCCATACTTTTTAGACAATATAATAATATACAAGATAAATCTCTAACCAGTAAATACACTAAGTACTTCTTATGACTATAGTCTAACTAATTCTAACTAACCAGTTAACTAATTAATTATTACTGGCTGTGAAGATTCACCAACTTCTAATTGCCCTTTTAATTTAAAGGGACACTTTTAATTTTAAGGGAATTTTACAATTTTGTTCCCCTAATTTTATTTCTCCCACCAGGAGATCCTTATATTACTGTTTATGCTAATTATCCCTGGACAAGACCCCAATATATGTAGTGGATTTTGATGGTATTGTATGGTGGTGTTATCACCTAGTGTGATGCGTGAGGTCAGCTGTGAAGGCTCCTGAGATAATTGTAACTGTGAATATACAGAAGGCCCTTTCGTGCTACCACTTTATGACCTCACACATATCTTTTTTTACTAATGAATGTGGCTACGTTAAAATCTAGGGTACTGAATGCAATGTGTTGTATGGACATATACACACACCCACAGATATTAATTAAGTCTAATACTATCAATAAAATTTATAACACAATGAACTAAATTCAGCTGGTTAAATTTAGAATAGAAAATCTTTTTTTAAATTTATTTGTTCTGAACCAAGGTTTTATTTTGGCCAGAACTTATGCAAAGATTTTGAAATTTATGAATGAATGGCATGAATAAATGGCATGTTAAATGAAAGATGTTTACATATGCAATCTTCAAGATTAATTATAGTATTACTGTTCGTAATGTTAATTTTCCTGGGAAAACTATGAATGGATGTGCTGTTGGGGTGGCTTCATCCCTCCCTGTTTATGTCTACACAGCATTGTCCATTAATGATGGAAGGAAATGGGATGCTTCAGTAGTAAATTCTCTTGGGTGCTAGTTTTATGAAGTTGGTGTAAGTTCAGCAGGCCAGCTAGCCTACTTAACTTTGCCAGATTTGTTCTGGTGCTGGAATATGATGGCCCCACCTCTCCGTGCTTGAGCAATACACAGATGTTCTGTCGAAATGTACCCTGCACGGGTCCTCACTTCAATTATTAATCAGCATTTGACACCACCTTAGTGTCAAGATCGAACTCACAGCTCTGAAATAAAGTATTGGTTTTTGCTCAGAACCTTACCTAATAAGCCACTTCTACACATAACAAATTACAATAACACCACATAAACAGGGTCAGTTCTCTCTGACCAGACAGCACATCTTACCTAGTTGGTTTCGCATAGGGTAAGTTTCCCCAGTCTACAGATTCTGAAATAGGTGCATTATCTCACTGCCATAGAATAGGATAGGTGATATGATTCACTGTTCTCAACACTTGATCACCCCTTCCTAAACCTTGCTGTAGTTTATATATTGTTTGTCCCTAGACCCTGAACTAGGGCGGGGGGTCCAGAGCGAATCCTTACTTGTTTGTAAGGCTAGATTTCGATATGGCAGTATCAAATCACTCGAACATTAAACAATATTCAAAATATACAAAGAAATAATTTCAATCTTACCAGATTATGAATAAAGAACACAGAAATGCTAGCAAAACTCAGCTGAGCTGCTGGCTATAGTATGGCGTCCCTGAACTTATTTCAATTTATTTCATTTGGAAATCACCACACTTGAAATTTACTGTGTCTATCACTGGACAACTATTGAGGAATGGCAAAAAAGCTCGTCTGAGCGCGGATAATATGATTGTCTGTGGCCAATCAATGCCTTGGTTTTTTTTAAATTCAAATTTCCTACACTAAAGTCATTTCAGTCATGCTTCAGTCAAGTATGGATTTTTATCTGTTAGTCTGTCCGTCTCTACTTGCGTTTTCCCAAAAACGTACTTGATTTTTGAACCAACCTTTCTCTCCCCTCCAAAATTTTGTCGATAAAAGTTATTTTTAGACACAGCTTCCACCAATATCCCTTCTCTTCCATGCTAAGTAGATTTGAACACCTGCGTCTCAAGGTCGCGATTTTTGTGCAAATAGCGACACTTTTGATTCAATGCAGTCTTTCGCTGTTGTGAACAACACTGTCTTTTGTCATTATTTTCATTATTATCTATCCGTCTGTAAAATTAAAAACATATTATTTCACTGCTCAGAATGGGCCATCCGGCCAGCTAATTTTTATATTCCTAACATTAATATTAAGAAAAGTTACTTTTTAAATTTTGTAATATTTCAAGCATCTGCGTTTAGCCGCTGAATTCCAATAAAAGGCTTGGTATCGCAAAAGCGTCCAATAAATGACTGTGGCGTATCATATCCAGGGTCCCTTCTGTCAACTTGGGGAACGTGACTTTTTTCCTCCGTTTCCCCCCCCCCCCCCCCCCCCCCCCCCCCCCCCCCCCCCCCCCCCCCCCCCCCCCCCCCCCCCCCCCCCCCCCCCCAATTGCGTCTCCTTAGCCTTGCTAGTCTCACGCAATTTTTTCCAGTCATATTTTTTTTCCTTTTGATCCGCCGTTCTCATCCCTCCAAATGGTAACCGTTTTGATTTCCCGTCTAACAAGTCAATTTTTATGGAGGGTGATGACCCGCGGTCAGGGCGATCATGTACTATCAGCAGCTTACGCATTATGTTTTTATCCTTACATTTTATCCTTTGGAGATATTTTTACGTTGTATCACTTGTTAATTTTATGACAGTGCGTTCCAGTGTGTTTTTTTTTCCTGTGTAGGGGAGAGTTTGATATTGAAGATATCTTTTGAGGCCATGGATTGTACCAGCCATTATTATTATGATTCACATTTCTTATGATGGATTTTCTCCTGTGATTGGAATAGATATATTGTGCTCAGAGTTGCTGTGTGCAACCGTTTGATGAATAGTTATTGCATGGATTTACTGTTATAATACTGTGTCGAGAGCTGCTGTGAATTGCGATGTATGCAGTCCTTTTTGATGGATATTTTTGCTGTATTACTATGAAATGAGAGCTGCTGTGAACTGCGATGTATGCAGTCCTTTTGATGGATATTTTTGCTGTATTACTATGAAATGTGAGCTGCTGTGAACTGCGATGTATGCAGTCCTTTTGATGGATATTTTTGGCTGTATTGCTATAAAATGTGAGCTGCTGGGTTCTACAGCCTATGTACTTCGGATTTTGTGCCTGTGACTAAGTTTCTATGGATTTACTTACCTGATGCTTCATGATTATGCTGAGAACCGTTTTGCCATGATGTCTACGTTACCGTGTCGTCAATAAACTGTATAACGTTCAAACTAGTTTCAAGATTTCTTGACCCCTACATTTCTGTGGTGTGTGATCGCAGTGTGGTTAGGTATGCACGAACTTATGACATTCGCACTTATAGAAGATTCACCCATTTACACAGCAGCAGAAGTGACGGCCTGTGTGGCCTGCTGAGGTTGTTTTAAAAAAATAAACTTTAACACGCAGGTTTATGTCCATCGCGTTCCTCCACCATGTCATCATTATTACTTGTCCACATATAAACTCTGTCTTTCGACCCGTGTAGTTCTCGGAGGTCACTGACGAGACAACAGAAAGAATAGAAGTACTGGTCCATCAAGCATGACCTAAGCGGCAACTTATATGAGGATGTCCGTGGGGCTGGCAACCTTATCATGTGAAAGATATTGCTGCAAAGACCATCACTGTAAGGGCGTATGAATGCTGCCATGCAGGCTATCAACAAGGGGATCAGCTGCAATGGTGGCTCCGTATTGCACAGAGGGCGACAGGGAAGAAGAAGAGGTCTCCACCTTTCATTTCTGCAATGATTTACACATATCCTTTTGTCTTCCACTCTTCATCTTACCCTGCGGTTTCCAACTGAATGCCTGATGAGTTACACTAGGTATCGGTTTTCTCACTGTATGACAAGTTAATCTGTACTTAATTTTCTGATCAGTGGCTTGGGATATCTTGTTTGCAGATCGTGAATTCACTTGATAAAAATTCTCTATTTTGCAATTGTTTTGCATACCCTTTCCCCACGGCGACCATTCCGAGCAGAGCTTAAACCATTACCGAAGGTGAAGAACCGCCCCCTTAGACTGGTAGCGTTGGTAGATCGATACGTAATGTCATAATCTGTGAAGAAATAATGAGCATGCCTGAGACATTAATGTAGTAATGTTATTGATTTCCCTCGGAATTTGATATCATAATGAACAAACAATGATGGCCTACATGTAGATCTCCAGCATTCATTTGCTAATTTGTGTCACGGACGTTGCTGATAATTCAAAATCGTTACACTGCAGTAGTCACCTAGTGACGCTGTACATTTCAGCGCTGCACTTGCCAATTTTCACTTATTTTTTAATTGTAATTCTGATATCACGTGTGGACGTTAGTCTTTGTAAAAAGTCTATTGCCTCGCCACGAGAATGCAAATACTTCACCGAATTTTAAAAAACTAAAATAACACACGCACTCAAGCACATGAAAGATGGTAATCCAATATATATATATATATATATATATATATATATATATATATATATATATATATATATATATATATATATATATATATATATATATATATATATATATATATATATATATATATATGCGCATATTTACAATGGTGTACAATTGTCGTGAGTTGGTCTGTTTTCACAACACGTCCTTCTGTGTACTCTGACGAAACCGTGCGCCATACTTTATGATAACTGCTTGATACACTGACCAATCAGAAGGTACCGTTCTGCCGTGTTTACAAAAGCATTGAACAGACAAAATGGCAAGGACTAATCCGTGCAACCGAGTGAAGGATGCCATTTAATTACATAAGTAGGAAAGAAGTACCACCTGGAAGAAGTCTCTAATTCTACAATGGGAATGTTGCTCTACACGTCTGTGCAGAGACTTTCCCGACCAGTAGTATAGCACGGGAGAAATCTTTGGTTGAATGCATCGAGGCCTCAGGTTTGTACATAATTTGACTGTTTAAAGTACGTGTGACACAGAATTATAAAAAATAGATTTTATTATCTACATTTTTCTTCCACCTGGCTTCACCTTGCTTCCTTATTAGTTATGCACGTTTTTTTTAAACGCAGAACTCTCCTACACTTAGATATCGATCGGCCACTTTCTTAATTTAGCCACGCCTAATTCTTTCTTTTCTCTACACTAGGAATGTTTACTATGATGCACGTAGCGAGAGAGAAGGGGAGATGAGCTAATGAAGAACCAAAGGGGGCGATAAGTTGAAACGTATTTTCGGTAGACATTGATCAGGAGGAATTAATCTGAGTAGAAGGGGGAGAGAATCTGAAAGAAGGGGAGATAAATTACAAATCCCCCCACCCCTCCTTATCCATTCGTTCGTGGAACGTAATTATGCTACAGAACGACGAAGATCTAAGACCGTCCGCTTGTTGCCAGAGTCCAGCAGGCGGCGAAAAGGTGGCAAATTTTCCTTTCATTCAGAATTTGAACACAGAAATCCCCAAAGGTGTTATGTGTAACACTGGTCAGCGACTTTTCTACCATTTTAATATACATATCTCTGCCTTTAAAATCCATTATTCAGTACCCCCAGATTTTTCAAGAACCTACTAGCTTCGATTTCTAGACCATTGTTATAGTGGATTTCTTAGTATTTTCAATTTGGAGTAGTTCAATCTCTGTGTTTGCGGTAAATATTAAAATAGAAGTTTGAGTGATTTAATTGTAAAGTCCGTCATTTTATTTCACTAAGATTTTTCTGTGTAGAGTGATTTAATTGTTAAGTCCGTCATTATATTTCACTAGGATTTTGTGCTAATTGACTAGCGAATTAAAATAATCTATAGCTAAATTGTTCCGGCTGTAGCGTTAATCTAACTAACTGATTTAACCAGTAAGAGATATTTTAATCGACTAGTAAAAGCTCTATTCATTTTGAGTACTGACGAAATATATATTTATTTCTAATTCCTTATGAGTAAAATTATAAATGACTAGCGCTTATTTCACTGGGGTTTTTGTTAACGGTAAATAAGTTGGTCTGTTTTTGTTCCACAAAGACGCCACTAGGCGTGGTGGAAACAGCGATAGATCGATCAATTTGTTGTTGCCCTAAGACGCCACTAGGCGTACTGGCCACATACTGCTTTGCCGGTTGATGGCTAAGGATGGAAGAAGAAGAAATAAGCTATACCCGGTTAGTTCTATTCAAAGTTAAATAACCGAGTGTATAATAAATTATAATTCTGCGCGGGTTAAGTAGGATAGAATAGCAGTGTAGTGGTTATTGTGATTATATGGTTGTTTCTTTTTTTTCCCATATCTAGTACTGGGTCACTTACCCAAAAACCTACTAGCGGTTTAAGCCTACGCCTAAACCTGAATCGGAGAATAACGGATCTAAGTCCAAAAGTACAAAAATAACATTCATATATATATATATATTGGGTCTTCAGGGTGAACCTGTCTGGCCTCTTGTTTACACCCAGAAAGAGACAGAGTACCAACCCAAAGAATATTAAGAATAACTTTTTAACTGAGCCTATAGCTATTCAGATTTCTTTTTCCCAATTTCATTTACATTCAGCCCGTTGTGGCGACAAAATCAAACATTAACATTTCCTGACCATCGACCATTTGTGGTGTGACAAGGAATTTTATACTGAGAGAATTTACCGACCTGACATTCCTTTATGTAAAATGGAAATCTCAAGCTACTGACACTGTGAGCACTGTTAATTTTCTTACCTGGAGTAATTTATGTGACATAAACAGAAATCCTAATAACAAGTAACGAAATAAACGTTCCCCAAAGAAGAGGATTTAATCAATCTTTGTGGAGCTGGGGTTTATGTTGCCAAAAAAACAGTGGATTTGCTGTGTGACCCATGAAACTATGTTCCAGATGCTGTTAAATCTACAATATGGTAAGAAAGAATGAACGTGGCCACGGTCGACTGAGAAGAGATGAATGAATGAATGAATAATTCTTTATTGTATAATCCATGTACTCACATTGTTTATTTCATATTAGGTTTGCTAATGCTCTCCATTTCAGAATAGATTAACTTATAAACTCTGTTCTTTACAGTATAGGCAAATTCTAGACCATATCGCAAATCTTTTTGACCTTTTGAGGGGTTAATAACTTTCTTCTAACGGGATCTTGTCTCAACAGAGGGAGGGGTATTACACCAATGAGTCTATTCCTTTACTAATTCTAATACCCATCATTTTTTTAATATTTTTGTTTGATATTCAATAATAGCTGTTGTAAAGTTTCTGTGTGGTAAATAAAATTTACATAAAACTTAATTTACATGTGTTGGTCAGCTCGTCCCAAATATCCCTATTCCATTAATATAGTTTTTCACATTTGTGCGTCTAATTGTCGTCACTTATCTGTGTGTGTGTATGTGAGGTTTGTAAAGTGTGTTGATAAATATATATTATATATTATTTATATATATATATATATATATATATATATATATATAGTTTACATATATAATATATATATATATATATATATATATATATATATATATATATATATATATATATATATATATATATATATATATATATATATATATATAGGTATACTGTTGTGGTAAAGTGGGATGTTATAAATATTTATAGGGGACTTAGTGTACTGACTGAGATCAGCTGTGAAGGTATCTATATCTAATAAGAGTAGTGTATTATAGATAACCTTACTTGCTGCCACATATATGTATACCTCAGTCAGAATTATTCTGGAATAGTGTGATGACTACGTTATATGTCTAGGGTATGTGTATGATGAAGTGTAAGTCATAACAACAACAGACAGATAAACAATTTAATTTATTCCACCACACTTGACAACACTGTGACACTCACATACATAAAACACTCTACAAGGATATCTTAAAGGAGTCACTGATAACTTTTCAAATAACAATATGTATTCAGTGCTGTCATGAATGAATATGTGTCCTGATTCAAATACAAATGGAACCAGGAATCACAATCAATTTTAATTACAAGTTATATGTACAGAATTTCTCAATATGAATCTTGTAGTGACATGTATTTTTAATAGTATCCTATGTGTGTCAGTGGTGTAGTAGTAATATAAGGTAATACTGGTTTTGTTTTGTTCAAGCTCTGTTGGTATTTGTCATCATGACTTCAATAGTTTGTCTTTATTGGAACTAGTATTGGAGATGTTCTCAGTTCCTGATATTAAAACAATTAAATTCCCCTCTTAATTGTATTTTACACTGTCATTTTAAGATGGGGGTACATAATGTTGAGCTCCATGGCCACACTCTCTTATCTTGAGTGATGACTGCAGAAAAAGGCTCCTCTGCTCGATGAGTTCTGGAGCCACCCCACTGGTTGCTATATAGGACCAAGGAGTATGCTGTCCACCTCTGGCTTCAGCAAAGCTCTGACCAGGCGCAGCTCAATAACTTTAAGACCACTGTCCCTGAAAACAAGAAGGATGTACCTTCTACGTCATAACTAATTTATACTCTCTTTCTACACGGAGCACAATACATCACAAACATTGAGTTCAGAGCGTTAGGCCAACTGTCAGCTTCATCTGAAATATTTTATACCAGTATTTCCCTCCCTAATGGTTACTACGCCTCTGCAATTCCAGCATTATTTCTGTCTAATCAATAATCTAGGTGTCAGTGTACTGTTTGGCCATTCCATGCAGTTTTACTTTCCTCCGACACCTTCTGTTCAGGCTGGAGCATTATAGGCTTTACATCATGTTCGCTACTGAACTACACATATATACAGGCATAAATTAACAATTTACATTCAATTTTCATTAAAAGATATTGAATATTTCAAGCTTACCACAATTCATAGAATAATAAACAGTTTCGTTGACTGGCAATGAATATAGCACAACTCCGATCTGCCGATGTTCCAGGCTTTATTTTATATAAAATATACACTGGTGCTCAACGTACTGCTTCTTAGTAGGTTTATTACAAGATGTGGCAATGAACAGACGCTCTGAATCAAGTATATTCGCAGCTCTACCCAATGAAACCACGTCCCCACATCTTTTCAAAAAAGTACCCCTTCTATTCGTTTCCCATAACAACACAAGATAGTATTTATAGCCCGACCAATCGTGTTTAGTCTTATATTTGTTGCGCTCCAATCAATTTGGAGTTAACATGGTAGGCTATTTCCGTAACGTAAGGTTTTTTTCAAACACGTTATAAAAAAATTTTATGAGCAGAAATGATTTCATGCAGTCAGGCACCCCCACTATTTTATTTTGGTTATAATTTGGTAATTCCTAGACTATTTGCGTAACGTTTTACATATTCTTTGTCAGCAAGCCCTAAGGAACCCAAATATACAAATTTAAAAGAGCTAAGTGGCTGCGTTCAAAATATGCAATTTCTTCTACCTCCTGTTTCGAAGATGTGCTGTCTGGGTACTGTAATGTTTTCAAACGTAAACCCATCTAATGTCATCTTTTCTAATAAGCGTTTTCCAGGTTTTTAAAACCTAACTCTGGGAAGGTTAGTGTTTTTATCACTGTCCGTCTGAAAAAAAAAGTTAGTGCATGTGGCCTTACACGCGTGATAGTAGTAATTGTGTATCGCGCGACGCGAGTTTAGTGTTGCATGTGTCCTTGCTTTCATTCGCCCCTCTCTCTTTCTATTTGAGTCCATCTGTTCGTTCGTTTTGGTAACGTAGTATAATTAATGTTAGGATTAATTTAGGTCATTACGCAGTGTGCCTCTCAATGTTTTTCTTAGAAATGCAATACCCGTTTTAATGTGTTGTGGAAACGCTTGTATTTATGCAGTGGCTTATATTTAACGTGGAAACGTTACAATTTGCAGACGAAGCATAAAACAAAGGGGATTTCGAGTACAGTCATTGTGACAGCACTGTTCTTTACCATTTTTCTTTTCTTTATTAAATGTATTTGTTAGGCTTTATATTTACCTGATAATTTATATATGTGGATTAGAATATTTCACGACAACTGTCTGACAAACAAAGTTATGTTGTAGAGATAGGCTGGACTATAGAGGATCTTCTCAAATCCAGAGACAGACTCTACCTGTTTTCACCACTTTCACTCGTGAAATCTATTCCTTTACCTTATCTCTCACTGATTCATCACCAGTTCTAGTTCTATTCAGACGGGACCAAACTATATCTTAAATACCTATCAAAAATCTACGACAGTACACACAGAATAACATGCATTTAGGAAAGTAACAGATTAGTAGCTAGGAAGGTGTAGAATAATATAGAGCGTATTTAAAGCTTTAGATGAAGAAAATCGCTCCAGGAATAACGTAGGTAAATAAAATCATAGTTTTATTGATTTGCACACCTAGACAGGTTTTACAAACATTTTTGGATGCAAATACTAGCGAGCAGGGAAACCCCCTCTGACGCCCGAGCTCACACTATAAATAACGTGTGTTCGCAAACAATTGGGCCAGTCATTTTTAAAAATTACAGTGAGAGCAAAAGTGTTAGTGAACAGTGCTTTGTCTTCTGTATCTGAGAGCTGACCAGTATAACCATTAACAGCTCGACTGTATGTGCCTGAGGGTTAGAAAGAATATATATATATATATATATATATATATATATATATATATATATATATATATATATATATATATATATATATATATATATATATATATATATATATGCATTTTAGTGATTAATTCATTTGTGCGTTATGAAGTGTGTAGACTGTGTTAGAAAACTACGGTGTGTTGCTGGCGGAATTACAGGCATGTGTATAATTCTGGAGGCAAAAGCCAGCCTTGTGAAATATTCAAAATAATTGAGAATGATGGCAAAAGTGTGTCTGTAGGTTTAGAAAAGCATTTAAAGAATTGTTTCTTGATGGAATGGCACACTCACCAGGAACGTAAGGAAGGATGAAAATGATTGTTTTACTGGATTGTTTAAATTGTTACTTAGTATTTTATACTAGACCAAATCATTGTATGGAGTCGGATCATGGACAAATGGATCTAACTAAGGATTTAGAGGGAAAGTGTAGTCACGATGAACTGGATGTGGGTAATACTGGTATAAATTGTCCTGTGCATCTGCTAGCACATTGTCTGAAACTGTCTATCATCCCCATCTTGTGTAATAATGGGATAGTGATGGACCATATAGGGATTACATTTATTTTGGTTCAGGTTTTATCATGTAAACCACACAAACTTTAAAGAGTCATCCACCTCAGGTGGACCCTGTGGTGCGAGCGCTCTTGTTATCAACAGGACCAGATACCCAGTTTCCACCACCTGGAGGAACTTTATAAGACTTGTCCGTCCATGGCAGGAGTGTGACAGACTTCTAAACAAAAGATAAGCTGCCAAACAAAGCCACTAGTCAGAGTATCCGGATTACACCCCTATATTAACAATCAAGATTCTAATAAAGACACAGTGTATGATGAAAAGTGTGGGCATAGATATACTCAGTAATAGCTTCACATTCAAGGAATAATGACATAAACTTGTTAGTATTATAAAAATGTTCTTCCAACGGAGATAATTAACCAAAGTGATAATTTTAAACAAGTTGAATGACTTTTGAGACTTTTTGATTATTTTCCAATGTTTATTGATTTAATGTTGTAATTGAAGTTGATTTCATTTCAAGCTTTTCAAACAGAAAAGAGAAACATTATAGGCTAAATAAATTGTAAATATTTGCCAGCAGACTTACTTATTTAAGTTGAGTTCAAGTTCTTGTTGGTAAATAATTTTGTTAATACCCCTAGCAGAGTTAACAAGAACAATAATAATAACAATAATAACAATATAATCATAGGAGGATCTTGAGAGGGAGCAAATAGGGATTCAGGAACATATAATATCATCATACCTGGAAACTTATACAGCTTGATCCTACCTTTGATGTCGATACACCCTTATTCTTTTCAGAAAAGGGGGTATTTCTTATAAGACCAGTCTCTTATCTTGCACTATCCTGGTATCATCTGATACAACTTTTTGTCCAGGATATCTTATTCTTTCAATAACATCAACCCTCTCGTGGCAACAATGACCACAGAAAATAAGAGGTTTGTTTGTTTTTCATCGGAATTACAACTTCTTCCGTTAAAACAAATTTTTATTTCACTCGACTTAGATTCCCCGCCCATTTTTGCCGCCATCGACAAGTATTTAGTGGTGATGCCGGTCCTGTATATAAGAGAGATCTAGTGTGTTGTAAGATTCCACTTTTTCAAGATTTCCAAGTTTACCAGAGTTCCTCTTCTCCTGGACACTTATTTTGTCTTGTTTGCTTGCATTCTAGTGATCTATGTGTGTACTTCCGGTTGACCCAGTTTCATTGTCATAACATGTGCCAACCGCATAATTCTTCACATCGTGTTTTGTTTATTTTATTTGTCCCTTGAGGTATCCATAAATATTTCACGTCTTTGCATTTCTTATAAGTTCTTTTATTTAACATCGACTGTGTGTTCAGAAACAAAATATATCTTTGCCAATTTCTGTTCGTTTATTCACGTTTAGGTTTGGCTGCAATGTTTAGCGCCATGATGCTCCACGGGCGTCACTAATGAGATAAACATGAATAGTACTTCTGTTTCCTCTGGCATGTCGTAAGAGGCACCTAATATAGCTTCGTTCAAAAGGGCTGTTAAACTTGTCATATAACAGAAATTCTTACAGAAACAACCACTGCAAGAGTACATAAATGTTTTGGTGCAGTCTTCAGGCAATGTCTCATATCTGTAGTGGTGGTTCCATCCTTCAACTACAATGGAAATTGATGATGATGATGGTGAAGATAATTACGATAATGATGAAAATGATGATGAAGATGATGATGGTGATGATCATGATGATGATGATGATGACGATGGTGAAGTTCATGATGATTATGATGATGATAATGATGAAGATAATGATCATGGTGAAGAACATGATGATGATCATGGTGAAGAACATGATGATGATTATGGTGAAGATCAGGATGATGATGCTGATGATGATAATGAAGATGGTGATGAAGATGATGACGACGAAATTATGATACTGGAATAAAATGTAACAATGTTCTTCAATTTGAAATGTAAACTAAAAATTCAAAAGCTTGGCTAACATGAAATGTAAAATATGGAAACAAAAAGATTGTAAACATTGTTGGAATATGTGCATGTTTCATATTACAAATGATAACATGATGGACATTGTTGTGGCAGTCTGTGACGGTATACAATCACTTTTTTTTACAGTTGCAATAAAATATACACAAAAGTCATGTTTCAAAAGCATAGGCTCCCTTCGGCGAAAGCTGCCTCACAGGGCTGTGTGTGGTTTCCCTTAAAAGGGAGCCTCTCATTACGGCGATAAGGTAGAGTTGCATGTCAGCTCAAAAGACGTGCACTGGGGCGGTCATCTCACTGCACTATTGTATGGACATGATGTAAAGCTTACATGTAGGCGTGTGGTGGCAGGGAAAGCAAACCCTTAAAAATTGCGCTCTGAAATCGGATGTGTCAGGCCGAAAGGCGCAGATATCGCAGCTGAGCTGTAAACTACGACACAACGTCCATACCGCTCAAAAAATGACTAGCACGTGAGAGTGAGATATGGTCGAGCGAACACAAACACCAACAACAATAAAACTATAGGCATTGTTCAAAGACTGCCCTGTTCACAATACTGGCTGGGGTAAAGAAGAAATGGTAATTCTTCAAGCTTTTTCAGGCAAAACTTTTCTCAGAGATGCAGCTGTTGGATGTGAACAGACAGAAGTAGGAACGAACAATCAAGCTTGCGACCACAACGTGCCCTAACGACCACTTCGCTGATGGCACTAGAGAAGCAACAAGATTAATTGTAGAGTTTTCGAGAATGCTTTCAGTCTGGTAATTTCAGGCAGACGAACATACAATTCTTTCTTGTTACGACATTCTCAGATTGACTATTCTCTCTCTCTCTCTCTCTCTCTCTCTCTCTCTCTCTCTCTCTCTCTCTCTCTCTCTCTCTCTCTCTCTCTCTCTCTCTCTCTCTCTCCATCTCTTTCTCTCACACTCTCTCTCTCCCCCTCCCCCTCTTGGTTTTTTGTTAATACAGAATCTTCTCTCTCTCTCGCTCTATCTCTTTCTCTTTCTCTCTCTCCCCCTCTTGGTTTTAAAAAATACAGAATCGTGTATTCCAACCACCCTGAGGGAGGAGGGGGGGAGTTGGGGGGGGGGATGTTTACAAGAATTATGTTGTGGTCTTTCTGCTGCATGACCTGATGATGATGATGGCGCTTATTCTCATGGGGTCATTTCACTATTTTCCATTCCAGCTTCGTTGAACCTTACTAGTCAAACTCCACGTATTTCAATGATCAATACACCATAAAAAAATTGAAAAACCTTCGTGCTATGTTGATGGGTGTTAAATTAAGCTTTCACTGTACAATGTGCGCCGTTTCTGTATTTTCCTGAATGTGCACCAGGAAACGATTGCAAGACAGATTGTGACGATACTAGGTCGCGTCCTTTATACCTTTTCTTTCTCTCCTACATTTATTTATGCATTTTTACGCACATAAAATTATTCCCAGCCACTCCTTAGATTTGGGTACCTTTTTTCTATACTTCTATTATGTCATTTTATGGCTAATTGACTCCTGTCGGGCACATTAATTTTATCGCCGAGCGAGTGAACCCAGAAAGGCAAGATACGATGGCCGTAAAATGATTGTTGACTTGTTACGTAATTCATTTCCGCCCACCCAGACACAGAGATTAAATGCATGTGGTGTTGACCGCTCATCGTGACAATAAAGCGGCAGACTACAAAAGGCAGAACATATTGTTGTCTGTAAAAAATGTCTGTGTTACGTCGCAGCTTATGTTTCTGGTGACCAGATTAAAGTACGGGTGATAATTGCATAAGCACTTCCGTCCCAAAGTTTCTGTAATAATTATTACAAAGAAACCCGTCTGGGTAGACAAATTAGCGGTGACACTTTCGTATATGGAGATTAGGTCATGTGTTAAAATTTTTTAATGATATTTTAAAACATGAGAGGGAAGTAATAACCAACGCCCCGACCCGCTTCATTCTTGCTCATGGATTGGATCAAATGAGAGCAGGAAATATACATTTGTTCTGACTGGAATTTTTGTCGGAAACACATTGTGGAGGCTTGGAGCGAAAAATGAAATATAACCTAGCAAATTAGGAGGGTACTAAACCATTTGAAGTACGAGTCTACAAGACCCCATTTGTGGTACCTGTCTACATACCGGTTTGGAAGATGAACCTGTGGTTCAGAGTGTGTAGTTAATACTAGACTCCTACCTTCAATGGCATGTGAAGATCTTCGCATTGACCAGGAGCGGTTACCTTTGCACTCACGTTTTGGGACGTGCCATCGCCACAGAAATCGCAAATTGACTGAGTAGTCAGCAGCAACATCAACACTTCATGAACCTGACAGCTAAATCCAATCTTATCATGCCAGAATCAAATGAACACTTTCAGTTGTTTCAAACTTACTCAATTTCCAGCGAAGCTACAGACTTTCATAAATGGGTGCTTGCGTAGAATAGAGGGATTAAAATGGTATGACAAGGTGGAACTGATGACAAGAACTAGACAAGTGCCAGTGGAACAAGAGATGAGAAGAAGACGATGGCGATGGATAGGACACACACTGAGGAAACTTTTTGATAGCACTACAAGGCAGTCCTTGTTCTGGAACCCCCAGGGGAAAAAAGGCAGAGGTTGACCAAGAAGCACATGGAGAAGACAGCTGGAAACAGAGGTGAAAATGATAAGGAGAACGTGGAAAGAACTTGAGATGATGGCACGTGACAGGAGGACTTGGCATGTGTTTGTTGAAGGCCTATATGTGGTGAAGTGGGATGTTATAAATATTTATAGGGGACTTAGTGCACTGACTGAGATCAGCTGTGAAGGTATCTATATCTATTAAGAGTAGTGTATTATAGATAACCTTACTTGCTACCACATATCTATATATCTCAGTCAGAATTATTCTGGAATAGTGTGATGACTACGTTATGTGTCTAGGGTATGTGTATGATGAAGTGTAAGTCACAACAACAGACAGATAAACAATTTAATTTAATCCACTACTCTTGACAACGCTGTGACACTCACATACATATAACACTCTATGAGAATATCTTAAGGAGTCACTGATAACTTTTCAAATAACAATATGTATTCACTGTTATCATAAAGGTATATGTGTCCTGATTCAAATACAAAGGAACCAGGAATCACAATCAATTTTAATTACAAGTATATGTACAGACTTTATCAATATGAATATTGTAGTGACATATATTATTAAATATCCTATGTGTGTCAGTTGTGTAGTGGTAATATGAGGTAATACTGGTTTTGTTTTGTTCAAGCTCTGTTGGTATTTGTCATCATGACTTCAATAGTTTGTCTTTTGGGACTAGTATTGGAGATGTTCTCAGTTCCTGATATTAATACAATTAAATTCCCCTCTGAATGTTATTTTTACAAAGTCATTTCAAGATAAGGGGACATAATGTTGAGCTCAGCTGGCCAAATCAGCTTATCTTGCGTGATGGCGGCAGGAAAGGACTCCTCTGCTCGAATTCTCCCCTGGGCTCTGGAGACACCTCACTGATAGCTAAAAAGACCAAGGAGTATGCTGTCCGACTCTGGATTCAGCAAAGCTCTGACCAGGTGCTGCTCAGTACCATCAAGACCACGGTCCCTGAAAACAAGAAGGATGTACCTTCTACTTCATAACTAATTGATACTCTAGTTCTACACTGAGCACAATACAACACAAACATTGAGTTCAGAGCGTTAGGCCAACTGTCAGCTTCATCTGAAATACTTTATACCAGCATTACCCTCCTTAATGGTCACTACGCCTCTGCACTTCCAGCATTATTTCTGTCTAATCAATCATCCAGGTGTCAGTGTACTATTTGGCCATTCCATGCCGTTTTACTTCCCTCCGACACCCTCTGTTCAGGCTGGAGCATTATAGGCTTTATCTCCTGTTTGCCACTGAACTACACATATATATACAGGCATAAATTAACAATTTACATTCAATTTTCATTAAAAGATACTGAATGGTTCAAGCTTACCACAATTTCATGGAAATAAACACAGATACGTTGATTAGCAATGAATTCTGGCACAATTACTGGCACAAATTCCCATCTGCTTATGTTCCAGGCTTTTATTTAACACAAATATGAGCTGGCTTCAACGCACTGTTGCTTTATCAAGATCATTTGCACTAGTGGTCTCGAACTAACGCTCCTAAGTGAGTATATCAGCGAGTCTAGCCAATGAGGCCACGTTTCGACAAGTGTTTGAAAAAATGTTACCTTTTCACGTCTCCCCTAACAACGAAAGATAGTATTTATAGCCCGACCAATCGTGGTTAGTCTTTCATTTGTTGCGCTCCAATCAATTTGGAGTTTACATGGTAGGCTAATTCTGTAACGTAAGATTTTTTTTCAAACACGTTATAAAAAAATTTTATGAGCAGAAATGATTCCATGCTGTCAGGCATCCCCACTATTTTATTTTGGGTATAATTTATTAATTCCTGGACTATTTGCGTAACGTTTTACATATTCTTTGTCAGCAAGCCCTAAGGAACCCAAATATACAAATTTAAAAGAGCTACGTGGCTGCGTTCAAAATATGTATTTTCTACCTCCTGTTTCGAAGATGTGCTGTCTGGGTACTGTTATGTTTTCAACCGTAAACCCATCTAATGTTATCTTTTCTAATAAGAGTTTTTCAGGATTTATAAACCTAACTCTGGGATGGTTAATGTATTTTATCACTGTCCGTCTGAAAAAAAGTTAGTGCATGTAGTCTTACACGCGTGATGGCAGCATTTGTGTATCGCGCGAAGCGTGTTTAGTGTTCGGCTTTCTGCCTCTCCCTTCTCGCTATCCTTTTGTCCATCTGTCTTTTGATCTTGGTAACATAGTGTAGAAAAAGACATGAATGGAATTTAAAATTTAGGTCAACTTGCATATTTCAAGGTTTTTCTTAGAAAGGCAGCACATTTTATTGTGTGTTTGGGAAACGCGTGTATGTTGCAGAAGGCCTTTAATATCAACGTGAAACGTTACAATTTGCATACGCAGTAGAAAACAAGGGGATTTCGAGTACAGTCATTGTGACAGCACTGTTCTTTACCATTCTTCTTCCTTTATTTATTATATGTATTTATTAGGCTTTATATTTACTTGATAATTTATATATGTGGATTAGAATATTCCACGACACCTCCCCTCTTAAAACAGACATTATATGTCAGTCCTTTATTCTATATTCACATAGAGAAATTTATTATTATTTCTGGGGTTTAAGGTGATTCTCATCGCACGGATGGCGGCTTAAAAAATCCGCTCCCAAATTGGTTTTTCCAGATATATACTCAATGCTAAAATTATATGGAGCCAAAAGTAAAGACCATCGGAGTAACCTGGAGTTCTCATGCCTAGCCTGTGCTAGAAACGATAAAGGTTTGTGGTCTGTTTGCAACTTAAATGCCTTCCCATATAGATAAATATTGAATTTCTTTATCGCCCATATTACTGCAAGACATTCTTTTTCGCTAGTTGAGTAATTGATTTCAGCTTTATTCAATTTTCTGCTAGCATATGCCACTGGGCTTAATTCCCCATCCAATGCATCTGATTTCTGTAGTAGAGTTGCTCCTAGCCCAATATTACTGGCATCCGTCCTTACAATGAATTCTTGACTTAAGTCAGGTAATTTCAAAATGGGTTTACTTGTGAGCTTTTCCTTCAATTCTTGGTAAGTCATTTCACATTGTGGTGTCCATGTAATGCGATCTGGATGTCCTTTACGTGTCAATTCAGTTAACGGTGCACATATGGAATTAAAGTTTTTGATATACTTCTGGTAGAAACCACATAATGAGACAAAGGATCTCACGTCCTTCTTGGTTTGTGGTCTCGGGGCTTTCTGTAGTTTCTCTAAATTCTTTGGGTCAGGGGTCATGTTTCCCTGATAAACTGTGTGTCCCAAAAATTCCAATTCTTTACATCCAACGCAACATTTGGTTGGTCGGGCTGTTAAACTTGCCTCCCTAAGTCGATCAAACAGCATGTTCAGAGAGTCAATGTGTTCCTCAAATGTTTCTGTTGCTATAAGGATATCATCCATAAAATTTGTTATACAGGGATTATTCAGAGGATCCAATAATTTTCTCATCATTCTAGAGAAGACACTAGGCGCATTCTTCAATCCAAATGGCAATCTATTAAACTCATAGTGTCCTTCTGAGGTACTAAAAGCTAGGTATGGTCTAACCTCAGGCTTTACTGGAATCTGATAGTATCCTTTACTCAGATCCACTTTTGAGAAATATTTAGCTTTATTTAGCCTGGCAAACAGCTGATTTGTATCCGGCAATGGATCCACCTGTCCTTCTGTAATAGCATTCAGTCTCCTGTAATCTATACAGAGTCTATGTTCTCCAGAGGGCTTCCTTAAGAGTACAACACCGGAACTATACGAAGACTCACTGTGCGAAATAATTCCTTCCTTCAATAGATAGTCTATCTCTTCCTTCAAAGCTTTCTCCTTAGCAAACGGAATCGAATATGGTTTCATACAGACAGGTGTGGAGTCTATTAGTTTCATATCATATTCCAATAGGTTTGTATGCCCTGGTCGGTCTGTTAACACCTCTGCATGATTATTTAGAACCTGTTGCACTCTCTCTTTCTGAGTTTTCGTTAAATGTGTACTGATTTTCACCTGTGCTGCTGTCTCACAGGGGTGTAATGGATATTCAAATGATGAAAGTGGTTCCTTTTTCATCTCCATGGCGATGGACAAGGTCAACAAGTGTGTCTCTTCCTGATGTTCTCTTTCCAAATATTTCTTCAGGAGATTCACATGATAGATTTTTTCTTTCCCCTTCTTATCTATCTTATAATTTGTTCTAGACACCTTCTCTAGAACTGTATATGGACCCTGCCATCCAATTTGTAACTTATTCTGACTCCCAGGCAAAAGAAGCAGTACTTTCTCTCCCACAGCCAAATTTCTGTCCTTCGCCTTCCTGTTATAATAGGCAGCATGTTTCTTCCTGGCTTGTTTCAAATTTTCATTGGCAAGTTTCCAGCCAGTTTTTAACCGAGTGGTCAGCTCATTCACATATTGGTATGAAGATGTAATGTTTTCCTCTGCCTTTTCATCAGTCCACGTTCTTAACAAAGCTACATGTGGACCTTTAATTGTGTGGACCTATTTGTCCATGCACCGGTATGGTCTCTTCCACTCGAAGCTTTATAGTGATGATTTTTCCTCCCAGAATTATCATTCACAAAACGACCGCTACCAATTTTTTTCTTGGGGCTTTCTCCCCACTTAAAATTCTTGATGAGAGATTTCCTCCCTACATCCTCTTCCTCCAGTTTGTTTAAGTCCGATTGAGGGATTTTCGGCTTATCCTGGGGTAAGACATCTTTTTGCACTCTCCGCATAGTGGCCATAGTAAAACAGTTAAGTGAAGCTTGTCCGTGAAAAGGGGCTTCCCATTCCATTTGGTCCACTTTATCAAATTTATATCTCTTTTTATTATCAGGCCTAATTTTGCCCCGTGGCGTGTCCAGGTCCTGATCCATGTTCCCACTTGTGGGTGTTCCCTCATGTGCTATGCTACACCTTTCTACAAAATTCTCAATGTCCCATCTTGCTTTGGGCCAATAATAATTGTGAGCCACCTTTTGAATGATGGTACCTATCTTCTCATGGTCCCCATCTGGTTTCACATGTAGGCTCCTTATTAAGTCTGCCCTATATCTTTTAGGAAGTACCAGTTGTCCCTGACCTTTGGATCTAGCTCCAGTCTTCCTATACATCAACTTGTTTTTCATGTAAAAATCTCCCTTGCCTGGAGTTGTATGACAAGTTGACAATTTTCTGAAACAAGGCTTGAGTGTTTTATCCCCAGCCTGTGCCTTCCTCATCTCTTCTGGAGTGGTATCCAACATAATATCCTCCTCCTGTCTTGAGGTCGACCTGACCTGAAGGGTTGCCATATACACAGGTTTCCTTCTGCAACGGTCAGTGTCATGATTGTCCATCTGACAATTCTTACACCACCTTTTTCCTTGATTGAAAGATTTTCTTTCATCATATTTCCTTTCATCGAATTGTGGGAATTTATTTTTATTTTTCATACCGTGGCCTATCAAATTGGTGCTTACCTTTATTTTGATCCTTAGGATCAAATTTATTAAAGTTCTGTGGTGCCCTAAAGTTATCCACTTGTTTCTTTTTATTACCTGTTACCTCTGCTTGAGCTGCTTGATACCTTTCAGCAACATTTAGCAACTCACCCAGCCTCTCTGCACCTTGTTCCATGAGAAAGTTTCTCAGGTCTGGAGCCATGGACTCTCTTAATTGCTCTATAAGGACCATTTCCTTAAGATCTTGGGTTTTCCCCAGAGAAGTCCATTTCTCCAAGTATGTCTCTATTCGTGCAGAGAACTGGTGATATGTTTCACCTGACAGTAGTTTAGCATTCCTAAATTTTTTCCTATAAAATTCTGCATTCTTTTCATATCTTAACAAAAGAGCCTGCTTTAGCATGTCATAATTTTCCTGATCACCTCTGCTCATTTTTGCAAAAACTTCATAAGCTGCCCCACGAAGTCCCTGAGATAACTTTAAGCTCCACCTTTCTCTCTCTAACCCATACGTGGTAGCTAATAGTTCATATCTATTTATATAGCTCTCAATATCATCGTCTTTCTCAACAAAATGATCTAAATGAAAGTTCATAGCTGAGGTTGAGGCTCCCTGAGTAACCGTAGCATCAGAGGCAAAGGGACTGGCACCATTTTCAGGAGCATGGCCTTGAAACTCAAACTCCCTTAGTCGTAATTCATGTTCCCTTTGTAATCTTTTCTCCTCCTTTTCTGCTTCCCTCTCTGCAGCTAATCTCTTCTCTTCTCTTTCTGCAGCTAATTTCTTCTCTTCTCTTTCTGCTTCCAATTTCTTAGTCTCAGCCTCAATCTGCAACCTCTTAGTCTCAGCCTCAGCTTGTAACTTCTTAGTCTCAGCCTCAGCTTCAAATTGTAACTTCTTAATTTCCCTTTCAGCCTCTTTTTCTAATCTTCTTTCTTCGCGTTCAATAAATTTGTCACATTCCGTAGTGACATAGGCAACCATAACTTGCCCATCTAATCCTAACTCTTTTGCAGTCTGTACAGCAGCAGATCGAAACTTGGCCAGGTCCGCCATTGTCTATCAGGTAAATTTCTACAATGTCTAACCAACAATTTAATCTCTAAATATATCTAATGGACAACACAGGCACCGTGAGCTCAACCTTATTTAATTCCACCCAAGGATACCTTTTAATTCTTATATTCCCTGAAGTGAATTACCCCCAATATTTTTAATAGGGAAAGATTCAAAATCCCAAGAGCGAGACCCCAATATATGTGGTGAAGTGGGATGTTATAAATATTTATAGGGGACTTAGTGTACTGACTGAGATCAGCTGTGAAGGTATCTATATCTATTAAGAGTAGTGTATTATAGATAACCTTACTTGCTACCACATATCTATATATCTCAGTCAGAATTATTCTGGAATAGTGTGATGACTACGTTATGTGTCTAGGGTATGTGTATGATGAAGTGTAAGTCACAACAACAGACAGATAAACAATTTAATTTAATCCACTACTCTTGACAACACTGTGACACTCACATACATATAACACTCTATGAGAATATCTTAAGGAGTCACTGATAACTTTTCAAATAACAATATGTATTCACTGTTATCATAAAGGTATATGTGTCCTGATTCAAATACAAAGGAACCAGGAATCACAATCAATTTTAATTACAAGTATATGTACAGACTTTATCAATATGAATATTGTAGTGACATATATTATTAAATATCCTATGTGTGTCAGTTGTGTAGTGGTAATATGAGGTAATACTGGTTTTGTTTTGTTCAAGCTCTGTTGGTATTTGTCATCATGACTTCAATAGTTTGTCTTTTGGGACTAGTATTGGAGATGTTCTCAGTTCCTGATATTAATACAATTAAATTCCCCTCTGAATGTTATTTTTACAAAGTCATTTCAAGATGAGGGGACATAATGTTGAGCTCAGCTGGCCAAATCAGCTTATCTTGCGTGATGGCGGCAGGAAAGGACTCCTCTGCTCGAATTCTCCCCTGGGCTCTGGAGACACCTCACTGATAGCTAAAAAGACCAAGGAGTATGCTGTCCGACTCTGGATTCAGCAAAGCTCTGACCAGGTGCTGCTCAGTACCATCAAGACCACGGTCCCTGAAAACAAGAAGGATGTACCTTCTACTTCATAACTAATTGATACTCTAGTTCTACACTGAGCACAATACAACACAAACATTGAGTTCAGAGCGTTAGGCCAACTGTCAGCTTCATCTGAAATACTTTATACCAGCATACCCTCCTTAATGGTCACTACGCCTCTGCACTTCCAGCATTATTTCTGTCTAATCAATCATCCAGGTGTCAGTGTACTATTTGGCCATTCCATGCCGTTTTACTTCCCTCCGACACCCTCTGTTCAGGCTGGAGCATTATAGGCTTTATCTCCTGTTTGCCACTGAACTACACATATATATACAGGCATAAATTAACAATTTACATTCAATTTTCATTAAAAGATACTGAATGGTTCAAGCTTACCACAATTTCATGGAAATAAACACAGATACGTTGATTAGCAATGAATTCTGGCACAATTACTGGCACAAATTCCCATCTGCTTATGTTCCAGGCTTTTATTTAACACAAATATGAGCTGGCTTCAACGCACTGTTGCTTTATCAAGATCATTTGCACTAGTGGTCTCGAACTAACGCTCCTAAGTGAGTATATCAGCGAGTCTAGCCAATGAGGCCACGTTTCGACAAGTGTTTGAAAAAATGTTACCTTTTCACGTCTCCCCTAACAACGAAAGATAGTATTTATAGCCCGACCAATCGTGGTTAGTCTTTCATTTGTTGCGCTCCAATCAATTTGGAGTTTACATGGTAGGCTAATTCTGTAACGTAAGATTTTTTTCAAACACGTTATAAAAAAATTTTATGAGCAGAAATGATTCCATGCTGTCAGGCATCCCCACTATTTTATTTTGGGTATAATTTATTAATTCCTGGACTATTTGCGTAACGTTTTACATATTCTTTGTCAGCAAGCCCTAAGGAACCCAAATATACAAATTTAAAAGAGCTACGTGGCTGCGTTCAAAATATGTATTTTCTACCTCCTGTTTCGAAGATGTGCTGTCTGGGTACTGTTATGTTTTCAACCGTAAACCCATCTAATGTTATCTTTTCTAATAAGAGTTTTTCAGGATTTATAAACCTAACTCTGGGATGGTTAATGTATTTTATCACTGTCCGTCTGAAAAAAAGTTAGTGCATGTAGTCTTACACGCGTGATGGCAGCATTTGTGTATCGCGCGAAGCGTGTTTAGTGTTCGGCTTTCTGCCTCTCCCTTCTCGCTATCCTTTTGTCCATCTGTCTTTTGATCTTGGTAACATAGTGTAGAAAAAGACATGAATGGAATTTAAAATTTAGGTCAACTTGCATATTTCAAGGTTTTTCTTAGAAAGGCAGCACATTTTATTGTGTGTTTGGGAAACGCGTGTATGTTGCAGAAGGCCTTTAATATCAACGTGAAACGTTACAATTTGCATACGCAGTAGAAAACAAGGGGATTTCGAGTACAGTCATTGTGACAGCACTGTTCTTTACCATTCTTCTTCCTTTATTTATTATATGTATTTATTAGGCTTTATATTTACTTGATAATTTATATATGTGGATTAGAATATTCCACGACACTATGCTCCTTTGCGAGCCGCGGTAGCATAGTGGTAAGTGCACTAGCTTCCTAGCGCAGTGGTCTATGGTTCGATCCCCAGATGAGGCGGGAATTTTTTAGGCCACAAACGGCTCCTGGGTTGACCCAGCCCCAAGTGGGTAGCAGAGCAACTCTGGGAAGGTTAAGGCGGCCGGCGTGATGCCGACCCCATCACCCCTCGTGTGCCGATGGTCAAGATAATATGGGCCTAACGCCATATTCCCAATATGCCTCAATGGGCGTGTAACGGGTTCCTTTACCTATGCTCCTTTGGGAGTAGAGGTTATGAAAGAATGAATGAATATATATATATATATATATATATATATATATATATATATATATATATATATATATATATATATATATATATATATATATATATAACACTGGCTTCGTAGCGCAGTGGTCTATGGTTCGATCCCCAGATGAGGCGGGAAATTTTTAGGCCACAAAACGGCTCCTGGGTCGACCCAGCCCCAAATGGTCACCAGAGCAACTCTGGGAAGGTTAAGGCGGCCGGCGTGATGCCGACCACATCACCCCTACTGTGCCGACGGTCAAGATAATATGGGCCTAACACCATATTCCCAATATGCCTCAATGGGCGTGTAACGGGTTCCTTTACCTTTATATATATATATATATATATATATATATATATATATATATATATATATATATATATAGAGAGAGAGAGAGAGAGAGAGAGAGAGAGAGAGCCAATAAGAAGAATTTTACTGTTAATTCAGTTGGGCGCTTGAACTAGCTAAATCATACAATATATCTCTTCACAAAAGGCGACGAACAGATATTAAGTTAACCTTGCTAAGACACATTCCACATTGTTCTTGACTTCTGAATATCTTGTGAAACGCCCTTAAGGTAGAAGCACCATCATCCTTCTATTTACATCTCTGCCAAGAGTAATCTTGTGCTAAGGTAGATACCTTTGAATGCCTACATTAGATACTCTAGGTTTTGGCTATTGTTTGACCATCACTGCAAAGCAAGGGGAGGCAAGCCGTGACACAGACACGTTCTTTTAATGGCTGTTCAATTTAGTTATCAAGGTGATATGCCCGTCTTGTCGGTATTTTCCAAAAAAAAAAAAAAAAAGCTGACTGGATTTATTTTTCGTTTCCATTCTTGATGTTTTAGTAAGACGATTGGAATATACAGTAGAGAGGATTCTTCTTTCTTTTTCGTTTTTTGTTTTATTTATTAAACTGGTGAGGGAAAATAGCTTGTACTTTTGCTGGTTACGCTATCTATCTATCTATCTATCTATCTATCTATCTATCTATCTATCTATCTATCTATCTATCTATCTATCTATCTATCTATCTATCTATCTATCTATCTATCTATCTATCTATCTATCTATCTATCTATCTATCTATCTATCTATCTATCTATCTGTCTATCTATCTATCTATCTATCTCTATCTATCTATCTATCTATCTATCTATCTATCTATCTATCTATGTATCTATCTATCTGTCTATCTATCTATCTATCTATCTATCTATCTATCTATCTATCTATCTATCTATCTATCTATCTATCTATTTATCTACCTATCTATCTCTATCTATCTATCTATCTATTTATCTATCTATCTATCTATCTATCTATCTATCTATCTATCTATCTATCTATCTATATCTATCTATATCTATCTATCTATCTATCTCTATCTATCTATCTATCTCTATCTATCTATCTATCTA
Organism: Oreohelix idahoensis; assembly: GCA_024509875.1. Classification (NCBI taxonomy): domain Eukaryota; kingdom Metazoa; phylum Mollusca; class Gastropoda; order Stylommatophora; family Oreohelicidae; genus Oreohelix; species Oreohelix idahoensis. The sequence goes on along the minus strand of JAMPIV010012221.1, from coordinate 394,646 downwards.
TCTATCTATCTATCTAATATGATTATTAGCCCGATATTAGCACGTTTTCTTATCTCTCGTTCTGTGTCTCTCATTCTCTTCCGTCTGTGTAGACAATTGCTCCCCATCCAGACAGCAGGAGACTAAATTGTTACCATTTACTGAACAGGCAACGGAGCAAATGGATTCCTAAGAGTAATGGGGAAAGTGATTACTGTTGCTATATTAAGACAACGACTGTCTGTGTCCTGTCTATTTAGAGTCGACAGACCCCATTACGCAAACAACCGAGATCCAAATATGAATAACGCAGAAATAATAGAATTAATATTATGATGTAAGCCCACGTGTGGTACCCGGGGGCGGGGGTAGGGAGTGGGGGTGTCTGAAGAGACCAAGTAAGAATAGGACAATTGCGCCCTTATGCATGTCGTACAAGGCAACTAATATGAGGTTGGCTACTTCATTATGTAAAACACCGCCGCAGAACCCACCATTGCAAGAGCATGCAACGTGACTGCATGGTGCAGGCTTTTTGCAAGGGGACCAGCTGAGGTAGTGGTCCATGTTCCGTAATGAGCGCAAAGGAAAATGATGACCGTGAACTTTGACATAATTACTATCTTCAAGGACTTTCGCTTATAGACGATATCACGTGAGTTTTCTTCTATCTCTGTTTACTCCTCGGCTATTCTGGTTGCCACCAGCAGCTAAGACAATTATTTCTCATTTAGCTTCACCACAACGTGCTAAAGTCCTTGTAATGTTATCCCAGCACAGCATAAACTAATCTATAAAGAACAATGATTTTTCATTAACGAGAAGCTGGTTCTATGCCAAGAGAAAGTATTCCGTTAATTAGAGCGACACGGAAGCTTTAAACACTCCATAGGTAAAACAGAAGAAAGCTGCTCTTCCATACGTCCATGGTTACACTAGACCTTCGCCTGAACAGATGCTTGATACCTATTTCAGCCTAAGCCCCCACAAGAGCTGAAATTAGGTATTCCAAGTATAATAAATAGAGACAGTTCAAAGATGGGCTATAGACAATTTCGTGTTCATGTCTTCTACTTTTCTCCAGATATATATATAAATATATATTGTCTGTGTGTTTTAATATATCTTATGATATGATTTTACAATCCGATTTTCGGTCCTGTGATCTGTTGATATTCTTCGTGTGTGTTGATTGTGTGTATTCCTTGATGTGGAAACATGCCTCCTTTTTTAGAAGGTGAGTTTGACACAAACAAGTTTTTCGTATTTTCCCTAAATCTCTTCAAAGCCGTCATTATCTGTTCTTATCTTTGGATTTAGGTTACTCATCAAGATTGTAACATCGTTACATTTATTTTCATCAATGATCTTTTTATCCATGATACTTTCAAATCTGTTGTAAAATTCTTCTTTCACTGATAAATCTTTGGCATTAGTTAAGGTACAACATTGCCTCATTTTCATCTCCATTTTCTTTTTGGCAGTTCTAAATGTTGCTAATATTTGTCTGGGTTTCATTGCTTCTTTCCCATTCTATGAGTGCCTTTGGACTATCCGTTGTTGTCAAAGATATTAGTAAGTCTGGTGTAAATTTTTTTTCCACGAAATCAGTTCATGCACAACATCGGATGACGTTCATCTTTATTATCATCTTGGCAGTTTTGAATGTAGCGGCCCTTTTCTCTGTGGCCCCATTGCTTCTAATTATGTGAGTGCTTCTCCGATTCCTTTGATAGCACTAGAGCCACACCTTTACTGTGTGTTATGCTTTATTTCACTATGTCCTGAGAATTGCACTCCTGTGTTCATCTACTTCTGTTCTACTTTTTTGTTTCGCACCGTTACAGATTTCGGTTTTATAGATTCTCACTTCTGCTGCCATAAGTGCAGGTTTTTCTTGCTTGTTTAGTGTGCGAACATTTCATGTGCCAAATCTGGAGATTTTCCCAAATGGACTAAAGGTGAATCAGCATTACAGACTCATTTCGGAATTCCCTAGGTTGCGTCATGAACCTCCATTTTCCATCTTTGGTGGCTGGTGTTGAATTTTTTTAAGTTACCTGCTTTGATGTTTTGTCCTTTTTTTGTTGTTGAGGTAAGTTTTGCTTACAGTTTTTACGGGATGGGTTATCTAAACATCATGCCCAACCCGTTCCGAGGCGTGGTAAGGTTAAATGATCTGTTTTTTTTTGCTCCTCTTTTAGACCCCGGAAACACAAGAATGGTTCTTTTCGTACTAAGGGAAATGCCATAAATAAGAAAATGACCAACAATTTCTTTGGTTCCTTTTTTGTAAATAGGAGTTTTGCCTAGGTTTGGCTAACCGCGTCCTGTTCAAGTAGACACAAGGTCCGTCGGTTATAATAGGGCGCATGTCCGAATATAAAAGGCTTTTTGGTTTGTTTGTTGGTCACATTTTGTTGAAAATAAAGTATTTCCACCACTCGATTGATAACAAATTAATATTTTTTTTAATTTTTGATCTGCATCGTTGATCGCCGTAACTGAAATTATTGAACGTGTTATTGCTTTAACCACGTATTATTAGTTTGTTATGTTTCTATTATAATACTTAATATCGAATGTGGGTAGGGTTACATTATGTGAATGATAAAACAAACAAACAAACGAACAAATAAACAAGACCACAAGGTCTTGTAAAAGTGGACATATGCTCTAAATGTAACCAACATACCACTTATCTAGGGTGAAGGAGTCTCGGCTCACAATAAGCGAAACTGACCGTAAAATTATTTTCCAAAATGTGTGACACGGTTCCCTGGGGAAGGACGGAAATTCATCAGGGGAGGCGCGACAATAACTCACAGGCGGCGTTAAAAACCGTTGTGGACAAATAACTGAGAAAAACAACTACAAATTAATGTTTATTTATTTATTTGTAAGGACAGAGTAAATCAGCCTCTCACGGCTTAGAGCTACAACTTAGGAAATGTTTACGGAATTATCGGTCCTGTGTGAGTTACGCACCCTGTCAATAAGTGGAAGAATAAGCTGCTATTTTCCAATATTACCTGTACAGGCGTGTTCATTTCCGCCGCTTGATTCTTAAACTAACAGTCGTAACTACGGGGATAAGTTCGTTTAGTTCAGCGGTAGGTAACCCTGAAGTTGCTGGGGTCTACTTTAGAAACGCTGACGTCTCTAAAGATATACCTGATAAAATCAGGTCTGTTTTCAGGTTTTACAATATTTCAAATTTGAAATCAGTCCTGCCTAAATGTAACTTTTATCTCTGCCTGATGATCTCCTTCCGATAATTACATCGATAGAGAGATGAAAGATTCAAATTAGATGATAATTTACAAGATTTTAATTTCGCTTAGTAGTAGTAGTAGTAGTAGTAGTAGTAATAGTAGTAGTAATAGTAGTGGTAGTAGTAGTAGTAGTAGTAGTAGTAGTAGTAGTAGTAGTAGTAGTAGTAGTAGTAGTAGTAGTAGTAGTAGTAGTAGTAGTAGTAGAAAACCCCTTCAGTCATAACTGACAATGGGATTGCGTTCCTGTGGTGATAGCAGTCAGTTGTATTTTTTTAGTGTGTTCATTTCTCTTCTGCTTGTTGTGAGAGCTTCTTTTCATACAATCTGAGGTGGAGTCGTGGGGTGCACCTTCACTTGGTGCGATCAGCAGCTTCATCCTCACAGGCTGCTGGATTTATGTCCAGTGCTGTCTTGTTTCTCTTGCACACATATTTGAACCTCAGCTATGGTCGCCCTACTGTTCTCTTGTCATGTGCCAGTTGTCCATAGAAAATATCTTTGGGGACGTGACCATCTTCCATCCGGCGATTTTGGCCAAGCCATCGTCTTGTCTTATGTAGTGTCAAGAATAAAGTGACTTTTTAGTAAACCAGGTCAATGGAAACGATGAAAAAGTCGGGCACCTGGAATCATGGGGATACCGCTTCTTTAAATGCCAGCGGGAGAGAGCTAGTCCGAAATTTTCCAAGCTTAGAAATTATTTCTTTTAAATCACATGGATATCTACCAAATCATCGTCGGAGATCTATCGTTAGATCGAGATGGATTAATTGCTGACTTTTGGTTTAGTTGATAGTGGCAATTTGTGACTCCTTTGATGGATTAAATTTGTGGTATTTTTTAACACGAAGTAGAGAATTCGAGATGCTCAAACATAGTCATAGACAACATCATCATCGCTGTTTTCCTTTGCGCTCCATATGGAGCATAGAATAACCACTAGGGCTGGTCCCCCTTACAGGAAGCCTGCACCGAGAACTCACATGCTCTTGTAGCAGTGGTGTCTATGACAGTATGTTTCACATGATGAGGCTGCCAGTCCCTTGCACAAACTCGTATTAGTTGCCTTGTATGAAATGCCTCATGGTGCAGTAGTCATGTCTTTGTCTCGTCAGCTATCCCCCGGGGACTACGCGGGGCCACAGAAATGATGATCACAGTTATCTGGACTTTCATTACCATTCAACATTTCCTCTTTAGCTCCATATGAAGAAACGAGCCACCACCGCAGGCTGTCATCTTGCAGGAAGTCCACATCAAGGCATCAATGAACTCTTACAACGGTGGCCTCTGGAGCCATTGTTTTACACGATAAGGTTGCCAGCCTTATGCACAATGTATAACTCGTTCGTAAATTTCTCAACCCACGGCGTTATTTTTACAGCTGTGTCTCCGATCCAATTTGCAAGATCAACTGAATATATCTAGCATAACCCAATGCATACAAAGGGCTTCAAATTGGAGTGAACAATATGATAAATGTGACCTTTCATGCACGTTAGTCATAGGCGACTTAGGCTGGTTGGCTACGGCGCTGATTAACCCCATACTGTAGAAAATTAGCTACGTCCGAAATGTTCAAGCATCGCGTTATTTCGAATTTGTGGACTCTATAAAGATATTGCACTGTTTAAATATAGAATTGAACTTGGAGAGTTATGCTTGCTCTTCTCTTTATATTTCCTAATTGTCCATGTATTTTTTATCTTCAAACTTTCTTTTCTTCATGACTATTCCAAGCTAAACAGCGGTAGCTAACTACAGTGCAACGAAAGGGGAGGCAAGTGAATGGGACCGCAAAGTCAACTGTGATGTAAGGTGTCGATTTTAATTGTATTTCCTTGTTTGTTTTTTCTTTATTCTACTGATATGCCGTTTAATTATACTTCGTAGTTCTAATGGGGTATAAATATTCAGCGACTTTTCCATTAAAATGTGCATGACGCGATCGTTAAAGCACTTGTTCGGGTTATACATCTATTCTTCATGCTTGTTACAGTGTAGCAGATAGCTAGCTCTATCATTTTCTTCCTTGCATTCATGGCTGTAGGTTTCCTCTATTATAAAGTATCAAGAACGTAGTCTGAAGCGCCACAACTTTTCGTTTAAGAGTTCCTTCACTGCTTCTTTAGTTTGGCACTTCCTTATTGGTTCTTTAAAGAATACATAAGCATGTGTATATTTACTACCTCGTTTCTAAAAGGTCTGGTTATCCCCCAAAGTGAAATAGATACTAGAATACCCCAGTTTTAATCATCCTCCAAAGTGAAATAGATACCAGAATACCCACGTCTCAATCATCCTCCAAAGTGAAATAGATACTAGAATACCCGAGTCTTAATCATCTTCCAGAGTGCAATAGTTATTTGGCTGCTTGATCCAGGCTTAAATGTTTTTGCATATTATTACACATAACCTTTTACTAGTTTTCTTTCATTACAAGCGTGAGGTATTTTAGCAGAAAAGGGAAGCGGAAAAAATAGTAATCGCCTTTGCCCGACAATGGGGTATTTCATGTTGAAGATAAAATATTCTCACACTACAAATAATCATTAATGATTGCTGAACAAACAACCTATTTTGACTTCCCTAAGAAGACTTGAAGCCCTGGTGTCACCTAAGATGGGGATGGAAACTCCCATAAATAGGGACAATCATTCACAAAGCTGGAGTAAAAAGGAGTTTTCCGTACATGATCAGACAAAGAGGATTACAGAAACCCTTGTTCGGTTGGAAGATTGAGGACAAGGGGATTTACACAAAATAACATAATATGGCCTGACAACACTAGATCATGGACCGTACTTAACTGTGTTCTGGAGCAGGGAGATGAGAATAGAGAGTTCACAGTCAATCCCCACTGAAAATAGATGCCTGATGAAAGCAATTACGTCAAAATCTCGAAAATACGTAATTTGTGTGGCTTTTCGTTGCCCGTAGGATGAGACGATAAATACCAGGGTGTCATTTACACTGAAGCATCACAGTATCCACAAACGTGTTGTCGTCAGACGTCAGACATAATGAATACAGAAGAAAAATTAGTTATTTAAAATTTTTGAATTCAGAGTAATCTAACACAACCTTTAAGAGGGAAAAAGGACCTGTCCTATGTAAATCAAAGGTGGAAATACTCATCATTCCAAACAAACCTGTATTTGTTTCCAAAATGTATAGTGAAGTATTTATTAATAACTTGCAGAAGTAGGTATTTCTATCCTTGTTTCTAATTTCTTCATCTTCTTCTTCTGCGTTCGTCGTAAAAAGGACGTTTGTTGCGTTGTGTCGCAGTTTACAGCAAAGCTGCGATATCTGCGCCTTTCGGCCCGACACATCCGTTTTCTGCATGACATTTTTGGGACCGGGTTAGCCTTCCCTCTTCGATCCCTACTCTCTCAGCCAGACTGCAGTGATGCAGCCTGTTTCTAGGACCACCACTTGGAGATGGAGTAGGGTCTTTTAATTAACTTAAAGCTATTTATCTACATCGTGCAAACTTTAACAATAGAGTGTTTGCGTAGAATAGAAGAACTGAAATGGTATGATAAGATCACTAACACGGCATTGATTCCAGTAAACACAATCTGACACAGAGGAACAAAAAATGAGAAGAAAATGGTGGTATTAGCTAAGATTCACGTTGTGATAACAAGTTGATAGCATTAAAAGGCAGACTTTGTTCTGGCATCACCAGTGTAAGAGAGGTCAAGGGAGAGTGAACAAACATATGGAGAAAGGAGATGAAGACAGATATGACAGGGATAAAGAAAACATGGAAAGACCTTGAAGGAATGGGACAGGACAGGAAGACGAGGCATGAACTTGTTAAAAGCCTACAATGTTTAAGGTGCTGATGAATAATGGTGGTGATTAATCATTTTTTTCATATATACATACATACAAATATATATATATATATATATATATATATATATATATATATATATATATATATATATATATATATATATATATATATATATATATATATATATGTGTGTGTGTGTCCCGTGTAGTTGGCGACGCAAGGGGTCTCTAATAAGACACAGGACGAATAGGTCTACTACTACCTCGGGCAGGTCGTACAAGGCGACTTATATGAGGTTGTGTAGAGTTCTGCCAACCTCATCATTGTAAAACAGATTGTTACAGTGAACATCTTAGCAGGCAAGAGAATGTGAATGTTTTGTGCATGCAGACCAGTTATATTCGTGGCTTTACGCTGTATAAGGAACAAAATGAAGGACTATGATGATATATATATATATAATCTCCCTTGATGTTGGGAAAATAACATAACAATTTATTCACCATTCAGTCTGAAACAACTTTGCCTTTACAAACTGAAATTAGCCAGTTCAGCCAAGGCAGAAATATAATAGATGTCCAAGTCTCAATATTCAGAAAAGATAAATACATAATTATTTTAACTACTTTGTGACAGAACAGATTTGAGGTTATTTGCTTGAACTAGGGAGTTTTCACAAAAATCTCTTAAACATTTTTCAATTCGGAACAAGCGAAATCTGAATATTCAAACCAATTTCGAACATTATGTCCGGCAATTATGCCTCAGGAATTTTAAAAGCATTCGACTAGACACATTTGATTGCCTGGCAGAATTTTATTAAGTTGAATACATTAGAGAAAATATACAAGGAAGTCTTAAATAAGGACATAGAAAGAAACCTTGAGAAATTCATTTTTAGCCAAAAAATTATAATACAATCTAGCAATTACAGAGAAAGGCGTGTAGTTAGAATTTACAAGCATGCATGATGACAATGAGACCACCCAATGTGTAGACTCATAATTACATTAAAAATGTATATTATCACAAAAGTAAAGAAAAATTACATGCAATGAACAAGCTCTTGATAATAGATTTCTTTCTTTTTTCAGTCGCGAAGATAGCAATTAATCATTTTACTTTTCGCTCCAGACAGAGTACAGAGCCAGACTCTAGACGGCTCTCTTGCAGGAAGACTGTATCAATGTAATTATACGATCTTGCAGCGTTAGTTACTGTAGAATTTGTTAAACACGATGAGTTTGTCTGCTCCATTCACCTCATACTAGTAACATTTTACGACAAGTAACGACAAGTGACGACAAGTAACGACAAGTGACGACAAGTAACGACAAATGTTGAGAATTATATTTCTCTGTCAAAGGTAGTAATTCTCACGGAACGTATAGTTGATATCTGGCCTCAAAAATAACGACAGAAGATCATTTGGTGTATGTTGATGTCGGAAATGGTGAAAGTCAGTTAATCTACTGATGTCTAAAGATCGGACATTTAAAAAAAAATAACGCCTAAAGATCATATCATTTATGGGAATATAAGAAATGTTGGGGGTCCCTTAATCAGTGGATGTCTCAGGAGTGGACCTCATGTCCGAGAATCAAGCGAAATTTAACCAACAAAGTTACATATAATAATGACAAGGGTAATCCTGAAGATGATGATTAAAGTGACTATGACATAAATTACTGTAATGAAGATAGTGATAATGTTCATTATAACAAGGATTATTATTGTTACATGATCATTGGCATCGGCAGGGAAGCAGACGGGAAGGAAAAGATGCCACCATATCACAGATTGAATATTGTGTATATACGATATTTCGGTTTTTCTTAAGTCAATACCAAGTCAGTCATATTGTATGGCTCTGAAACATGGAGAATTTAGAAAAAAGTTACGGACTGCCATAAATGGATGCTTGCGTTTGAAAGAATTATTGTCTGCACGGACTATGCATATTGGTTTTCATTCAGTATGACTTGATTGAGCTTGTGTATGATTGGATCTCACTCTCTCAATTTTGATTGGTTCTTATGTTTCTCAGCTCCTGCGTTGGATTGAAGTTATTTTGCCAAATTCGATTGGTTGTCTCCCTTTGTTGACTGTGCATAAAAAGGAAACGAATGGTTATGACTGAGAATGACTTTTTATCCATCGTAATAAAGTGAATTCCAAGTGATTTAGTTTTTTATGGTTGAAAAACCAGTGAGAAGGGAAATTCCACGGCGTAAAAACCATAATTAAAATCATTATTTACCGTTAAATCATAAAGATACTTATTTTCCACGGCTAAAACTCGGTGAGAATGATATTTACAACCAACCCTGGGAGAAATATATCATTTACGATGCATTTTCCGGAGTGCTTTTGCTCGTCTAGCTACAGTATGCATAAGGTGCTTTTTACCGATACTAGAAGAACGTAATCCACTTTGTACATGTTATGAGAAAAAGAAAGTTGGGGTATATTGTAACGACCGGAAATATTGAAGGGACAAATAAAAGAAGTAAACGATGACAATGAAAGATGATACTTAAAGTTTAACATCGTGACATGACAGGGAGTCATCAACAGAAATGATGATCACTCCTGGGAGCACATATATTTGGAGAGATGTGATCACCTAAGTCAGTTTGCGTGGTACATGAAGAGATACATAATACTAAAGGAAGACAAGACGTTGCTGACGTGATGGACAATTAACACTCCTGTAGAGGATGTGAAGACAATTACTCTAATCAGAATGACCTAAGTACATGCACTGAAAGACATACACATGCAAAAATAAACCTTAATGCGACAAGAATTGCATTTAAGCCATTATATCATCATTTGTCAAACCAAATGACGATCACAGCACAACACACTCTTCCAAATGTTTGGCATTTGACACGACTCCCGCTGTAAATACGGCATTAAGTTCATTGAGACGGACAAGCAGAATTCAAAACGTTATTCAAGAATTGTAACCTTGACCTTTACAAGACAGGAAGCACAGTAAACGAATTATGACATCCTCCAAGCAGGATGACATGCAGACATTGATAGAAAATCGATAAACGTCTTTGATCGTGCCGTCCATTCACGATTGTTCGTTTTTTTAATATTTATATAACATCGCCTTTTTATAAAGCTTTACGTCAATTGTATGATATGACGCGCCTATAGAGATGTGTTCTATTTGGTAATTTCATTTATCACTAGTAAATGTCCACACGATATGGTTATAAGTTGTATGCATTCTGTCACGTGTGATGCTGAATGGCAAATGTGACCATGTCTCTGCACAGTATGAGGTCCATAATATTCGCTATCATTTATTTTTGTCATTTTTAGCTTTCAACTGTTCCATGCTGTCAGGCTGTCTCCGCTGCTTTCTTTGTCGTCTTCTTTATTGTCTTCTATTATTTTTTGTCTGTTCTTATTGTTTCATATTTTTCTTTTCTTGAAAAACATCCAGTGACAGGGAGATTGGAGTTTATTATGTATTTAATAATCGATCTTTCACGAGTGAGTTACCAGGACCCGGAATGGGAACAAAGAATAGGCACACTGTAACCTACCAATCTTGACGAACAAGGCGACTAAGGAAGATTGGGCATAGGACCGGCTATTCCATTCTGTAGAAACTTTACGCCAACAAAGATGCAGTGTGCATTCATACACATATTGATAGAGACATTCATACACATATTGATAGAGACATTCATACACATATTGATAGAGACATTCATACACATATTGATAGAGACATCCCTAGAGCATAGGATAGAACTAGCTAGAAGATGACTTACGTCTCTTATCTACAGCTATCACATTAAACTGTGAGATTTACTACTTGTCTGCATTACGCCATGTCCTACGTCAGATTTTCACTATTTCTTTTCTCAAGTTTCTGAGAAACTCCCATCAATTTATTCATCTAGCCCACAACGTGACTAGGAATGACACAAAGATGGTGGGTTTTTTTTTAAAGAGTAGCAACAGCACTTAATTTCTTTTTTTCTTATCACTTTTATAAAGTCTTAAATTCGTGAGACCCGTAGGACGTTGCGCAAGATTATGTATCACATCTATCCAGAAAGAGGCGAGTCAAACAAAAATGGGTAATATATCCTACTAGGACGACGAAATGTTCCTACGTTAGGGCCAGAAAGTCTTCGCCAGGGGCAAACAAATTTTAAAACAAATGCAAACATGTATAACAACACATTTAAAAAAATGATAGGACCAGTAAATGGAAGTAGCTAGTGTCGCTCTCTTAAACTCAAAGGACAGAATGGTTACTCAAATAGATCCAGACATGAAATGGCTCGAGTGAGTACAATTTAAAAACTAGAAACGACATAAAAAAAAGGAAACGACATTTTAAACCGTAAAGTAAGAGAAAGGGAAACAACATTGTTTTTAAAATTGGAGAAGAAGAGGCTAGTGGTTAGACATGCAAGCAGGGAAGAAACAAACTAGTAATAGAAATTCAAAACATAAATAATGCATACATTCAGAAGGTTGCCTCAATCAAAGTAGTGCTGGACGTTTAATCCTTCGGGATTAAGGCATACCACAAGATAGATTAAACGTTCATTAAGATAAAAGAAGATTAACTCCGCCTAGGCCGGTCCCAAGCCCGGTTGAAAAAGGAGGAGGGCGGCCTGCATGGAGGCCGTAAGGAGGCAGCCCCTCCACCATGCAAAGGCACAACAGGCCAATCACCTGTTTGCTTTAAAACATGATTACGCGAACTACAAGAGAGAAAACCGGACTGATTCTAAAGGCGACGAACTGGAACGGGCTACGACTTATGGACCTTGGAACACAAGAAGTATAAATGGGAAAGAAGAGGAGCTGGTGGAAGAGATGAGAAAAGCAAAATTAGAAATCCTGGCTATAACGGAAACAAAGAAAAAGGGACAAGGAGTCATGGATCTCGATGGCAACACGCTGCTCTACAGTGGTGTGCCCACATCTGAAAGAGCTAAAGGGGGCGTGGGTTGCATTGTGGCCAAAAACCAGAAAGATAATATCAAGGGATGGAACTTTGTCTCGGAGCGCATTATGGTTGTAAAACTAAAAGAAGGAGAAACCATAGTCAACCTTGTCATTGTGTATGGGCCAAATAAGGATGAGAGAGCAGAGGTCAAGGAGGAATTCTTCGAGCTGCTTCAAAGGACAGTGTATGACTGCCTAGATAAAATTATCATGCTTGGAGATTTCAATGCCAGAGTTGGAAATGACCATGCTGGATGGGGTGGAGTTATCGGAAGATATGGAGAAGATACTCTCAATGACAATGGAAAGCGACTCCTTAGATTCTGCAGTGAGCAGAATCTGATTATTACAAACACAAAGTTCCCCCATAAGCGCATACACGCATACACTAGATGTGAACCAACAAAGAATGAGAAGTCAGTGATCGGCTATGCCATTGTTAGGAGGAGCTCATTCAAATATGTCCGAGATGCTAGAGTCTGGAGGGGGCCAGAGACTGGAAGTGATCACTACCTGCTTACAATCAAAAGAACAACTGAAAGAGTTGCTCAGCCTAGGAACTGCCCAACATCACGCAAGAAACCAAGTAAACAAACGGGAGAAATGAGCATTAAGACCTACACGCTTAGAGAGCCAGAAATTAAGACCAGATATCAGGGGCTTATTGCTGCAGCAGTGAGAAACACAGAAGAACAACCTGATGACTTGGAAACCCTCTGCTGAAATTCAAGGACATTATAAAGACAGCTGCTGCAGAAGCATGTGGTGAAGTCCGACTTGGGAACAAGAGAAAGAGGACACCTTGGTGGACAGAGGAAATCAAATAGAAAATAAGAGAGAAGAAAATGGCATGGAAACAATACTTAGGAGCTAAAAACACAGCAGGACAAATAGAGAAATATAGAGAATATGTGATACTTAGAACAGAAGCAAAGAATAGGGTGCTAGCAGCAAAACAGAAGTCCTGGGAAAAATTTGGAGAAAATCTAGAAAACAATGCGCAAGAAAACCAGAAATTGTTCTATAAGATCCTAAAGAACATGAGGAAGGAAAAACAATGCCCTCTCAAATTTATAAAGGACAAGTAAGGCAAATTGCTTACTGCCCCGAAGGAAGTAATGGGAAGATGGAAAGAATATCTCTCAGAACTACTTGATGGTGAGCAAGGTCAAGCATCAGAAATGATAACCACTAGCACAGAAGAGGAAACCAATGGTGATGAAGATGACATAAAGATGGAAGAACTGAAGGCAGCACAGGAGAAAATAAATATGGGCAAAGCAGCAGGGCATGACGGTATAACACCAGAAATGGTTAAGTACATGGGAGCATCAGGTGACCTATTACTCTTAAGGGTCCTACAGGCAGCGTGGTGCAACAAGACCGTACCAAAAGATTGGGAGATTGCCATCATAACACCAATTTTCAAAAAAGGTGACAATCGACAATGTGGAAACCACAGAGGCATATCCCTTCTCAGTGTCCCTGGTAAAATCTACTCTAGAATCCTAGAGCAGAGACTCAGACGCCTAGCTGAGCCACAATTGGAATAGATCCAGTGCGGATTCCGAGCAAACCGAAGTACTCAAGACCTAATCTTCACACTCAGACAGCTGGGTGAAAAGGCTCTTGAGTATAAGAGTGAGATCCATCTTTGTTTCATAGATCTGGAAAAGGCGTTTGACAGGGTCCCCTTGAGCAAACTTTCGGACTTTTTGGCAAGGAAGAACATTCCATCACCGCTGATTCATGATATACAGAGTTTCTACAAGTCTTGCAGAAATTATGTGAGGACAGCAAACCATAAGTCAGAAGAGTTCAGGACCACCACTGGTGTAAGACAAGGTGATATCCTGTCACCTTATCTTTTCATACTCCTCATGGAGACGATGTTATCAAGGCATGTAAGGAGAGAACAAGAAAGTATTCAGTGGGGTTCTGGAAGATGAGACAGGTCTGTGTTTCAGAGCTGGCATTTGCTGATGATGTTGCCCTGGTTGCTAAATCCGAGGCACATCTGCAATCCAACCTGCAAGTATGGAAGGAAGAGCTGGAGAAGAGAGGGATGGTCATAAGCAGCTCTGAAACAAAATCCATGGTGATATCACGAGAAGAAAGAAGACATCAGATTAAGCAGGGAGAACAGGTCCTGGAGCAGGGCGACCACTTTAAATATCTCGGAGCTATTATGGACCGAAAGGGAGGCATAAAAGAAGAGTTGGCCACTCGAAAAGCAGCAGCTGGGAGACTTTTTCAGGCCATAAATCGAGGATTCCTCAGCAAGAGAGAGGTTGGTAAGAAAACGAAGATGGCTGTATACCGCTCCACCTATGTCCCAGTCTTGACATATGGATGCGAGTCATGGGCAATGACTACAACCCACAAAAGCCAGATCCAAACCTCAGAAATGTGGTATCTGAGGAAGGTGGTTGAAGTAACAAGAAGAGACATGGTCCGCAACCAGACGATACGTCAAGGCCTAAAATCCCACCCCCAACTAAGATGGTTTGGCCATGTCTGCAGAATGGGAGAAGATCGGCTACCACGACAAGCATGGGAAACAAAGAGCCAGGGATCCAGACCCCCAGGACGACCCAGAGTCCGCTAGGAGGACACCATTAGACAATGATTGAAGGACCGAGGACTAGAATGGAACCAGGCCAGGAGGAAGACAGCCGATAGGATAGTCTGGCGCTCTCTCTTCCAAACCTCTACACCTCACGGTAGAAGGGGAACGACTAAGTAAGTAAGTAAGATAAAAGATTAAGACTTTCTTCTAGAAAAGGGGAAGTATTACCCTACAAAATCAGCCGCCTAAGTCACATGTCACATGTTTATGTATCAAATTTTACATACATATAAAGGACTAGACGTCCTTCGTTATGTCGAGAAATACAACGTTCCGGTGGATCCATTCGCCACTTTTCACAAAGAATGTCAGTATAATAGCGTACATAAATAACCTTTTAATTCCATCTATCAGGAATTATCTTAATCCTTGAATCGTGCAATCTCAGTTATTTCCCCGCCTAAAGAGACCTCTCCTTTACAAGAGCTGTTTTAGTTTTGTGTTCACAAGGGGCAAAGGGTGGAGGGGGGGGGGGGGGGGGGTGGTTTGTTTTGATTCTGTTCCTAACTATATAGAATAATGCAGCGGACAAATCTTTTCTAATCTTTGATGTTATATAATGTGACATTAAAAGTTTATTTTAAAATTTTAATTCTTTTTACATTATGTTGCAAATGCTATTTCCATTTCCAGACAGGAGACTCGAATAAGTGCTTAGATTGTTTTTAAAGCTTCATAGAAAATAAGCAATCACTTCGAGTTTAGCGCGTCTATGCTTGACGATTACATTTGGTTCCATGGCTATCCCTGTGTGATGTGAAATAAAACTGTGAAAACGTAAATTAAAATAATAGATCAGTTCTCTGGGATTCCATTTATGTGTGAGGTTTATGTTCTTTGGTTATTGTATTTGTTGCTGTTCGTGTTACAAGAGGAGCGCGTTGGCATTTGGATTGAAAATTCTAATTTTTATTTTGGGTCTAACGTCTTTTGATCTCCATATATTTTCCAGTGCAATGAAAGCCCATCTCCCCATGCGTTCTGTATCTTTATTTTAATATCATCAATGTTCTTTATGAATTTTGTATTAATTTTCCACATGAAATGGTAGTTTTCTTTATTAATGATAAAATTGATAACATTAATACAAGCAATATTGCATAAACTATGCGCGCGTGTGCTGTTTACAATGTGCTACTGTCATGTGCTGTCGCGGGTTGTCTCCCCTGCTCAGCATTAGTGGACCACTACTGGCCAGACTTCGAGTAAAAGGAAGAGGGTTTTTAAAAGTATCACCCTTCACTCAAGATTTCTCTTGGCAGAGTTATAAATAGAAGGTTGGTGCTTCTATTTCAGGGAGTCTCACAGAGATTTTTAGAATGGTAATATAACAATTGAGGTAGCTAAATTTATTACCAACTTGGTATTCTCCGCCCACTTCTGTAAGAAAATATGTTTTGACTCGAATTTTATGAGCTACCAGCTGAAGCTGATTCATTAAATTATTAATTGTGTGTTTAGCACTGTATTTTGTATTTTTTTTAATGAGTCAGACGGATGCAGACTCCCAAATGATCAACTCAACTAATGATATTTACATATAAAACAAGAGATTTATTTAAGACATATAGTTGAAACAAGAGTAGAGAATGAAAATGTTTCAATCAGTAAACAGTTAAATAATTTAATTTTTGGTCTTTAGAAAATGTGTCATCAGTGTATGTTTTAACTGAAAAAGTGGCGATTTTATCAAAGACGTTCATTCACTGAAGCCCTGAGTTTTGACTTAGCTTCGCAGATGTCACAGAGAGTTGTTTCTGGGTGATAGTTTTCAGTAGAGTCTTGACTGTTCCTTCTCTTGAAGAGACAATTGGTTTGGTGGCAGTTCGTTCTTGGCGGTGCTGAAGTAGCTGCTCAGGTTGCCTCCAAGTGTGCTCAAGAACCTTCAGTTATACGTGTCAAGCGTCGACTTCAGATAACTGGTACCAAAAACTGTGAGAAATAAAAGATTATATCTCTCTTAAGTTTCCTGTCTCCTGGTATGAGCTTAAGGCGGCGACCTCCGCTAACCCCCACCATTTCATCTTCCTCAGAATTTCTTCCAAACCCATCGTAGAGTCGGATGAAAGTGTTTTAGGAGAACTGAAGTCGACAAATGTATCACTTTCAGACATATATGTACACAATACAACTATATATATATATGTGGTGAAGTGGGATGTTATAAATACTTATAGGGAACTTAGTGTACTGACTGAGATCAGCTGTGAAGGTATCTATATCTATTAAGAGTAGTGTATTATAGATAACCTTACTTGCTACCACATATCTATATATATCTCAGTCAGAATTATTCTGGAATAGTGTGATGCTACGTTATGTGTCTAGGGTATGAGTATGGTGAAGTGTAAGTCACAACAACAGACAGATAAACAATTTAATTTAATCCACTACTCTTGACAACACTGTGACACTCACATACATATAACACTCTACAAAGATATCTTAAAAGAGTCACTGATAAACTTTCGAATAACAATATGTATTCATTACTGGCATGAATGAATATGTGTCCTGATTCAACTACAAGGGAACCAGGAATCACAATCAATTTAAATTACAAGTTATGTACAGAATGTATTTAATATGAATATTGTAGTGACATATATTAGTACAAATGTTCTATGTGTGTCAGTTGTGTAGTAGTGAAATGAGGTAATACTGGTTTTGTTTTGTTCAAGCTCTGTTGGTATTTGTCATCATGACTTCAATAGTTTGTCTTTAGGGACTATTATTGGAGATGTTCACAGTTCCTGATTTTAAGACAAGTAAATTCCCCTCTGAATAGTATTTTTATAAAGTTATTTCAAGATGAGGGGACATAATGTTGAGCTCAGCTGGCCAACTCTGCTTATCTTGAGTGATGGCGGCAGGAAAGGACTCCTCTGCTCGAATTCTCCTCTGGGCTCAGGAGACACCTCACTGATAGCTAAAAAGACCAAGGAGTATGCTGTCCGACTCTGGATTCAGCAAATCTCTGACCAGATGCTGCTCAGTACCATCAAGACCACTGTCCCTGAAATCAAGAAGGATGTACCTTCTACTTCATAACTAATTTATATTCTCTTTTACACTGATCACAATACATCACAAACATTGCGTTCAGAGCGTTAGGCCAACAGTCAGCTTCATCTGAAATACTTTATACCAGCATTACCCTTCTTAATGGTTACTACGCCTCTGCACTTCCAGCATTATTTCTTTCTAGTCAATCATCCAGGTGTCAGTGTACTGTTTGGCCATTCCATGCCGTTTTACTTCTCTCCGACACCCTCTGTTCAGGCTGGAGCATTTTAGGCTTTACCTCACGTTTGCCACTGAACTACACATATATATACAGGCATAAATCAACAATTCACATTCAATTTTCATTAAAAGATATTAAATGGTTCAAGCTTACCACAATTCATACGAATAACACAGATACGTTGATTAGCAATGAATTCTGGCACAAACTTCCATCTGCCTATGTTCCAGGCTTTTATTGAGCCAAATATATGCTGGCTTCAACGCACTGATGCTTTATCAAGCTATTTTTACAAGTGGTTTCGAACTAACGCTCCCAAGTGTGTATATCAGCGAGTCTGACCAATGAGCCCCGTTTCGACAAGTGTTTGAAAAAATGTTACCTTTCCCCGTTTCCCCTAACAACCAAGATAGTATTTATAGCCCGACCAATCGTGGTTAGGCTTTCATTTGTTGCGCTCCAATCAATTTGAAGTTTACATGGTAGGCTATTTCTGTAACGTAAATTTTTTTCAAACACATAAAAAAAAAAATCTTATGAGCAGAAATGATTTTATGCTGTCAGGCACCCCCAATATTTTATTTTGGGTATAATTTATTAATTCCTGGACTATTTGCGTAACGTTTTACATATTATTTGTCAGCAAGCCCTAAGGAACCCAAAAATACTAATTTAAAGGAGCTACGTGGCTGCGTTCAAAATATGCAATTTCTTCTACCTCCTGTTTCGAAGATGTGCTGTCTGGGTACTGTTATGTGTTCAAACGTAAACCCATCTATTGTTATCTTTTCTAATAAGAGTCTGTTATGATTTATAAACCTAACTCTGGGAAAGGGTAGTGTATTTTATCACTGTCCGTCTGAAAAAAAGTTAGTGCTTGTAGACTTACACGCGTGATGCCAGCATTTGTATATCGCGCGTCGCGTGTTGCACGCGTTCCTGATTTTCAGCCCTCCCCTCTCGCCATCCTTTTGTCCATCTGTTCGTTCGTTTTGGTAACGTAATATAATTAATGTTAGGATTAATTTAGGTCATTACGCAGTCTCTCAATGTTTTTCTTAGAAATGCAGCACACGTTTCATTGAAGAAGGCGGGTAATAATACAGTAAGCTTTTATATCAACGTGAAAGCGTTACAATTTGCAGACGAAGCAGAAAACAAGGGGGATTTCGAGTACATTCTTTGAGACAGCACTGTTATTTTACCATTGCTCTTCTCTTTATTAATTTTATTTGTTAGGCTTCATATTTACCTAATAATTTATATATGTGGATTAGAATATTTCATGACACCTCCCCTCTTAAAACAGACATTATATGTCAGTCCTTTATTCTATATACACATAGAGAAATTTATTATTATTTCTGGGGTTTACGGTGATTCTCATCACACGGATGGCGGCTTAAAAAATCCGCTCCCAGATTGGTTTTTCCAGATATATATTCAATGCTAAAATTATATGGAGCCAGAAGCAAAGACCATCGGAGTAACCTAGAGTTCTCATGCTTAGCCTGTGCTAAAAACGATAAAGGTTTGTGGTCAGTTTGCAACTTAAATGCCTTCCCATATAGATAAATATTGAATTTCTTTATTGCCCATATTACTGCAAGACATTCTTTTTCGCTAGTTGAGTAGTTGATTTCAGCTTTATTCAACTTTCTGCTAGCATATGCCACTGGGCTTAATTCCCCATCCAATGCATCTGATTTCTGTAGTAAAGTTGCACCTAACCCAATATTACTTGCATCCGTCCTTACTATGAATTCTTGACTTAAGTCAGGTAATTTCAAAATGGGTTTACTTGTGAGCTTTTCCTTCAATTCTTGGTAAGTCATTTCACATTGTGGTGTCCATGTAATGCGATCTGGAAGTCCTTTACGTGTCAATTCCGTTAAAGGTGCACATATGGAATTAAAGTTTTTGATATACTTCTGGTAGAAACCACATAATGAGACAAAGGATCTCACGTCCTTCTTGGTTTGTGGTCTCGGGGCTTTCTGTAGTTTCTCTAAATTCTTTGGGTCAGGGGTCATGTTTCCCTGATAAACTGTGTGTCCCAAAAATTCCAATTCTTTACATCCAACGCAACATTTGGTTGGTCGGGCTGTTAAATTTGCCTCCCTAAGTCGAGTAAACAGCATGTTCAGAGAGTCAATGTGTTCCTCAAATGTTTCTGTTGCTATAAGGATATCATCCATAAAATTTGTTATACAGGGATTATTCAGAGGATCCAATAATTTTCTCATCATTCTAGAGAAGACACTAGGCGCATTCTTCAATCCAAATGGCAATCTATTAAACTCATAGTGTCCTTCTGAGGTACTAAAAGCTAGGTATGGTCTAACCTCAGGCTTTACTGGAATCTGATAGTATCCTTTACTCAGATCCACTTTTGAGAAATATTTAGCTTTATTTAGTCTGGCAAACAGCTGATTTGTATCCGGCAATGGATCCACCTGTCCTTCTGTAATAGCATTCAGTCTCCTGTAATCTATACAGAGTCTATGTTCTCCAGAGGGCTTCCTTAAAAGTACAACACCGGAACTATACGAAGACTCACTGTGCGAAATAATTCCTTCCTTCAATAGATAGTCTATCTCTTCCTTCAAAGCTTTTTCCTTAGCAAACGGAATCGAATATGGTTTCATACAGACAGGAGTGGAGTCTATGAGTTTCATATCATATTCCAATAGGTTTGTATGCCCTGGTCGGTCTGTTAACACCTCTGCATGATTATTTAGAACCTGTTGCACTCTCTCTTTCTGAGTTTTCGTTAAATGTGTACTGATTTTCACCTGTGCTGCTGTCTCACAGGGGTGTAATGGATATTCAAATGATGAAAGTGGTTCCTTTTTCATCTCCATGGCGATGGACAAGGTCAACAAGTGTGTCTCTTCCTGATGTTCTCTTTCCAAATATTTCTTCAGGAGATTCACATGATAGATTTTTTCTTTCCCCTTCTTATCTATCTTATAATTTGTTCTAGACACCTTCTCTAGAACTGTATATGGACCCTGCCATCCAATTTGTAACTTATTCTGACTCCCGGGCAAAAGAAGCAGTACCTTCTCTCCCACAGCCAAATTTCTGTCTTTCGCCTTCCTGTTATAATAGGCAGCATGTTTCTTCCTGGCTTGTTTCAAATTTTCATTGGCAAGTTTCCAGCCAGTTTTCAACCGAGTGGTCAGCTCATTCACATATTGGTATGAAGATGTAATGTTTTCCTCTGCCTTTTCATCAGTCCACGTTCTTAACAAAGCTACATATGGACCTTTAATTGTGTGGACCTATTTGTCCATGCACCGGTATGGTCTCTTCCACTTGAAGCTTTATAGTGATGATTTTTCCTTCCAGAATTATCATTCACAAAACGACCGCTACCAATTCTTTTGGGGCTGTCTCCCCTCTTAAAATTCTTGATGAGAGATTTCCTCTCTACATCTTCTTCCTCCAGTTGGTTTAAGTCCGATTGAGGGATTTTCGGCTTATCCTGGGGTAAGACATCCTTTTGCACTCTCCGCATAGTGGCCATTGTAAAACAGTTAAGTGAAGCTTGTCCGTGAAAAGGGGCTTCCCATTCCATTTGGTCCACTTTATCAAATCTATTTCTCTTTTTATTGTCAGGCCTGATTTTGCCCCATGGCGTGTCCAGGTCCTGATCCATGTTCCCACTTGTGGGTGTTCCCTCATGTGCTATGCTACACCTTTCTACAAAATTCTCAATGTCCCATCTTGCTTTGGGCCAATAATAATTGTGAGCCACCTTTTGAATGATGGTACCTATCTTCTCATGGTCCCCATCTGGTTTCACATGTAGGCTCCTTATTAATTCTGTCCTGTATCTTTTTGGAAGAACCAGCTGTCCGTGACCATGGGATCTAGTTCCGGCCTTCCTATACATCAACTTGTTTTTCATGTAAAAATCTCCCTTGCCTGGAGTTGTATGACAAGTTGACAATTTTCTGAAACAAGGCTTGAGTGTTTTATCCCCAGCCTGTGCCTTCCTCATCTCTTCTGGAGTGGTATCCAACATAATATCCTCCTCCTGTCTTGAGGTCGACCTGACCTGAAGGGTTGCCATATACACAGGTTTCCTTCTGCAACGGTCAGTGTCATGATTGTCCATCTGACAATTTTTACACCACCTTTTTCCTTGGTTGAAAGATTTTCTTTCATCATATTTCCTTTCATCGAATTGTGGGAATTTATTTTTATTGTCATACCGTGGCCTATCAAATTGGTGCTTACCTTTATTTTGATCCCTAGGATCAAATTTATTAAAGTTCTGTGGTGCCCTGAAGTTATCCACCTGTTTCTTTTTATTACCTGTTACCTCTGCTTGAGCTGCTTGATACCTTTCAGCAACATTTAGCAACTCACCCAGCCTCTCTGCACCTTGTTCCATGAGAAACTTTCTCAGGTCTGGAGCCATGGACTCTCTTAGTTGCTCTATAAGGACCATTTCCTTAAGATCTTGGGTTTTCCCCAGAGAAGTCCATTTCTCCAAGTATGTCTCTATTCGTGCAGAGAACTGGTGATAGGTTTCACCTGACAGTAGTTTAGCATTCCTAAATTTTTTTCTATAGAATTCTGCATTCTTTTCATACCTTAACAAAAGAGCCTGCTTTAGCATGTCATAATTTTCCTGATCACCTCTGCTCATTTTTGCAAAAACTTCATAAGCTGCCCCACGAAGTCCCTGAGATAACTTTAAGCTCCACCTTTCTCTCTCTAACCCATACGTGATAGCTAATAGTTCGTACCTATTTAGGTAGCTCTCAATATCATCGTCTTTCTCAACAAAATGATCTAAATGAAAATTCATAGCTGAGGTTGAGGCTCCTTGAGTAACCGTAGCATCAGAGGCAAAGGGACTGGCACCATTTTCAGGAGCATGGCCTTGAAACTCAAACTCCCTTAGTCGTAATTCATGTTCCCTTTGTAATCTTTTCTCCTCCTTTTCTGCTTCCCTCTCTGCAGCTAATCTCCTCTCTTCCCTTTCTGCAGCTAATTTCTTCTCTTCTGCAGCTAATCTCCTCTCTTCCCTTTCTGCAGCTAATCTTTTGTCTTCTCTTTCTGCCTCCAATTTCTTAGCCTCAGCCTCAATCTGCAACCTCTTAATTTCCTTGTCAGCCTCTAACTTTCTTTCGGCTTCAAACCTTCTTTCTTCACGTTCAATAAATTTGTCACATTCCGTCGTGACATAGGCAACCATAACTTGCCCATCTAATCCTAACTCTTTTGCAGTCTGAACCGCAGCAGATCGAAATTTGGCCAGGTCCGCCATTGTCTATTATGTAAATTTATACAATGTCTAACCAACAATTCAATTTCTAACTATATATCTAATGGACAACACAGGCACCGTGAGCTCAACCTTATTTAATTCCACCCAAGGATACCTTCTAATTCTTATATTCCCTGAAGTGAATTACCCCCAATATTTTTAATAGTTAAAGATTCAAAATCCCGGACGAGCCCCCAATATATGTGGTGAAGTGGGATGTTATAAATACTTATAGGGAACTTAGTGTACTGACTGAGATCAGCTGTGAAGGTATCTATATCTATTAAGAGTAGTGTATTATAGATAACCTTACTTGCTACCACATATCTATATATATCTCAGTCAGAATTATTCTGGAATAGTGTGATGCTACGTTATGTGTCTAGGGTATGAGTATGGTGAAGTGTAAGTCACAACAACAGACAGATAAACAATTTAATTTAATCCACTACTCTTGACAACACTGTGACACTCACATACATATAACACTCTACAAAGATATCTTAAAAGAGTCACTGATAAACTTTCGAATAACAATATGTATTCATTACTGGCATGAATGAATATGTGTCCTGATTCAACTACAAGGGAACCAGGAATCACAATCAATTTAAATTACAAGTTATGTACAGAATGTATTTAATATGAATATTGTAGTGACATATATTAGTACAAATGTTCTATGTGTGTCAGTTGTGTAGTAGTGAAATGAGGTAATACTGGTTTTGTTTTGTTCAAGCTCTGTTGGTATTTGTCATCATGACTTCAATAGTTTGTCTTTAGGGACTATTATTGGAGATGTTCACAGTTCCTGATTTTAAGACAAGTAAATTCCCCTCTGAATAGTATTTTTATAAAGTTATTTCAAGATGAGGGGACATAATGTTGAGCTCAGCTGGCCAACTCTGCTTATCTTGAGTGATGGCGGCAGGAAAGGACTCCTCTGCTCGAATTCTCCTCTGGGCTCAGGAGACACCTCACTGATAGCTAAAAAGACCAAGGAGTATGCTGTCCGACTCTGGATTCAGCAAATCTCTGACCAGATGCTGCTCAGTACCATCAAGACCACTGTCCCTGAAATCAAGAAGGATGTACCTTCTACTTCATAACTAATTTATATTCTCTTTTACACTGATCACAATACATCACAAACATTGCGTTCAGAGCGTTAGGCCAACAGTCAGCTTCATCTGAAATACTTTATACCAGCATTACCCTTCTTAATGGTTACTACGCCTCTGCACTTCCAGCATTATTTCTTTCTAGTCAATCATCCAGGTGTCAGTGTACTGTTTGGCCATTCCATGCCGTTTTACTTCTCTCCGACACCCTCTGTTCAGGCTGGAGCATTTTAGGCTTTACCTCACGTTTGCCACTGAACTACACATATATATACAGGCATAAATCAACAATTCACATTCAATTTTCATTAAAAGATATTAAATGGTTCAAGCTTACCACAATTCATACGAATAACACAGATACGTTGATTAGCAATGAATTCTGGCACAAACTTCCATCTGCCTATGTTCCAGGCTTTTATTGAGCCAAATATATGCTGGCTTCAACGCACTGATGCTTTATCAAGCTATTTTTACAAGTGGTTTCGAACTAACGCTCCCAAGTGTGTATATCAGCGAGTCTGACCAATGAGCCCCGTTTCGACAAGTGTTTGAAAAAATGTTACCTTTCCCCGTTTCCCCTAACAACCAAGATAGTATTTATAGCCCGACCAATCGTGGTTAGGCTTTCATTTGTTGCGCTCCAATCAATTTGAAGTTTACATGGTAGGCTATTTCTGTAACGTAAATTTTTTTCAAACACATAAAAAAAAAATCTTATGAGCAGAAATGATTTTATGCTGTCAGGCACCCCCAATATTTTATTTTGGGTATAATTTATTAATTCCTGGACTATTTGCGTAACGTTTTACATATTATTTGTCAGCAAGCCCTAAGGAACCCAAAAATACTAATTTAAAGGAGCTACGTGGCTGCGTTCAAAATATGCAATTTCTTCTACCTCCTGTTTCGAAGATGTGCTGTCTGGGTACTGTTATGTGTTCAAACGTAAACCCATCTATTGTTATCTTTTCTAATAAGAGTCTGTTATGATTTATAAACCTAACTCTGGGAAAGGGTAGTGTATTTTATCACTGTCCGTCTGAAAAAAAGTTAGTGCTTGTAGACTTACACGCGTGATGCCAGCATTTGTATATCGCGCGTCGCGTGTTGCATGCGTTCCTGATTTTCAGCCCTCCCCTCTCGCCATCCTTTTGTCCATCTGTTCGTTCGTTTTGGTAACGTAATATAATTAATGTTAGGATTAATTTAGGTCATTACGCAGTCTCTCAATGTTTTTCTTAGAAATGCAGCACACGTTTCATTGAAGAAGGCGGGTAATAATACAGTAAGCTTTTATATCAACGTGAAAGCGTTACAATTTGCAGACGAAGCAGAAAACAAGGGGGATTTCGAGTACATTCTTTGAGACAGCACTGTTATTTTACCATTGCTCTTCTCTTTATTAATTTTATTTGTTAGGCTTCATATTTACCTAATAATTTATATATGTGGATTAGAATATTTCATGACAATATATATATATATATATATATATATATATATATATATATATATATATATATATATATATATATATATATATATATATATATATATATAATGATGTCTTCATCATCCACTCCTTGCTCCCTATGGAGCCTGGGTTATCTCTGCTATTGGTTCCTTCTGACGAAGCCCGTACGTGGTGGTTTATGTGGCAAGCTATTTTATTTGATGAGGTTACAAGCCCCATAAGCCATTGTACATCAGTAAGTAATGTATACATGATAGTTGCAAATAAAAAATGTAGTTACAACTCACCCCAAATGGCTAAGAATTATATCCAGACTTGATGCACAGAAAGGCCTAATGCCGTGAAACTGTTTAAGGTATAGTCGTACCTCAGGTGGTTAAGGTTCTGATTTAACGTTTGAAATACATAGTGAAAAGTTATGAGAATGCGACTAACCAGAGTTGTGGAGTCGGCAAACAATTTTAGACTCCTGAAATTTTATGTCCAACTCTGGCTCCTGACTTCCTACAGTTTTTGTTACTAGTCATAAGGTTTTTTTTTTTTTTTTTTTGTTTTTTTTTCAACCAGCGGCACTTGGGCTTTCACGCCTTCGGCCCAATGACATGTCATTGCGAGGCTGGGGAACCTGAGGACTTTCCTTCCAACCCGGTCAGGAGCTTCGCTCCTTCCCATCCACAGAGGGTTTATCACAGGAGCCGTTCAGGTTATTCAGTCAAATTTCCGGTCGTAAACATTCCTTCAAACGCTAACGCCCGGGTTTGAACCATGAAAATCTGGTCGCCAGTACAACGCCGTAGTCATTACACCACTGCGGCTCCCAAGTCATAAGGTATAAAATTCAGAGTCGGAGTCTGGACACTTTTTACCGACTCTGACTACACTAAAAAACAACCGACTCCACAAATCCGACTCTAGTCGCACGGAAGGTCCTGGGTTCGAGTCCTGGGTAAGCCACTCACGTCTGTTGTTTTTCTGTTGTCTAATGTTCTACTTCTTTATTTCTTACGAGTGCCTGAAAACATACCTTTATGTTTGTCTAATATTTATCGACTAACGATAGTCAGACTGCACTGCCCTACAACATGTTGGTTCTTACATATATATTTTCAACAATATAGACAACGACAGAATTCAAAAGAGACCAATTTCAAAACAACAATAAGAATCTTCCTCATTTTGGTAAGTGTAATGATACTAGTGATTAAGGTTAGGAAAAGAAACAAACAGTATAAGCCTTCCAGGGCTAGATTGTAACCTCCGAATATATAAATTCCCCAACATCCATAATTCATCATCATCATTATGGTTGTCTTGTTCGCCCCACGTGGAGCATGAAACCACCACTGCGCTGGTCTCCTTGCAGGAAAGTACCAAATTATTCAATTGCTCCTGTAGCGATGGATTATGTAAAAAGGGTAAAGGATCCCGTTACACCCCCATTGAGGCATATTGGGAATATGGCCCATATCTTCTCGACCATCGGCACAGTACGGGTGATGGGGTCAGAATCACGCCGGCCGCCTTAACATACCTAGTTCCTCTGATACCCAATTTATGAGGCTGGGTCGACCCCGGAGCCGTTTGCGGTTTAAATAATCCCACCTCACCTGTGGATCGAACCATGGACCACCGAGCTAGGAAGCCAGTGCACTAACCACTGTGCTACAGCGACTCCGATGGATTTTGTAGCAATTCTATTTACATGATAAGGCTGCCAGCCCGATGCACAAGCTTATGTTGGTCGCTATTTACAACATCCCTGAGGGAGAATGTTGGTCGCTATTTACAACATCCCTGAGGGAGAAGTAGTCTTTATTTTTGTCACCTCGAAGACCCCCGGGAAATACAGAGAACAATTTTCATCATTACACTTCCCAATTAAGCCTCTCTTTCTCTCTCTGTCTCTCTCTTTCTGTCATCCCTCTATATCCCAGCACTCAATAGCTCGATCACTAATAGCAGTTTCCTTATTTACACTACTGGTGTGATGTGAAACCGCAGACTCGCACTAAGAAGAATACATATAGAAACCGATTGGGTTTAAACAACAGCTTTACTCCAGAGACAAACCGGTGTAGATTTAATTTCTGATACTCGATCTTGACTTCTTTATCGACATGACGTGTCTACTACTGGTTTTCAATTCGTATCGGACCAAAAAAATGAATTAATTGTTAGTTCGTGTCTGAAATTTCCTGTTAACTTATGAAAGTTATATGATATCTATCTATCTATCTATCTATCTATCTATCTATCTATCTATCTATCTATCTATCTATCTATCTATCTATCTATCTATCTATCTATCTATCTATCTATCTATCTATCTATCTATTTATCTATCTATCTATCTATCTATCTATCTATCTATCTATCTATCTATCTATAGTTCTCCCAGTTATCGCCGCAGAACGATCTAGAGACCATAGATATAGAATGCATATGGTTAGAGGTAAAGCCACAAAAGCAAAGACCCATGGTAATCGGATATCTTTATCGAAATCCCAGTGTAGGAACAACATGGTTTGAAGATTTCACGAACATGATGGATAAAGTTATCCCTACAGTCAATGAAATTGTTCTTCTTGGTGATTTCAATATTGATATGCATAAGCCAAACCAAACATGGACCAACATCATAGCATCGTATAACTTGAAACAAATAGTCAACAAACCTACAAAAGTAACAAAAACATCATCCACACTAATCGATCACATCTATGTAACCTGTCCAGAAAACATTATAGAATGTTCCATCCCTACTATTGCTATGAGTGACCACTATCCCATATGTTACACTTGGGCAAACAATGAGTACAAATCTCCAAAAAATAAACACATCAGTATTGAATATAGAAGTCTAAAAAATTTCAACCAAGAATTATTTTTAAATAATTTGCGAAATGCGCCTTTCGCCGATGTTTACCAACTTCCTGATCCTGATGGCGCCATTGCATATTGGACACGGACATTTTATAGTATTTTTAATAAGCATGCGCCTACTAAAGAAATTCGCCTGAAAAGACAAATAAAATCTCCATTTATCACACAAGAAGTACTTGAAGCTATGAGGCAGAGGGATCGAGCGCACAAAAATAAGGACATCATTACATATCGGGCAGCAAGGAACAAAGTACAACATTTAATTCGCAGAGAAAAGAAAAACTACTTTAGTAATTTAGTTCAAAGCAAAAGAAACAGTAGAAATATATGGAAGGCAATCAATACCTTAGTGAATAAACAAAATTCACCAGACTCACAAACTCCCAATACTTCATTTACTTGTACAGACTTCAGCAATCACTTTCAGGCAGACATCCACAATATAAAATCCGCCATACCTTCTTCCCCTTGTGACTTAAGCAAATTATCTACATTCTGCGAGAACAAATGTACTAACACCACGAAGTTTATAACTATCTGATTGATCTTAAAGATAATAACTCATCGGGACATAATGGAATCAGTAATCGAATACTGCGTTATGCTGCACCAGCTATTACTGATACACTAACATACATATATAATCAATGTCTCGCAAGGAGCTACTTTCCATCTGCCTTTAAAATCGCTAAAGTATACCCTCTTGTTAAACCTGGTTCATCAGATAATAGCAACCTTGGAAACTATAGGCCCATTTCTCTTATATCGTCGCTGTCCAAACCACTGGAAAAACACATACACAGAACAGCAATAGAACACCTAGCCAATCATTAATGACCTGCTAGTTGATAGTCATTCGGGGTTTAGACCAAAACATTCATGCCACACAGCCGTAACTAAAATGATAGACAACTGGCATCTAAACATCAATAACGATAATACATGTGGAGCAATCTTTGTAGGCTTTAAAAACGCATTCGATATGATAGATCACACTATTTTAATCAGAAAATTACAAACAATGAAAGTAAATCTTAAGTTGGTGAAGTTAATTAAATCATTCCTGACAGACAGACAACAAGTAGTGTCTTACAATAATTCTTTGTCCAACCCAGCCGTTGTCGATGTCGGTGTTCCTCAGGGCTCTATTCTCGACCCTCTTCTCTTTGCCGTATACATTAATGATCTTCCTCTGCACATCAAACACTCATCCTGTGACCTGTTTGCCGATGACTGTACTGTTTATACTAGTGACAAAAGTTGCACCTCACTAGAACTATCTTTACAAACTGATACACATAATCTTATTAAGTGGAGCAACGAGAATCGAATGCAAATAAATATTAGTAAAACGAAATATATGTTAATATCAACCAGACAAAAACTACACTTCAGCTCTACATTGGAACATCACTAATTGAAAACGTAAATGAACATAAAACTCTAGGTATAACTGTTGACCAGCACCTAAGTTGGAACTCACATGTACATGCACTCACAAAGCTAACGGCACAAAAAGTTTACCAATTAGCCAAAATCAAATACTTCTTGGATGAGGGGGCAAGGAAAATGTTCTACACATCTCATATATAAACATACCGAGACTATTGTTCCACAATCTGGGATGGTTGTTCTATATCCAACAAAAAAAAGGTTCCATTCACTTCAAAAACAGCCTTTTTTAGTCTAAACAACATCTTGAAGTCCTCTCAGTACAGCACAAGCACGAAATTAGGATTATATCAGAGCTGTGTGCTTTCTGTGCTTCTCTATGGCGCGGAGAGCTGGAGAGTTACAGAGAAGGAAATGTCGAAATTGTCCTCTTTTCACACAACATGGCTAAGAAAAATTATCCGAATCTTTTGGCCGAATATCATCACCAACCAAGATCTGCTTACTCGGAGCAAGCAAAAAGACATGCACACCATCATAGCTGGCAGACGCTGGAGCTGGGTTGGCCATGTCCTCAGAAGAGACCCTGATGCCATCACAAGAACAGCTATGCTATGGACTCCTGAAGGAAAACAAGAGAGGCCGACCAAAAACTACTTGGCGGAGGACTGTGGAGGCTGAGATGCAAAGAATGAACAAGAGTTGGGGCACTGTACGAAGGATGGCCGCCGACCGAGCAAAGTGGAATCAATTTGTTGTTGCCCTACAAGACGCAACCAGGCGTAATGGCCACTGACTGCTTTGACGGTCGGCGGCTAAGGATCAAAGAAGAAGAAGAAGACATTGTATAGATCTATATAATTATCTTAAAATACTAATCCTCAGAAAGCGTTTCCTATTTAACAAAGCTAAATTCGCTCACAAAATCTTGTCACAGAATGCGCCAACGTATCTGTGGCCACTGTTAAAATTCAATGAAAAACGTAGTCAGCGCTTAAACAAGTGACAGGTACCCAAGCTCAGGCTAGATTTGTTCAAGAAGAGCTTGGCTTACTCAGCTGCTCATCTTTTGAACAATCTTCCACATGACCTGAAAAACATGCACAGTCCCTAATCATACAATCGTAGACTGTTAAAATACTTTATGAGTGCGTATTATATGCCGTCCTAAGTGATTATGTTTCGAATTATTATATAATATACTGTATGGAGGGTCTGATGATCTAGTTTTTCATTTTAATATACCTTACTTCTTAATTGTAATCAGATACTGTAAATGTATGCTTTATACTACTTATAATGTTGCATCGCCATTAAATTAATACTTTAAGTATGTTGGAGAATGTCTGTATAACTAGCAATAAAGGATGAGTAAGAGGAAGGGCAAAATGTAAGACGGGCCTATATACACGATTCTCATCTATCAGTCAACACCCTTTACCTCCCTAAGGAGCATAGGTCATAAAGCTGGATCTCGTATAGTGGAGGCGTCAACAATTCACTCCCTGTGGCAGTATCTGCTTGGGACTCAAAGTTGCTCACCTGTGGGAACATTTTCTGCATGCGCTGACAACACATGAAGTCCCAGGTCATTCAACTGCAGATTTCCAATATTTCACGAGTTCTTATTATATGCCACCATAATCTGATTATGTTTCAAATGATGTCTAATTTACTGTATGAATGGTTTAGATTATGTTTGTTTGTATGTTTTTTTGTTGTTGTTGGTGTTGTTTTGTTCTTGTTTTTGTTTTGTTTTTTTAATTTTTTTTAAATTTATTAATTATTTTATTTATTTATTGTTTATTTTTATTTTTTTATTTTTTATTTTTTTATTTTTTTATATCTTTTTAAGATACTTAAATTTGATTATGACATTACAAATGTATGTATTATTTTACCTTGATAATGTATGCTTAAATAATGCTCAAAATACATGTGCGATTGAAATGATACAGTATGCAAGATGACAGAGAGAGGAAGTGCAGAATTTAAGACGGGCCTGCGTGCCCAATTCTTAACCCTTTGAAAATAAAGTTCGTTCTATCTATCTATCTATCTATCTATCTATCTATCTATCTATCTATCTATCTATCTATCTATCTATCTATCTATCTATCTATCTATCTATCTATCTATCTATCTATCTATCTATCTATCTATCTATCCATCCATCCATCCATCCATCCATCCATCCATCCATCCATCCATCCATCCATCCATCCATCCACCCACACACCCACCCACCCATCCATCAATCAATCAATCAATCAATCAATCAATTAATCTATCTATCTATCTTTCTATATATCTATCTATCTATCTATCCATCCATCCATCCATATATCTATCTATCTATCTAATTTTCTTCGTACGTACCCCCCCCCACATATTTATCTATCTACCTATCTGCTTACCAATCTACTTACCTGCCTGCCTACCTTCTTACCTACACGCATATATACATACCTACCTACCTACCAATCTAGTTATCTATCTATCTATCTATCTGCCTGTCTGTCTTTCTACCTGTCAAACATACATACATACATACATACATACATAAAGTGCACATTCGGATGGCGTCCTCTTCAACTTTAACCTTGAATGTTCTCTACACACACTTCCTTCGTTTCTGTGTCCTTGTCCAGTGACCTGCATGTGCTGAGCAAAATAAGCTTATTGGTCTGCTAACGTTTATTATTTTCTTGAACCCTTTCTATTTTGTTAGTTTATATTGATGCTAAGTCCACCCAGTGGAGAAACGAGAACAATATAATTTATGGAAATATTTTTTCGGAACCAGTGGTCCTAATGATGTCATACCCCCCCCCTTTCCCCCCCCCCCCCCCCCAGGTCTCCTGGGGAGTGAGATCGGATGCCTAGCCTTTTCGGATAAGGGCAAAGAAATAGGAGGTCCCATGTGCAAGTTGCGCACGTGGAAATTGTAAAGAGTAGGCCTATCTGGAAGGCCGCTGCCCTGGCAAAATTTAAAAATTAGAAACCTACCCACCACAAAAAACATTTATAGAATGTGTGATTCCTCTATACACAAATTGGGATTCTGGCTGGTGCTACGGAGTTCGTGCACTGTGCTGGGATCTTCCTTGTTTGATCTAAGGGAGGAGATCGGAGCACTGATGGTGTTGTCCGTGTGCAATGAAGATAGTCCTTAAAAGCAAAACCAATAAAATCTTCTCATTTATTATTTTTTTTTCCTTAACCACCGGCACTTGGGCTTTCAGCCCTTCGGCTCAATAACATGTCATTGCGAGGCTGGGGAACCTGAGGACTTTCCTTCCAACCCGGTCAGGAGCTTCGCTCCTTCCCATCCACAGAGGGTTTATCACAGGAGCCGTTCAGGCTATTCAGTCAAATTTCCGGCCGTAAACATTTCTTCAAACGCTGACGCCCGGGTTTGAACCATGAACACCTGGTCGCCAGTACAACGCCGAAGCCATTACACCAGCGCGGCTCCCCAAATCTTCTCATAACGTGCCCGGTGAAATTCTTCCTTCTAAATGAGAGATAAACTCCTTTCGCTCATAGGCCTTTTTCGGGACATCCTCATTAATCTTTTTGCAGTCCATGGTATTTTTAACATTCTTCTGTAAAACCACATCTTTGTTGTGGACTCTGGTACTTTTCCTTCTTGTTTTCTAATTCTCCGTTTCTTAGGAAACATAATATGTTGAAATATACTATCCTGGATTTACAACACGAAAAAAAAAATAGTTAATGCTAAAATTGCTTGTCCCAACCGGCCGCAGTCGTAGTTGCTTGTGCCTAAAACCAGTCCTACCTATGGTATTACACACCTGATGGGCAAAGAATTTGAACAAAAAATAAATAAAATCAGGCACAACGAGTATTTATATAACAGTGTGACAGAACTGTCCCTTCTCTTTTCCTGGCATTCAAGTTTATCGCCGACATTATTGCACTATGTCTCATTTTCTGTACGTAATCATTGTTCACACTCCCTTCCCTCAATTCCTGTCATGTCAGGACTTCAGCGACCATCTTTTGCTGATTAGGGTAATCACTTTCGTTTGAACCCATATTGACACCTGAATCTGTAGAAAGAAGCGTGATTTACTCATGTGTAACACATTTCCTGCCAGATCAGACAAGTGCAGGGGAGCGACCGGATTAGTAATTAGGAAAAAGAAAGTCGCTTATTTCTGATAATAGTTCTGTCTGACCAGTTTGTTGATTGTTGGCTAAGACCGGATAAATGGAATAACCATTTCCGGACAGGACGGGTCGGAGAACAATTATCCATCTTGACGGAGATTACCTGTGAGAGGTTACGTAGTCGTGAATGTAAACATGATCGATAATAGACGGAAGCTGGCATACCATATATGGTGACTGTAAACTACACATTTATTTTTGCGTTTGATACGGAGGAGTAGTCCGTGAGAGAAGGGGAAATATACGTATCTTGCATGCTATTGGTTTGGCTTTTTCAGGCCATAAATCGAGGATTCCTCAGCAAGAGAGAGGTTGGTAAGAAAACGAAGATGGCTATACCGCTCCACCTATGTCCCAGTCTTGACGTATGGATGCGAGTCATGGGCAATGACTACAACCCACAAAAGCTAGATCCAAACCTCAGAAATGAGGTATCTGAGGAAGGTGGTTGAAGTAACAAGAAGAGACATGGTCCGCAACCAGACGACACGTCAAGGCCTAAAATCCCACCCCCTACAGACCCAAGTAGAACAGTCCCAACTAAGATGGGTTGGCCATGTCTGCAGAATGGGAGAAGATCGGCTACCACGGCAAGCATGGGAAACAAAGAGCCAGGGATCCAGACCCCCAGGACGACCCAGAGTCCGCTGGGAGGACAACATTAGACAATCTTTGAAGGACCGAGGACTAGAATGGATCCAGACCAGGAGGAAGACAGCCGATAGGATAGTCTGGTGCTCTCTCTTCTAAACCTCTACACCTCACGGTAGAAGGAGAACGACTAAGTGAATTTCAACTCGTCAAGAAGACAGTCAGAATAAAGAATAGGATCAGGATTCTACTTTAAAGGACCGGAATAAGTGTTTGAGCATGTTGTGGACTTATATCCCAGGAAAACTCTACCTTCATTAATACGGACAGCCCGGAATCCTAGGAACCTGTACACTAAGTCATAGTGGGATGTATTTTGCAAAGTAATACCACAGACCACGTGTAAGAGGTATCTTAATCAAGATGCCTTAACTATTCCTCTGAGCCAGAAGTCAGTCTGTATTCCCAACGAAATTTAGGTCGGTAGTACCAATCGGTGGTGCTATCTGTGGAACAAGTGAGTGGTATAAGTGGCCTGCAGTCAAAGCTAGACACCTACAGCAGACGGGTCTTAACAGACAGAGGACTATCTTCGCAATTATCCCACGATACTACAAGGGACGTGTTGCGGCCACCAGACCTGACCAGTGATGAGAGTGAACCAGTCTACAACCTGCAAAGAATCAACATCGGCTGGATCAGAAACCAACCGACATCTTACTGGCAGCTAAGTACCCAATCAACGTTGCCATTTGAAATCTCTACTAATTAATTTGTTAATGATCAGACCATCACCTGTGATGATATTTTAAAGACTATCTAAATTCATCCCACCCTTATTTATACTGCTCAAAAAAAGTTAAAGGCCACTTTAAATTTTTAGGTCATTTCAACTATGGTGTTTTTTTTAAAACCTGAACACTCAGTCAAAAAAGTTTTGCTGCATTTTGTTGCATGCTTAAACAATGTTTGTTAATCTGACAATAAATCAAATCTGTGTTACGTGTGTGTACCTCCAAGGTCAATCAAATGTACGTGGTGGAAAGGGAAATAATGCATGTTTGAAAATGCTTCATATGGCAAAGCCTGTTGATAACATTGCTGAAATTTGCTTTTCACGTGCAAGTCCTGACTATAGTGAACACATGTCACCCACTTTTCGGAAGGAACGGGCAATGGGTATGTTTGTAACATTTACCATTTTAGCCATGGCTCAACTAAGACACTTGACCAATGTTGACAGATGGAGAGCGATGGCATGGCTGCAGGATGATGTAGGGCTGCGAGAAGTTGCTAGGAGATTAGGAGTTGCCCACTCTGTCATACAAACTCTGCGTGATCGTTATAATACAACCGGCAGTGTCGCAGAACAACGCAGGTCAGGACGTCCAATGTCTACCACAAGACGGCAAGACACGCTGAGCCATGGCTAAAATGGTAAATGTTACAAACATACCCATTGCCCGTTCCTTCCGAAAAGTGGGTGAAATGTGTTCACCATAGTCACGGCTTGCACGTGAAAAGCAAATTTCAGCAATGTTATCAACAGGCTTTACCATATGAAGCATTTTCAAACATGCATTATTTCCCTTTCTACCACGTGCATTTGATTGACCTTGGAGGTACACACACGTAACACAGATTTGATTTATTGTCAGATTAACAAACATTGTTTAAGCATGCAACAAAATGCAGCAAAACTTTTTTGACTGAGTGTTCAGGTTTAAAAAAAAACAGCTTAGTTGAAATGACCTAAAAATTGAAAGTGGCCTTTAACTTTTTTTGAGCGGTATATTTTACATTTGTTAACGATAATAGATTATTAAATTTGTTATCTGTAAATACAAAAATTTATAGTTGATTTAGTCATTTTGAATTAACTGCACCCGTATGTCCCCGTCATTTTAAATAGCTATAACAGAGCTATTAAAATAATATTTTACTGAGTTAAATCAGTTGAGGGCTCGTCAGAAAGAGCAAAATCTTAACTCATAGAAGGTCAGGAAACATAAAAGGTTTACACGGTCTGGATCCTATCAGCTGTAGTACTTGATTTCTTTAAATTCCAATGAGGCTCCATAACAATGAAGCACTATCTTCAATTCACATCTCTGCCAAGAGTAATCTTGAGCGAAAGGTAGACATCTTTGAAGACCCTCAGTAGATACTCTGAAGTTTGGCCACTATTGGACCGTCACTGCAGAGCAAGGGCAGTAAATCCCGTGACAAACACAAGTCCAAGAAGAATACATGGATCAATTATAAGCTGATTCAAGTTATGTATCATAAAGAAGAATGTTCCGATCATTTGTAAACCAATTCAAGTTATGTATCATAAGGAAGAATATGCTGATCATTTCCAAATGGCTTCACGTTATGTATCATAGGGAAGAACGTTCCGATCATTTGTAAACTGATCCAAGCTACATATCATAATGAAGAACGTATCAGACATGTGTAAACTCATTCTAGTTATGTATCTAAAGAAAGAACGTACCGATCATTTGTAAGCTGATTCAAGCTATGTATTATAGAAAGAATGCACCAACCATCTGTAAACTCATTCAAGTTATGTATTATCAGGAAGAAAGTACCGATCATTTGTAAACTGATTCAAGTTATGTACCATACGTAATAACGAACAAAAGCGTGGCTATTTGTGTTCTCTTTAATTTTATCTTCGATACTGAAGTATCCTATCGTCAACCACTTCCAATTTCATTTCTTATGGAACGCTGAACCACTAGCATTAATTATCTTGTTCAATTAAAAAAAACAAAAAACAATTTGTATTTTTGCATTTCTTATGACATATTTTAAGGAAGAACTACCGCCATTGGTACATGCTAGCACAGTACTACACGGTAAAGATGTTTCACCGAGGACTGAGCAGTTCTGATGCTAACGATAAAAGCGTGTTCTTAGATTGAAGCAATAACGATCACATCACCGTAGCCCATGTTTCCCTTCTTATATAGTGTACACATAGGAAAACCCACCTATAGCGTAACTTATTAGGTAATAAACGTGGAATCAATAGGCTAAATGCAAAGGAAGAAGCCAAGGGGAGTTTTAAAGGAGATGAGAAACACTATGACACAGTTAAATATGGAAAATACAGTAATTGGAAAAAAAAAGTGTCAGGGGCAAAGGATCAATGCCAGCGGGTTATCCTGGTCTATGCAATCAAGGGAGTCAACAGCGTTGATTTATGGATCGATATGTCTGCTTCCAAGCAATTATTTATTTCCAATCCACTATTAAATAACAAAGTGTTTATTTAATTCTTATTAATCCGTTGCTAAACAGATTATATTCACACTTTCATCAGCTGAAGTTTATTCCAGAAGAACATGAGCTGGTAGACTGAAGATCAAAGAAGTTCTTGTTTGAACAGATCACTGTTCCCACTCTTCAACAATCAGCTAGTACGTATTTGTCAACCCCGTCTAGTTCACGGGTGTCTCAGCGGAGACTAAGAAATAATAGGACTGGTGCTACTTCAGGCATGTCGTAAAGATTGTGCATCGGGCTGGCTGGCAACCTCAACACATAAAACAAATTGCTACACAACGACCCACGGCTGCAAGAGCACATGTGTGCTTCGGAACATGTTTCCTGTAGAGTGATCCGCTGCAGTGGCGGTTTTATAAGGGGCAAACATCAAAATGATGATAATTTTAGTAACCTGAAAGGACATCACAAACTAAACTTGACGGGAGGCGAGAAAAGCCATGACAAACTAAAGTAATAACACAATTAAGTTCGTTTGTAAGTCATTTAATTTGTTGTATGATCTCTCAACATAACAACACTGTAAACAGTGCTCAGTTACATTGTCCCAGCCTACAAGGTCTTTTATGTTTGGACATGTGCACTAATATAACCGACGTACCTTGTGTCTAGCTTGAACGATGCGTGCCTCGCCAAAACAATGCAAATAAAAGAGTAAATCAGCTACACGGTCGAGTGAGCACAAGTTTGCATTCAAACCACGATTCTGTCACTCTTTCCATCTCCCTTTAAATGTATCATCTATCCTCAATTTCTGTAATAGCGTATCTTCTACATGTGTTCCTTGACATTCTTCTCTTCTGATTTCTCTCCAATGTCTATGTCAACATGTGACAATACCCCAGTAGTATGGTTTCCGCACTGCACATGTAATCCGTCTCAATTTACGTTTCCATATTACAAATTGCTCATAAATAAACGGCATCCATTTCGTTTCTTTTTCAGCATCCATGGGCAGATCATGATTACCAGCCAAAAATAATATTATTGAATGTATTGGCCTCAAAACCCAGCCCCTGCAGACCCGAGTGGAACAGTCCCAACTACGATGGTCTGGCCATGTCTGCAGAATGGGAGAAGATCGACTTCCACGACAAACGTGACTTGGGAAACCAAGAGCCAGGGATCCAGACCTCCAGGACGACCCAGAGTTCGCTCAGATGATAACATTAGACAATCTCTGAAAGACCGAGGACTTGATTGGAATCAGGCCAGGAGGAAGACAGCCGAAAGGCTAGTATTGAGTTCGCTCTGGCAAACCTCTACGCCCCACGGTAGAAGATGAATCACTAAGCAAGTAAGTACTGACCTTTATGATCTGCTACAAGTGTACACGACAATTCATATTAATTGAACACATTTTGTAAGATCTCCGGTGAGATGTTATCTACTGCACGCTGAATGATGACCTGTAGCTCTTCCAGTGTGTACGTTCCCTTTCTTTTTTAAACACCATGTCCATCATTTACTTGTTCATTCAATAACTTAGAGCTCCCACAGAAACATAAGCTTCCAACAAACTTATACCAAGTCCTCCTCCCCCGCGCCATCTGCTGAAGGTCCATGTCTTTCTCATCCCTTTCATGAATTTATGACTCAAGTTTACTTCTCCGTGTGTTTTCCTGAGAATTTCTTAAACCTGTATTCTTTATTGGTCGTTTACGGGCATATGCCTCAGTATCAAATAGTCACGTGCTGTGCAAATACAGTCCTGTAGATCCAGATAAAACCTACTTAAAGCTGGAGATGATTAAAGATAAAAAGTGGGGCCAGGTATGACACACCCATGAGTAAACGGCCTATCAGTAAATCAAAATATACTACTCGTCAAAAGTCAAGGGCCACTTAGAAAAACCTTGGTTGAAACCATAAAACAAATCTGATATAAACGTTATTGGTATCAGTCAAAACGGCATTTATTGAATATCAAATTGACATGTCACGTAAAGAAATGGAAACACACATTCAAACGCAATGAAGCTGTGAAGTGTGTCACCCACCTTTTCAAAAGTCACACAATAGATATTGGACAAATAGACATTTCAAAATCGGGTTTGACCACCGTTTGCAGCAAGGCATTCAAGACAGCGTAGACGCATCGAGTCCACAAGGGTCCTAAGAGTATCCTGAGAAACAGCTTGCCATTCCTGAAGCAGAAATGCAGTCAGCTATGCAACATCCATTGGCAGGGGATGATTTGTTGACAATCTTCGTCCAAGGACATCCCAGAGGTGCTCAATCGGAGAAAGGTCAGGTGAATGAGCTGGCCACGCCATCCTGATGATCCCATGTTTCTGAATAAACTCATTCACCACACGAGCTCGATGGGGTCGAACGTTATCATCTTGGAGGATGGCATTACCACCTTTGGCCTCCAGAGCAGGCTGAACAATTGGTCTCAAGATTTCGCTCTGGTATCTTGGGCCGGTCAAGTTACCTTGGATGATGTAGAGTGGGGTCCTGCCGTGTCTGTAGAAGCCACCCCAGACAATGACAGAACCCCTACCATAACGATCCACCTCTTGAATTGTGTCATCAGTAAATCTCTCTCCTGGTCGTCTCCAAACTCGAATCCTGCCATCATTGAATGACACAGTGAAGCGAGATTCATCAGTGAAGAGAACTTGACTCCATTGTTGCCTTGTCCATCGGATGTGCTCGCGACACCAAGCAACACGGGCTCTGCGATGAGCAGGAGTAAGAGGGATTCTGACTGCAGGACGTCGAGCACCCAGTCCAAATTCATGTAAACGTCTGCGAATGGTGCTTTGACTGACTTTAACGTTTACAGTTTGTCTCAGCTGACATCTTAGAGTGGAACAAGTCACTGTTAAATGGCGCAGGGCTGACAACAAGAGGTACGGTCATCATGTCTATTGGTGCATCTAGGGCGACCTGGCCGGTGGCGATCCTCCACACTTCCTGTGGCCTGAAATCTCTCCAAAATTCTTTGGATACTATAGTGTGACACTGCAAGCCGTCTAGCAACCTCACGGACAGATAAACCACTTTCAACCCACGCTATAGCCCTCATTCTTTGTAAGGTGTCAAGACTTCTTCTCAGTGGCATGGTTTTTGCAAGTGATGAAACTACCTTAAGTCTGCTGATTGTAAAACAAATTAAGAGTGAACTCTGGTCACGAAAAGTCGCCATTGCACGTGGAATGTCAATCAGCACGATTACTTCACCTGTTTGGTTCTACGGAAGTTTGAAAAAACAGATTAAAAATGTGAATTTATGGTCAGCAAACCAAATTGCACGTGATCACCATGGTTGTCGGTGAGTTGTTTTTATGCTTAACGTGCATAGAGGACTGTCAGAGGAAGATATTGCACCCATTTTTACTAAAAACTTCCTTCATTTAATCATTCTATGCGCTTATATAAAAGTGTATTGAAAATAGTAGGGTGGCCCTTGACTTTTGACAAGTAATATATAACCTTGACTTGAATACACAAGAGAAGAGAATAATGGAAAACCCAAGTGGAAGACGAAGCCAGTGCGACCAGATCCTACGGGTAGTATGACTAAGACTGTCCCAAAAAAAAAAAGAAAAAAAAAGAACTATATAGTGAGCAAAACAAGACGATGCTTCTTCTGAAATCCCCAAGGTAAGAGAGGTACAAGGAGACATAAAAATGCATGGAGACTGAAAAGAAACGAAGGAGAAAAAACATGGACAGACCTTGAGCTGATGACACGAGACAGGACGACTTGACATACGTTTTTTAAAATACATCTTCTTGACAAGGTGATGGGTAATTAATAAAACGATAAGTATTGACTTTCAACTAATCAGATTACTATTTTGTTTAATTAACACATGAAAAAATTACAGTATCGCAGTTTAAGCAAAGCACCCACATACACGGAACCAAAGCAAACGACAGTAAAGATGTAACAGCGTACTTATTATACACCATAGTCACTGAAAATACTACGACAACAAATGCTCAAATATAGTCTTGCAAAACACGCAATGAATAAATATCCATACCTAGACTATGTACTCAAGTATAATGGACACTATTTACCAAAAGTAAAGCCGGGCCAGGGTTGAACTGGGTATTAACTCTTTCTACACAACGAAGTAGGGCATTATTTTCCCAATGGACATCTGGTACATTACTTTTAGCTTTAGGATCAGATTTTCTCGTGTCTGCACATTACACCATATGGAACAAACTTATTTTCTGGTTATAACACTTACAACGTTCTTTTAAAATGTTCTATTTTCTCATAAACATACATGTTTACTGCTTGTTGTGGTGAAGTGGGATGTTATAAATACTTATAGGGAACTTAGTGTACTGACTGAGATCAGCTGTGAAGGTATCTATTTCTATTAAGAGTAGTGTATTATAGATAACCTTACTTGCTACCACATATCTATATATCTCAGTCAGAATTATTCTGGAATAGTGTGATGCTACGTTATGTGTCTAGGGTATGAGTATGGTGAAGTGTAAGTCACAACAACAGACAGATAAACAATTTAATTTAATCCACTACTCTTAACAACACTGTGACACTCACATACATATAACACTCTATGAGAATATCTTAAAGAAGTCACTCGTAACTTTTCAAATAACAATATGTATTCATTACTGGCATGAATGAATATGTGTCCTGATTCAACTACAAGGGAACCAGGAATCACAATCAATTTAAATTACAAGTTATGTACAGAATGTATTTAATATGAATATTGTAGTGACATATATTATTACAAATATTCTATGTGTGTCAGTTGTGTAGTAGTAAAATGAGGTAATACTGGTTTTGTTTTGTTCAAGCTCTGTTGGTATTTGTCATCATGACTTCAATAGTTTGTCTTTTGGGACTAGTATTGGAGATGTTCTCAGTTCCTGATATTAAGACAATTAAATTCCCCTCTGAATGTTATTTTTATAAAGTCATTTCAAGATGAGGGGGACATAATGTTGAGCTCAGCTGGCCAAGTTAGCTTATCTGGCGTGATGGCGGCAGGAAAGGACTCCTCTGCTCGAATTCTCCTCTGGGCTCTGGAGACACCTCACTGATAGCTAAATGGACCAAGGAGTATGCTGTCCGACACTGGATTCAGCAAAGCTCTGACCAGGTGCTGCTCAGTACCATCAAGACCACTGTCCCTGAAATCAAGAAGGATGTACCTTCTACTTCATAACTAACTTAAACTCTCTTGTTACACTGATCACAACACAGCACAAACATTGAGTTCAGAGCATTAGGCCAACTGTCAGCTTCATTTGAAATACTTTATTCCAGTATTACCCTTCTTAATGGTTACTACGCCTCTGCAATTCCAGCATTATTTCTTTCTATTCAATCATCCAGGTGTCAGTGTACTGTTTGGCCATTCCATGCCGTTTTACTTCTCTCCGACACCCTCTGTTCAGGCTGGAGCATTACAGGCTTTTCCTCACGTTTGCCACTGACTACACATATATATACAGGCATAAATCAACAATTCACATTCAATTTTCATTAAAAGATATTGAATGGTTCAAGCTTACCACAATTCATACGAATAAACACAGATACGTTGATTAGCAATGAATTCTGGCACAAACTGGCACAAATTCCCATCTGCTTATCTTCCAGGCTTTTATTTAGCACAATATAAGCTGGCTTCAACGCACTGATGCTTTATCAAGCTTATTTAAACAAGTGGTTTCGAACTAACGCTCCCAAGTGTGTATATCAGCGAGTCTGACCAATGAGCCCCGTTTCGACAAGTGTTTGAAAAAATGTTACCCTTCCCCGTCTCCCCTGACAACGAAAGATAGTATTTATAGTCCGACCAATCGTGGTTAGGCTTTCATTTGTTGCGCTCCAATCAATTTGGAG
Organism: Oreohelix idahoensis; assembly: GCA_024509875.1. Taxonomy (NCBI): domain Eukaryota; kingdom Metazoa; phylum Mollusca; class Gastropoda; order Stylommatophora; family Oreohelicidae; genus Oreohelix; species Oreohelix idahoensis. The sequence continues at coordinate 350,620 of JAMPIV010012221.1, read as the reverse complement.
TTTACATGGTAGGCTATTTCTGTAACGTAAATTTTTTTCAAACACGTTATAAAAAAAATTCTTATGAGCAGAAATGATTTTAGGCTGTCAGGCACCCCCAATATTTTATTCTGGGTATAATTTATTAATTCCTGGACTATTTGCGTAACGTTTTACATATTATTTGTCAGCAAGCCCTAAGGAACCCAAAAATACAAATTTAAAGGAGCTACGTGGCTGCGTTCAAAATATGCAATTTCTTCTACCTCCTGTTTCGAAGATGTGCTGTCTGGGTACTGTTATGTTTTCAACCGTAAACCCATCTAATGTTGTCTTTCCTAATAAGAGTTTTTTATGATTTATAAACCTAACTCTGGGAAAGGGTAGTGTATTTTATCACTGTCCGTCTGAAAAAAAATTAGTGCATGTAGACCTACACGCGTGATGGCAGCATTTGTGTATCGCGCGACGCGTGTTGCATGCGTTCCTGATTTTCAGCCCTCCCCTCTCTCTTTATCCTTTTGTCCATCTGTTCGTTCGTTTTGGTAACGTAATATAATTAATGTTAGGATTAATTTAGGTCATTACGCAGGGCCTCTCAATGTTTTTCTTAGAAATGCAGCACACGTTTCATTGAAGAAAGCGGGTAATAATACAGTAAGCTTTTACTATCAACGTGAAAGCGTTACAATTTGCAGACGAAGCATAAAACAAGGGGATTTCGAGTACAGTCATTGTGACAGCACTGTTCTTTACCATTCTTCTTCCTTTATTTATTATATGTATTTATTAGGCTTTATATTTACTTGATAATTTATATATGTGGATTAGAATATTCCACGACACTTGTTTTAAAGCATAACCAGTAAGAAAATAAAAAATTTTAAAAAGCTGGCATTCAATTCGGTGCCTGATTAAAACCTAAAAACTTTCTGCAACAGCAAGTGTTAACTCCACAAAATACAAATTTCGTTTAGTATTTATTTATGTTTTCATATTTCAAACTTGCTCGGCGACCTTGTATTTGAGTATATGCCTGTACCTTCTTCTTCTTCGATCCTTAGCCGCCGACTGTCAAAGCAGTCAGTGGTCATCACGCCTGGTGGCGTCTTGTAGGGCAGCAACAAACTGCTTCAACTTTGTTCGGTCGGCGGCCATCCTTCGTACAGTGCCCCAGCTCTGGTTCATTCTTTGCATCTCGGCCTCCACAGTTTTCCGCCAAGTAGTTTTTGGTCGGCCTCTCTTTCGCTTTCCTTCGGGGGTCCATAGCATAGCGGTTCTTGTGATGGCATCAGGGTCTGTTGTGAGGACGTGGCCAACCCAACTCCAGCGTCTGCCAGCTATGATGGAGTGCATGTCCTCTTGGCTACTCCGAGTAAGTAGTTCTTGGTTAGTGATAGTATTCGGCCAAAAGATTCGGAGAATTTTCCTTAGGCAGATTGTGTGGAAGGAGGACAGTTTCGACATTTCTTTCTCTGTTACTCTCCAGCATTCCGCACCATAGAGAAGCACAGAAAGTACACAGTTCTCATACAGTCTTAATTTGGTGTTTGTGATGTACTGGGAAGACTTCCAGATGTTGTTGAGACTAGCAAAGGCTGTTCTCGCTTTATTCATTCTGTTCTTCATTTCTTTGCTTGTTCCGCCGTCTGGTGTTACTAAGCATTCTAGGTATGTAAATGTGCCTGTACCGTTGATTACTAACTCTGTTCAGCAACTGAAATTTCAACCAGATGGCATGCAGGGTAAATGTTTTCATATGCAGCAATATCTCTTTGGTATTGAATGAGATAAGATGATGGGTTATGGGGTAACAGCTTGCAGCTTGCACAGGGGGGAAAATATTATGTTTATTGTTATACTAACGTTGCATGTTCTTGTTTGTGAGCAACAGTGTTCCAAGGTAGTGTTTCCTAAACTTACATTACTCGCGCACACCTTATAAGAGTCAAATGTTATCGGCATACCCCTCTCATATATTAAATTGTATTTAATTGTTTGCTGCACCTTTATAAAGTATGATAAAGTATTAAAAGAAAACAATTATGTCGTGTTCCCCTTGAATGTCTTTCGCATATTGTAGTGGGTACGCGTACAATACTTTGGAAAACAATGTACTATGGCTTGAAACTTTGTGTTGCTGTAACTGTGCATCGGTGGTTGAAGTAACAAGAAGAGACATAGCCCACAACCAGACGACAAGTCATGGCCTCAAATTTCAGCCCCTGCAGACCCAAGTGGAACAATCCCAACGATGATGGTTTGGCCATGTCTGCAGGTTGAGAGAAGGTCGGCCTCCGCGACTAACATGGGAAAACTAAATCCGGGGATCGAGAACTCCATGACGACCCAGAGTTGGCTGGGAGGACAACATTAGACAATCTCTGAAGGACCGAGAACTAGATTGGAACAAGGTCAGGAGGACGACAGCCGATGGGATAGTATGCAGCTCTGTCTTAAGCTTTGTCTGTTTTGCTGCCAAGATACATGTATAAGTCTGTATTTTGTATGGATGCTTCTCCATGTGCAGCTCGTCTGTCAATTTGTTTAGTTGTTCTCAAAATCGTTGCCTTTCTCTGTGTATTTTCTGAAGTAGTAGCTGTGACCTGTCATCAAGTATTTTCATTTGTTTTGCGTCTGATTACGGTTATGTGACTGAAGAAACAGATTGATGGCAAAATCTAGATCGTCCTTCTATTTTGTCAGGGTCAAAATAACTCCTTTTCTGATGTCGTTGTTTTCATAACCCAATATATTGCCAGTAAGAAAAAAAAAATGGTGACAAGAAGCATCCCCGCCGCACTCCAGTTCTTTTCTCACACAGTTCTGTAAATTTTCCTTCATGAAGAATTCTGCTTTTCAGTTTTTCAAATGTTTTCTTTATAAGGATAAAGATCTTCATGAGGACTCCATACTGCCTCATCAGTTTTAAAAATTAAATCATTTCGGAAACACGCAAAAAAAAAAAAAACAATTCAGCTAAATGCAAATAATTTTTATTGTCTATAACTTGCATTAATTAACTCATTTTACTTATAGAAATAAGCGACAGATTGAAGTTTCCTTTATTTTTTCCCCCAAGTTCTTTTACCCCTACGGTCAATTCTTGTTTTATTTTTAGAAATCACAGTAAGCCGGTAATTTCCCTGAAAGAACGAACGAAATACTGTTATGAGGGGAAAAGTAACATGGACTGAACTTGTCGTTAATGGAAGCTGAGATCATAAACATTTCTCGTTCAAATTACTGTCAGCTGAACTCTATACTATACTACTCGTCAAAAGTCAAGGGCCGCCCTATTATTTTCAATACACTTTTATATAAGCGCATAGAATGATTAAATGAAGGAAGTTTTTAGTAAATATGGGTGCAATATCTTCCTCTGACAGTCCTCTGTGCACGTTAAGCATAAAAACAACTCACCGACAACCATAGTGATCACGTGCAATTTGGTTTGCTGACCATAAATTCACATTTTTAATCTGTTTTTTCAAACTTCCGTACAACCAAACAGGTGAAGTAATCGTGCTGATTGACATTCCACGTGCAATGGCGACTTTTCGTGACCAGAGTTCACTCTTAATTTGTTTTACAATCAGCAGACTTAGGGTAGTTTCATCACTTGCAAAAACCAAGCCATCGAGAAGAAGTCTTGACACCTTACAAAGAATGAGGGCTATAGCGTGGGTTGAAAGTGGTTTATCTGTCTGTGAGGTTGCTAGACGGCTTGCAGTGTCACACTCTACTATCCAAAGAATTTTGGAGAGATTTCAGGCCACAGGAAGTGTGGAGGATCGCCACCGGCCAGGTCGCCCTAGATGCACCAATAGACATGATGACCGGTACCTCTTGTTGTCAGCCCTGCGCCATTTAACAGTGACTTGTTCCACTCTAAGATGTCAGCTGAGACAAACTGTAAACGTTAATGTCAGTCAAAGCACCATTCGCAGACGTTTACATGAATTTGGACTGGCTGCTCGACGTCCTGCAGTCAGAATCTCTCTTACTCCTGCTCATCGCAGAGCCCGTGTTGCTTGGTGTCGCGAGCACATCCGATGGACAAGGCAACAATGGAGTCAAGTTCTCTTCACTAGTGAATCTCGCTTCACTGTGTCATTCAATGATGGCAGGATTCGAGTTTGGAGACGACCAGGAGAGCGATTTACTGGTGACACAATTCGAGAGGTGGATCGTTATGGTAGGGATTCTGTCATGGGCTGGGGAGGCTTCTACAGACACGGCAGGACCCCACTCTACCTCATCCAAGGCAACTTGACCGGCCCAAGATACCAGAACGAAATCTTGAGACCAATTGTTCAGCCTGCTCTGGAGGCCATAGGTGGTAATGCCATCCTCCAAGATGATAACGCTCGACCCCATCGAGCTCGTGTGGTGAATGAGTTTATTCAGCAAAATGGGATCATCAGGATGGCGTGGCCAGCTCATTCACCTGACCTTTCTCCGATTGAGCACCTCTGGGATGTCCTTGGTCGAAGATTGTCAACAAATCACCCCCTGCCAATGGATGTTGCACAGCTGACTGCTTTTCTGCTTCAGGAATGGCAAGCTGTTCCTCAGGATACTCTTCGGACCCTTGTGGACTCGATGCGTCTACGCTGTCTTGAATGCCTTGCTGCAAACGGTGGTCATACCCGATTTTGAAATGTCTATTTGTCCAATATCTATTGTTGTCGTGAAACATTCTAAATCCACATATATAAATTAAAAGGTAAATGTAAAGCCTAACACATAAATTCAATAAAAGGGAAAGAAGAATGGTAAAGAACAGTGCTGTCACAATGACTGTACTCGAGATCCCCCTTTTTCTACTTCGTCTGAAAATTGTAACGCTTTCACGTTTGATAGTAAAGTCTATAGCAGCATACACGCCTTTCTAACAATAAAACGTGTACTGTATTTCTTAGAAAACCTTGAGATACGCAAGCTGATTAATGACCTAGATTAATACTAGCATTAATTTCATTTTATACACTGCGTAATGAAAAGACAGATGAACTTAGGGTAGAGAGAGAGAGAGAGGGCTGAACGGAGGAACGTATGCAACACTAACACGCGTCTCGCGATATAAAATTAATGCCACCCCCAAGCGTAAGGCATGAAGCACTAACTTTTTTTCAAATAGACAGTGATAAAAAAACACTACCAATACGAGGGTTAGGTTTAAAAACCTGTTTAATGCTTATTAGTAAACATGACATTATACTGTTTTATGTCTGAAAGCCTGACAGTACCGAGACACCACATCGTATCGAAGTGAACGGGAGGTAGAAGAAAATGCATATTTTGAACGCAGCCACTTAGCTCCATTAAATTTATATATTTGGGTTCCTTAGGACTTGCTGACAAAGAATATGTTAAGTGTTACGCAAATAGTCTAGGAATTAACAAATTATAGCCAAAAGAAAATAGTGAGGGTGTCTGACAGCACCAAATCATAATCGCACAGTGGCATGTTTTGAAACCACCATTTTACGGGAAATAGGTCAACAAGTTAAATCCTATTTGATTGGCTAGAAGTATATGTAAGGCGAACCACGATTAGTCGGACTGCAAATACTAATTTTGGTTGTTAGGGGAAACGTAGGAAGGGTGAATTTTTTCAAAAGCTTGTGTAAACATGGTCCTATTGGCTAGACCCGCTGATATAGTCAATTAGGAGCGTCTGTTCAGTGCCACATTTTAGAATAAACTTACTAAGAAACAGTGCGTTGAGATCCAGCTCATATTTTTCTAAATAAAAGCCTGGGACAGAGGCAGATCGGAATTTGTGCCATAATTCATCGCCAGTCAACGTATTTGTTTATTATTTCCATGAATTGTGGTAAGATTGACATATTTGATATCTTTTTGATGAAAATTGAATGTGAATTGATAATTTATGTCTGTATATGTGTGTGGTTCAGTAGCAAACATGAGGCAAAGCCTAGATATTGCTCCAACCTGAACAAAACTTGTCGGAGAGAAGTATATCTGCATGGGATCGCCAAATAGTACACTGACACCTATCTTATTGACTAGAAGGAACTAATGCTGGAATTGCAGAGGCGTAGTAACCATTAAGGAGAAGAATACTGGTGTAAATTGTTTCAGATGAAGCTAGCAGTTGGCCTACCGCTCTGAACTCAGTGTTTGTTATGTATTGTGTTCAGTGTGGAAATAGATTATAAATTAGTTCTGAAGTAGGAGGTACAACCTTCTTGTTTCAGGGACCGTGGTCCTAACTTATTGAAGCAGCACCTGGTCTGAGTTTTGCTGAATCCAGAGGCTGATAGCATACCCCTTGGTCCAGATAGCGACCAGTGAGGTGTCTCAAGAACACAGTGAAGCAAGCGAGCAGAGGAGACTGTTTCCTGCCGCCATCACAGAAGATAAGATTCTGTGGCCAGAGCAGCTCAATCTTATGTACCCCCTCAAAAATTGACAGAATATTAAAGAAAGAGGGACAATAAATTGTTTCAATTGACAGGAACTGTGAACTTTTCCCAATACTATTTCCACCATAAGCAAACACTTGAAGTAATGATGAAAAACAACAACCTAGCTTGAAAAAGCCAGTATTACCTCATAGTACTACATCACAACTTACACACATATGATAATAATAATAATATATGTCATTACAAAGATTCTATCTATAAATTGTGTAAATACAACTTGTGATTACATTTGATTGTGATTCCTGGTTCACTTTGTAGTTGAATCAGGGTATCTAATATTTGAAGGAATTAATACATATATTTTTAAACGTTAAGACTTGACTCATTTAAGATAGTCTTATAGAGTGTTATATGTATGTGAGTGTCACAGTATTGTAAAGTGTTGTGGATTAAATTAAATTGTTTATCTGTCTGTTGTTGTTGTGACTTACACTTCATCATTATCATAACCCTAGACATTCAACGTAGTCATCACAATATTCCAGAATAATTCTGACTGAGGTATAAATGTGGTAGCAAGTAAGGTCATCTGTAATACACCACACTTATTAGATACAGATACCTTCACAGCTGATCTCAGTCATTACACTAAGTCCCCTATAACTATTTATATCATCCCACTTTACCACAATTGTGTAACTTTGAAAAGGTGGGTGACACACTTCACAGCTTCATTGCGTTTGAATGTGTGTTTCCATTTCTTTACGTGACATGTCAATTTGGTATTCAATAAATGCCGTTTTGACTGATACCAATTACGTATATATCAGATTTGTTTTATGGTTTCAACCAAGGTTTTTCTAAGTGGCCCTTGACTTTTGACGAGTAGTATATATTAATTCGTAGCCCTGTTCAAGATAGTTTTCACTCAAAGCACAGTTGACGAGCCGTTTGCGTATTTTTTTTCTCGAAAAATTTGTTGTGATTCTTTTAGACCAGTGATTCCCGAACGGCGCGGCGCAACACACTGGTGCGGCGCGAGAGGATGGCAGGTGTGGCGGGAAGGTTCAAAGACAATCTAAGAATTAGAGAAATTTTCACAGATTTCATATGCCAAAAATAAATATTTCTTCTTCTTCTTCCTCGTTCGCCCTGAAAAGGACGGTGGTTGCGTTGTGTCTGTTTACAACGTAGCTGTGATATCTGCACCTTTCGGTCGACACATCCGACTTCTGCACGGCGCCTTTTAGGACCGGGTTTGCCTTCCCATTGCAATCCGTGCTCGCTCAGCCAGACTGCATTGCTGCAGGCTGTTTCCAGGACCACCACGTGGAGGTGGAGCACGGTCTTGACCAGCTCTGGTTCGCTGGTCCTGACGCAGGCAGTCAAGCTATGAGTCGCTGACTGCGGTCTCTTTTGCTGCGTCTTCTGGTCCCAAAAATAAATATGAAAGTCATTGTCTTATTTATTGTGTTACATGTGATATAATCTGGGGAATAAATGTAAAGAAACCCGTAGAATTTTCCTGAAATTTCCAGATTTTATTCAGTGATATAATTTATTTTATATCAAATAGATATTAATAATAATAATGAATAGTTAAAAATAATGTAAATTATAGAGATTATATGACAAAAACAAGCTCACACTAATATTGTATATTTTGCGAATATTTCATGTATTGTTTTATAATTTCTGGATGTCTCTTGATCACATTATAAACTACTTGGGTTCTATATTACGAAAAAGTACTGCTAGGAATTAATTTTTTGTTTCTGAATGCATTTCTTATCAACAGAAAATTCCTTGGGGCGGAAGCACATTTGAATTCTGAAAGTGCAGCCCAGATAAAAAGTTTAGGAACCACTGGTTTAGACGGACGTTACCAAGAACATTCTTACTGGGACGATTGATCTCAGTCTTCTTTTTATCATCTCTACTGAGTCTGCCTGCCAGTTTGTGTTTTTTTTGTTCTAGGACAGTATCTTATAGATTGATAGATGGATGGATGGATGGAGGGAGGGAGGGAGGGATAAATAGATAGATAGATAGATAGATAGATAGATAGATAGATGGATGGATGGATGGATGGATGGATGGATGGATGGATGGATGGATGGATGGATGGATGGCTGGATGGCTGGCTGGCTGGCTGGCTGGCTGGCTGGCTGGCTGGCTGGCTGGCTGGATGGATGGATGGATGGATGGATGGATGGATGGATGGATGGATGGATGGATGGATGGATGGATAGATAGATAGATAGATAGATAGATAGATAGATAGATAGATAGATAGATAGATAGATAGATAGATAGATAGATAGATAGATAGATAGATAGATAGATAGGTGGGTGATGGAGCCATAAAAACACCCCACTCAAGTTCATGTCATATTTATGTGTTTAACGCCCATATTTTTGATGTGCGCGCTCCAACGAGTACGCCAGCTCACGTAACTACGCGAGGGCCACAATAAAGCCCCAGCCCACGTGACTGCGCGAGCCCTCATCGATGGCGTGTGAAAAGTCTGACGCAGGAGAAGCGGTCAGTTTGGTGAGATTCGCAGTAGAGGCAAGATGAGACAACCAGAGTAAGAAACCAGAGTCGATCTGAAGATGTCTTGAACACGTTAGCAATTGAGCACTGGCTGGGTGTTTTGTTTCGTTTGGTTTACTTTATAACGTTTGCTTTATGTGCTTGTTGTCGCTGATAGGGTTGTGTGAATAAATACAGTCCCTGCCTTAGAATCAAGAGTTTTATTGTTGTTCGGGTCGGTGCGAGTGTGTAAGAAAGTGATCACACATTACAACATAATCATCATCTCTCGCCCACACTATCATAGACAGACAGACAGACAGACAGACAGACAGACAGACATACAGACAGACAGACAGACAGACAGACAGACAGACAGACAGACAGAAGTAACCCACCAAAACATGGCGGGGAATAAGTATGTTGTGCGCTGATAGCGATTTGGTGCGATCTTGAGGGCAACTTCGGACACAACAGGTCAATCACCTGTTTTGTCTTGATGTTTGATTGCATGTTCTCCCTGAAGCCATTGTGCTCAAGGGACACCTCTACATCAAATGGTAGATGAGGTAGCGTATGAGATGAGATGAGCTTTCTGCCGCATGCACTGATAAGGACACTATAATCGCCTGTAGTCATTTCATTCATTTCTATTCTGCTTCAGAAGTACAGAAACACGGAAACAGTGTGGCACGAAAACATAGAAGCTTCATCTATGATGAATAATAAGGCCTCACTGGCTAAATATATATAAATATATGGTGAAAACACTTATATGCTTATCCGAACGGCTGAACACAAATGGGGAAATTCTAGAAATTTTGTTATCGAAAAGCAACAAGGGCAGGAATATTTCTAAATTAAACATCCGGCGCTATGAAGTATATTGGGAACAAATGGCGCGTTTTTTTTTCAATAGGAGCACAATTTAGTTCCCCAGGGAGCATAGGTCTTTAACAAACACATGCCAAGTCTTCCTGTCACGTGCCATCCGCTCAAGTTCTTCTCATGTTTTTCTCATAATTTTCAGTTCTGTATCTAGCACTCTTCGCCATGTGTTTTTTTGGTCTACCCCTGCCTCTCTTTCCCTGGGGATTCCTGAACAAGGACTGACTTGTAATGCTATCAACAGGTTTCCTCAGTGTGTGTCCTATCCATCGCCAGCGTCTTCTTCTCATCTCTTGTTCCACTAAAAACAAAGATAATGAGAATAAATGCAAGAGATGATAACAAGGTTGAACTTGATGAAACACCACTACAAGATGTAGAATGGTACCCATATCTTGGCAGGCAATATAAACAAAGTTGGAGGGATCTAGTTACCAACTCGAAAAATACGCGCCTTGAAAAAGATTGCAGCTTTAGTGGAATCAGATGTAGCGTAATAACGTGAGGGAGAGATAAGACAATTCTTTAAAACGGGTGTGCGTGTGTATATGTATGTATGTGTGTATATGTATGTATGTGTGTATATGTATGTATGTGTGTGTATATATATATATATATATATATATATATATATATATATATATATATATATATATATATATATATATATTATATATATATATATATATATATATATATATATATATATATATATGAGATATATGTATACACACACACACACACATATATATATATATATATATATATATATATATATATATATATATATATATATATATATATATATATATATATATTTATATATATATATATATATATATATATATATATTAGGGCTGTGATCTTTAAGGATTGATTAGTCGATTAAACATTTTTAAATCGATTAATTGATAAAACAAATTTTAATGGATTATTACATTTTTAGCTATGTTAATGTTTTTTGCTTGTGATTTGGAATTTGGCAAGTTTTGTCAATAATAGTAAATTGTTTGGTTGTAAATTTTCAGTATTTTCATTATATTTTCAGTACGATGTTGCCTAATAACAAGTAATGCAAATAAAGTCCTTAGTGATTTGAAACAAAAATGTTATTTATGATTTTTTTATAATTCATCAAAATATTCGAAATTAATCGATTAAACTTCAATTACAGAAATTCAAATAATCGATTAAGATTGTTTAAATTAATCCCAGCCCTAATATATATATATATACAAGGGGATTGACATAAGTCTTAGGCCTGACCATGAAGGAGTCACAGGAGGAAGATGAAACTTGGCACATTTAAAGTTCATCATATTTGCACTGAATGTCTAAAGTACGCGTTTTTTTCTTCAATGGGTTTTCCAGCTACGGTGCATGGCGCAATGTACCATATTGACCGGATATGCTGCTCCAAAGATTTAACAAAACAATGGAAAAGAAGGAGGCCAGAGCTGTGATAAAATTTCTGTTTCAGTGAAAAACACCTGCAGAAATACACAGGGAGATGGAACCAGTGTTTCGTGATTCTTGTCCTTCATATACTTCGGTAAAAAACTGGTGTCAACAGTTTAAGTGCGGCCGCTCAAATGTTGCTGATCTGCCAAGATTGGGTAGACCAGCCTCAGAGTGCAACGATGAAAATGCAACAAGAGTGAAAAAAATCATTGACCAGGATCGAAAAATGGCAATTGTGGAGATAGCTAGTAGAGTAAAACTAAATGAAAGAACAGTTTATAGAATTTTACACAACAGACTGAACATGAGAAAAGTGTGTGCACGCTGGGTTCCGCGACTGTTGACGTGTGAACAGAAGCAAACGAGAGTAAATTGCTGTCAACAGTTGCTCAAAAAGTGTCAGTCAAAAAATTTTTTGGAGACCATGGTGACAGTAGATGAGACTTGGGTACACCATTATGACCCCGAATCCAAAATTGCCAGCGTGCAACGGAAAACCCCGGGTTCCCCAACACCTGTCAAGCCGAGGGCGCAGAAATCTGCAGGAAAAGTGATGCTGACTGTTTTTTAGGACGGCAAAGGTGTCCTTTTGAAAGATTATCTGCCTCGTGGCAACACAGTTAATGGACAGTACTATGCAGATCTTCTCACAAAACTAAGAAAGATTGTGACCAGGAAACGAGGGATAACGCGCACTCAAAATCTTCCTTTGCCTCAAGACAACGCGCCCTCTCACAAAGCACGGCTTGTGCAGCTAGCAGCCAACGATTTGAATATTGAAATTCTTCCACACCCACCATATTCTCCAGATTTGGCTCCATCAGACTTTTCTATTCCCAAATCTTTAAAAACAGCGAAAAGGAAATCATTTTGACAGCGATGAAGAGGTTGTACTGACACGTGATGACTGGTTTACTTTGAAAAATAGGGTGTTCTACGCCCAAGGTCTTTTAAAGGTCAAGCAGAGATGGCAGAAGTGTGTCAATTCAGACGGTGGTTATATTGAAAAGGAATAAACAATATACAAAATTTCAGCTCTCTGTGACATGTCCTTCATGGTCAGGCCCAAGACTTATGTCAATCCCCTTATATATATATATATATATATATATATATATATATATATATATATATATATATATATATATATATATATATATATATATATATATATATATATATATATATATATATATATATATATATATATATATATATATGATAGGAAACTCTACACAGAGCGATACAGCATGCGGTAATCTGAACATCAGAGGTAAATACCTCCGTCAGACAAGTGTTCCAAACCTTCTTTTACACAGTAAGTGTGGGGTGCTACGAATTGAACCCAGTCCACCTTGGTTGCTCCTACTAAATTCACTTCAAGAGGACAGATGTATCATCATCATTTTCTTGTCCTTACCTATAGAATTTTGATCCACCACTACAACTACAACATGTGCCTTTGGCAAGAAACCTGCGCCAAGCATTCACCTACTCTTGCAGTCGTGGTTTCTGTAACAATTAGTTTTAGATGGTGAGTGTTTGCCAGTCACATGCACAACTTCATGTTAGTCGCTCTGTACGACATGCATAAGGTAGCAGTTGTCCTATATTTTTTCTTTTCTCATAAGAGACCCCGGAGTATTTACACGGGGCGCACACACATACCTTACATTTGTGACAGCGCATAATATCAAATATATATAAAATCCCAGCTTTTTCTGTCACTAACGCTAAGGGATGCAACTTTGGTTGAAAGTTAGACATTAATTGTATTGTTTCCCTCATATGTACGCTCCCGAAAATAGTAACACTCGACAAAGAAAAGTGCGCAAATGACGGTGTGCACAAAAATATTTATAGAATGTGTGATTCCGTATACACACATTGGGATCCTCGCTGCTGCTACTTAGTTCGTGTACTGTGGTGAAGCACAGTGATTTAAAAAAAATACTTTTGAATAAGTAAAATTACCGTTAGGTATTGGGGCTTTTGAATTTAATTCCCGCCTTATGACGGTCTTTTATACTAGTATTCTTATACACTCTGACCTTAATGAAATAATACATTCGATAGGGTTCTTTCTCAGTTCAATTATCGGTGTGCGTTATCGACTACAAGCTGAAGTTTCACAGCTTTCATTATAATAAATATCACGTCTGGTTACTCAATATGGCTGGCGCCTCGTCATTATTTTCGTCTTTGTTCACAGTAATAACTATTTTCTGTCGCATTGCTCTTTCAAAGTAGTAATGAAAGCTTCTTACTGTTTTTATTTTATTTTGCGACTTCTTATAATGAGGATTGTGTTATCTGTATCTTAACATTCAATCCCTAGATCGCTGTTTCCTGGCGCGGACTACTTCTTTCATCACAGCTTCAGTCCATCTCGTCTTGTACACTAGAGTCATTGAATAAGAAAATCACACCCACACACACACTCTCTCTCTCTCTCTCTCTCTCTCTCTCTCTCTCTCTTTATTTTTTTAAAATTACGTTTAAAACACCGAGATAGCTCCTGGCATAAAAGTTTTTTTATTTTTTTTACGAGTACCCTGTAAAGGTGAAAGCCCCAATCCCTTTTGGTGTTTCACATCATTAATCGTTCTCTTTTCGTAAACATTCACATAAATAACTTTCTTAGGTGAATGTTTTGCAAAAGATAAAAAGTACGCTTTCATTTTTGCAAAGACATAATAGCTGTAACCCAATTTCTCTACCAGACTTGGCTTCCTTTTTTAACACACTGTGTTCTGTGATCAATTTACTGTAGAAGGAACATTTGGACAATACATTAGTTACGAGGGTTTTAGTTGCAGAGGGATAATTTGATTTTTTTTTTCAGGTGCCTTCGGCTAGCACATAAAAGAAAATAGATGAATTCTGTTATTATCTTTGACATTTTCCAGCATTATTATTTAACATTATGCAGTATTAAAAATGATCTCAAGATATATAATTTCACTTTCCCTGGTCGTCTAAAATGTGTCTGGATGACTGATCTTTCATCTCCCGCTGTCTTATATCCCTTTTATCAAAATGCCAAGAACATGTTTGCTGGTTCAGTTAACTATTTTTTCACATATTTTCTAAAAGAAAGTTTTTTTTGTTAGAGATGTTGTTTTAATGCCTTTACTTGTCGTTTTGATTTCCCTAAATTTATCTTTTCTCGTATTTTTATATGCCTTGGTTTTTTTATGTTACCTTGGATACGTTGTATCATTATTATTATTTTCTGTTTTCGCTCCCCATGGAGCAAGCAGTCACAGCTGTAGCTGGTCCTTTTGAAGGAAGTCTACGTCACATCATTCATTTGCTCTTCTAGTTGTTTTCTCTGTAGCAATTCTTCTTTCTCTTCTTCCATCCTTAGCCATCGACCGTCAAAGCAGACAATGGCCAATCACGCCTAGTGGCGTCTTAAGGGCAACAACAAATTGATTTTATTTGCCGTTGTTTCCCATCACGCCTAGTGGCGTCTTTAGGGCAACCACAAATTAATCTTTATTTGTTGTTGTTTCCGTAATCAAAGTGACTGGCAAACAGGTGATCAGCCCATTGTGCAAAGACATTCTGTAGCAATTGGTTTAACACAATGAGGTTGTCAGCCCCATGCATAACCTTGTATTGGTAGCTTCTTACAACACTAGTGTAAACGTCCGTCATAAGACGGGAATTACATTCAAAAGCCACCAATACCTAACGGAAATTTTACTTATTCAGAAGTATTTTTTTTTAAAAACCACTGTGCATCACCACAGTACACGAACTACGTAGCAGCAGCGAGGATCCCAATGTGTGTATAGGGGATCACACATTCTATAAATACTAGCAATAACACGTAAAACTTGACGGGTCTAATTATAGTTTGCTGTTTCCGTTACCGGATGAGCAGATGCAAGTGTACATCCTTAGAGTGTTTTTGGATTCTTTCCATTATACAATGTAATCAAACTGTTCACGAACACCGTCATTTGAACGCTTTTCTTTGTTGATTGTAACTATTTTCGGGAGAGTATATATAATGGAAACAATACAATTTTTCAACACGGTTGCATTCCTCAGCTGTGACCAACGTACACACGGCGATAATTATGTTATTTTAGATTCAATTTAAAACTTCTTTGATGACAACATTTCGTGTGAAAGTGCGTGGATTGTTTTCAAAGAGTGTTCCCTGATAATAAGTGGTTTTAACAAAAACTTTCAAGTTTTCATGATTTGTACATCGGGTGAGGGCTCACGCACACCAATTTTTATGCACTTTTTCTTTGTCGAGCGCTACTAATTTCGTGAAAGAATAAAAAAAATTTAAAAAAAACCAAAGTATGTGTTTTATATAACACCCACGCCGCGTAAGTTGCACACCGTGCGTTGCGCACTTTTTTTTCTGGCGCGAGTTACTATTTTGAGTGAGACCGACCCACGTAACGAACATCGGTAATTATGTTAGTTGGGATTTGTGTGTGCACACCAACACTTGCGCACTTTTTTTTTGTCGAGTGTTACTATTTTCGGGAGAGTAAATATAAGGGAGTTACGGAAACAATAATAAATGAACAAAATTTGCTGCGGGATGGACATTCGGAGTCTGTGGCTCGTATGACTGTCAGTGGTGAAAGCCGAAAGGAAGCCACTGACATGAAAACGGATGTCCTGACCGCAAAACAGGATACAAGAATAGGTTTTTGGAATGTCAGGACAATGTACGAGACATGTAAACTAAGACAGGTCACAGCAGAAATGAGAAACTATAGGTTACACATTCTAGGGATAAGCGAGAGCAGATGGACAGGGGCAGGAAAAGTTAAAACAGCAACAGGAGAAACAGTACTTTACTCTGGAAGAGAGGATGGACAACACAATGAAGGCGTAGCCATTATTCTACAGAAAGGAATAGAAAGGACATTACTGGAATGGAAACCCATCAACAACAGACTGATAAGATTAAGATTGAGAGGGAGGTTCATCAACACTACAATAATACAATGCTACGCACCAACGAATGATAGCGATGAGGAGGTCAAGGATGAATTCTATCAACAACTGCAGAAAGAAATGGAAGACACACCTAGATATGATCTTGTTATAGTAATGGGAGACCTCAATGCGAAAGTTGGTACACACAATACATATAATGAAAGAACAAGGGGAAAATGCGGCAGCGGAACAGCAAACGAAAATGGGGATAAACTAATAAGTTTCTGTAGCATTAATAACCTGGTCATTGGAGGAACACTCTTCCCACATAAAGAAATTCACAAATTAACATGGGAATCACCAAATGGTCGGGACAGAAACCAGATAGACCACATCATGGTTAACGGTAGATGGAGACATGCATTACAAGATGTGAAGGTAAGAAGAGGTGCAGATGTGGGAAGTGATCACCATTTAGTAGTAGCAAAACTGAAAGTGAAACTAAGAAGGGCTGCACCAACTGTAACTACACAGAAAGGTTTGACATCAGCAAATTGAAGGACTCCCTTACCAGAAAAGCTTTTACGGCCGACATAAAGAAACGATATCAATTTGCCAAAAGTCAGGAAAAGACATTGACTGATGATATAGACCAGAATTTCAACACCACTTCAACAATATACAAAGAAAGCAGCAAATCATGCTTGGGATTCCAGGAAAGGAAGAAGCAAGACTGGATAACACCAGAAACTTTAAACACCATAACGATGAGAAAGGAAATGAAAAGAAAGAAAACAGAAGCGAAGTCCCCCAGGTTAAAACAACTATATAGTCAGCTGGACAAGGAAGTTAAACGCCAAACCCGAGCCAACAAAAGGAATTTCCTAGACGATCTTGCAAGACAGACAGAGGAGGCAGCACTGAGAAATGAACAAAGCACAGTATACAAAATAACTAAATTCATCAGCGGAAAACGAGGTGCAAACAATATTACATTAGTAAGAGATAAGCAAGGTAATCTCATCACGACAGCAGAGGGACAAGAAACAAGATGGGCAGAGCACTTCAGAGAAACTCTGAACAAGGAACCACCAGAGACACAATTGAATGTTCCTGAGGCTGAAAACGATCTAGATGTGAATACAGACATTCCACGAAAAGAATAAATCATCACAGCAATCAAAGGGTTAAAGAACGGGAAAGCTCCGGGCCATGATATCTTAAATGCAGAGCTATTTAAGACAGACCCTGAGCTAGCAGCAGAACTATTAGAACCACTATTTGCACAAGTCTGGAAAACGGGGACAACACCATCAGAGTGGAACAAAGGAATAATTGTCAAATTGCCCAAGAAGGGAGATCTTGCAGACTGCAATAATTAGAGAGGAATCACTCTTCTCTCAGTTCCCAGCAAAATACTAGGCAGGATAATTATACAGAGAATTTCAAAGGCAGTAGATCACAAACTGAGGAAAGAACAAGCAGGATTTAGAAAGAACAGGAGATGTGTAGATCATATATTCACTCTCAGGAACATTATAGAGCAGTGCTCAGAATGGCAAAGACAGCTTTACATTAATTTCGTTGATTTTGAAAAGGCTTTTGACAGCATACATAGGGACAGTTTATGGAAAATACTGAGGGCTTATGGAATTCCAAGCTGCATAGTGTCAATCATAAAAAGCCTCTATGCAAACTTTACGTGCAGTGTTGGGCAGAGCAACCTAACCTTCGAGGTGAAGACAGGAGTACGACAGGGATGCCCCTTATCAACCACTCTATTTTTAACAGTCATAGACTGGGTGATGCGCCAGACAACAGAGGGCAGTCCAAGAGGAATAAGATGGACAACATTTTCTACATTGGAAGATCTGGAATATGCAGATGACATTGCACTACTAGCACATTCACATCAACACATCCAGGAAAAAACGGATAGACTTAATAAGTTTAGCCAGCAGGTGGGCTTGAACATCAATTTAAAGAAGTCTGAGGTCATGACGCTCAATGTGAGCAACCCTGAGCCCATATCAGTAAGGAATAAGCAATTGGTACAGACAGATACCTTCACATACCTAGGAAGCATAGTAACACCAGACGGCGGGGCAGGCAAAGACATCAACATCAGAATGAATAAGGCAAGAACAGCCTTCTTTAGCCTAAACAACATCTGGAAGTCCTCCCAATACAGCACAAGCACAAAATTAAGATTATATCAGAGCTGTGTGCTTTCTGTGCTTCTCTATGGTGCGGAATGCTGGAGAGTTACAGAGAAGGAAATGTCGAAATTGTCCTCTATTCACACAACATGCCTAAGAAAAATTCACCGAATCTTTTGGCCGAATACCATCACTAACCGAGATCTGCTTACTCGTAGCAAGCAAGAGGACATGCACACCATCATAGCTGGCAGACGCTGGAACTGGGTTGGTCATGTCCTCAGAAGAGACCCCGATGCCATCACCAGAACAGCTATGCTTTGGACCCCTGAAGGAAAACGAAAAAGAGGCCGACCAAAAACAACCTGGCGGAGGACTGTGGAGGCTGAGATGCAAAGAATGAACCAGAGTTGGGGCACTGTACGAAGGATGGCTACCGACCGAGCAAAGTGGAATCAATTTGTTGTTGCCCTACAAGACGCCACTAGGCGTGATGGCCACTGACTGCTTTGACGGTCGGCGGCTAAGGATCAAAGAAGAAGAAGAAGAAATATAAGGGAAACAATACAATTAATGTCTAACTTTCAACCACATTTGCATCCCTCAGCGTTTCGCACTGGGTGCATTCTTCAGATAGTTATATATATATATATTCCATAACTGTACTAATTCTTCTCGAGTTAACTTTCTGTAAGGTTTTACTATTTACAACGAAAGATGTCTATATAATAATAAATATAATACTATACCATAACACATTTGGACATGCGGACTAATGTAACTGCGGACTTTGTGTCTAGGTTGAACGGGACGCGCCTCGCCAGATGAAGGCAAAAGCTTTAAAAATATATGTTAGTAGTTTACCTATTTCACAAAGAATGCTTTTGTATCTGTAATACTTACCTCACATCGTAGCTGGTAACTGTGTAGAATGAATCGTTCTTTTATTTTTTGTTCATTTAGTATTGGTCATTCTAATCCCTCCATACAGTTTGTATTTTTCAGTAACTGTTAAAAAAAAATTTGTAATTATTCTACTTTGGTCAGTAATATCTTTTCATTTTTAACAAATCTATTTCCGTCTTTGCTTGTCTCTGCCCATTCCCTTTCGGCTCTTGTGTGAGATTAGTGGTGTCTCTTTGCCTACCGTCACTTTTCTTTCTATCAATGTTTCCTCTTATAATACTGTAGTCTGTTTTTTTTTCCTCAAAAGATATCCCGTTAAGGTGGACTCTCTCTGTCTGATCTTAACAATAATTACTTTGTTGTTGCCTATTTGAGAACATCATTAGACTTAGTAGCTATTCCCAGAGTTCCCAAGTTCCACCAAAACCATATCTTTTAAAACCATGCGAGATAATTGCTTAATTCATTCCTTGTGTACAAATTTAGTCAACATTATAGTTATTTCCAACATGTAAACGTATTTTAAGAAGATGACATTAATGTCAATTTTAATGTGTGCTGTTAAAGCTCTGATAAATTATACATACAGATTCGATCAAATTGACTTGCTTACTTACTTAGTCGTTCCCCTTCTACCGTAAGGTGTAGAGGTTTGGAAGAGAGAGCGCCAGACTATCCTATCGGCTGTCTTCCTCCTGGCCTGGTTTCATTCTAGTCCTCGGTCCTTCAAAGATTGTCTAATGTTGTCCTCCCAGCGGACTCTGGGTCGTCCTGGGGGTCTGGATCCCTGGCTCTTTGTTTCCCATGCTTTGTAGCCGATCTTTTCCCATTCTGTAGACATGGCCAAACCATGATCAAATTGACTATGATTTCTTATGGTGCTTTAGCTGGGGGATTTTGTTGTTTAAACAACTAAAACTAAGCTAAATTTTCTCAACCCTGATAGTAGCAACGCCCCCTTTTGACAACTAATATTTTAAAAAGCCGCCCCCCCCCCCCCACCCTTTTAACACCCCTTTGCTCTTTATCGTGTATACACAAACACACACACACACATATACATATATTGCACCATACTTTTAAAAAAGCAATGCAGTAAATGAGTTATCTTTTCTTATAATATAAAGAAAAAGAGAAAGCACATTTATAAAAGCCTAGTTATATTAAATATGTGTTTAAGTACGGAATTATATACACCACATGTTCATTATCCTTGAATTACAAATTGGCGGAGCAAATGATATAAAATTAGTTCTTACAACTCTATAACTATCATAATCATATCATTTTAATAGCGCCTAAATGACTGCATATATATCTTCAAATCTGAATATTTAAGCCTCTCCTTATGTAACCGCTTTAAACAAGAAAAAATTGGAAAAATCATCAGTTGATAATAATGATATAATTATATAAAAATTCACTTACTAATGAAGCTTAATGAGATCCTTGCGCTTGGTGTGACTCAGCCAGTTTTGAAATATTTGGTTCTAAGTTTGTTAAAAGAAGTCTCAAATCTCCTGTTACACATCTGTAGTAGGTTTCGTTGTTTTTGTAGTAGCAACACTACTGCACTGAGCCCCTTCTCCACCAAATACGACGTTAGGAATGCTGTAATTTGCAATTTAGTTTCATGCCAAAGAATGGGATACGCAAGCCTCTGCTGGATCTAAAATTTTTCGTAATGTGTGTGACTGAATCGTGCTTTTGCCTTGAAGTCATTTTGTAGCTCAATTTATTCTTCTTGTAAATGTTGACTAACTTGTTCCACGTCTGATTCAAACGGATTAATCACCCAATACGGTATTATTAGTTCTTGCAAGTCTTTAAATCTTATGCTCATATCATTTTTTATAGCGTCCAAATGTCTGCAATAAACCTCTAAATCTGAATCTTTAAGCCTTCCCCACCTAACTGCAGTAAACGTGGAAAATGAGAAAGTTCTCGGCGACTAAGATTATTTTTATATAATGTCAATTTGTTGATGAACCCCATGATAATTCCTTTCACTTTAATCAGACTCATTTCCTTGTAGCTTAAGAAGAACCTCATTTAACTTTTCAAGTATATCTGAAATATAGGCCACATCGTTTCGCTATACTTCTCTTTCAATGCTAAATTCTTCTTTGATTGAATCCAAAGACTCTACAACAGCATCAAATAATGCCCATAATCATTTTAAACAGTTACCTTTGGACAGCCATCGTACTTCCGAGTGTTGGAGAAGACGTTCAAACCCTTCACCATTATCACAACAAAGTTTACAAAATAATCTATCGTTCAAAGAATGAGCCTTAATTTTGTTAATAACACTGATAACACAGTTCCATGATTTGTGGAGTCTGTCACTAAGATGCTTACTTACTTACTTACTTACTTACTTAGTCGTTCCCCTTCTATCGTGAGGTGTAGAGGTTTGGAAGAGAGAGCGCCAGACTATCCTATCGGCTGTCTTCCTCCTGGCCTGGTTCCATTCTAGTCCTCGGTCCTTCAAAGATTGTCTAATGTTGTCCTCCCAGCGGACTCTGGGTCGTCCTGGGGGTCTGGATCCTTGGCTCTTTGTTTCCCATGCTTGTCGTGGTATCCGATCTTCTCCCATTCTGCAGATATGGCAATACCATCTTAATTGGGACTGTTCTACTTGGGTCTGCAGGGGGTAGGATTTAAGGCCTTGACGTACCGTCTGATTGCGTACCATGTCTCTTCGTGTTACTTCAACCATCTTCCTCAGATACCTCATTTCTGAGGTTTAGATCTGGCTTTTATGGGTTGTAGTCATTGAACATGACTCGCATCCATATGTCAAGACTGGGACATAGGTGGAGCGGTATACAGCCATCTTCGTTTTCTTACCAACCTCTCTCTTGCTGAGGAATCCTCGATTTATGGCCTGAAAAAGTCTCCCAGCTGCTGCTTTTCGAGTGGCCAACTCTTCTTTGATGCCTCCCTTTCGGTCTATAATAGCTCCGAGGTATTTAAAGTGGTCGACCTGCTCCAGGACCTGTTGTCCCAGCTTAATCTGATGTCTTCTTTCTTCTCGTGATATCACAATGGATTTTGTTTTAGAGCTGCTTATGACAATCCCTCTCTTCTCCAGCTCTTCCTTCCAGATTTGCAGGTTGGATTGGAGATGTGCCTCTGATTTAGCAATCAGGGCAACATCATCAGCAAATGCCAGCTCCGAAATATAGACCTGTCTCATCTTCCAGTACCCCACTGAATACTTTCTTGTTCTCTCCTTACATGCCTTGATGACATCGTCCATAAGGAGTATGAAGAGGTAAGGTGATAGGATATCACCTTGTCTTACACCAGTGGTGGTCCTGAACTCTTCTGACTTATGGTTTGCTGTCCTCGCATAATTTCTGCAAGACTTGTAGAAGCTCTGTATAGCATGAATCAGAGGTGCTGGAATATTCTTCCTTGCCAAACAGTCCCAAAGTTTGCTCCAGGGGACCCTGTCAAACGCCTTTTCCAGATCTATGAAACAAAGATGGATCTCACTCTTATACTCAAGAGCCTTTTCACTAAGCTGTCTGAGTGTGAAGATTAGGTCTTGAGTACTTCGGTTTGCTCGGAATCCGCACTGGACCTCATCCAATTGTGGCTCAGCTAGGCGTCGGAGTCTCTGCTCTAGGATTCTAGAGTAGATTTTACCAGGGACACTGAGAAGGGATATGCCTCTATGGTTTCCACATTGTCGATTGTCACCCTTTTTGAAAATTGGTGTTATGATGGCAATCTCCCAATCCTTTGGTATGGTCTTGTTGCACCACGCTGCCTGTAGGACCCTTAAGAGTAATGGGTCGCCTGATGCTCCCATGTACTTGACCATTTATGGTGTTATACCATCATGCTCTCCTGCTTTGCCCATCTTGATTTTCTCCAGTGCTGCCTTCAGTTCTTCCATCTTTATGTCATCTTCTTCACCATTTGTTTCATCTTCTGTGCTAGTGGTTATCGTTTCTGATGCTTGACCTTGCTCACCATCAAGGAGTTCTGAGAAATATTCTTTCCATCTTGCCATTACTTCCTTCGGGGCAGTAAGCAGTTTGCCTTGCTTGTCCTTTATAAATTTGAGAGGGCATTGTTTTTCCTTCCTCATGTTCTTTAGGGTTTTATAGAACAATTTCTGGTTTTCTTGTGCATCTTTTTCTAGCTTTTCTCCAAATTCTTCCCAGGACTTCTGTTTTGCTGCTAGCACTTTGTTCTTTGCTTCTGTTCTGAGTGTCACATATTCTCTATATTTTTCCATTTGTCCTGTTGTGTTTTTAGCTTCTAAGTATTGTTTCCATGCCATTTTCTTCTCTCTTATTTTCTCTTTGACTTCCTCTGTCCACCAAGGTGTCCTCTTTCTCTGGTTCCCAAGTCGGACTTCACCGCATGCTTCTGCAGCAGCTGTCTTTATGATATCCTTGAATTTAATCCAGAGGGTTTCCAAGTCATCAGGTCGTTCTTCTGTGTTGCTTACCGCTGCAGCAATAAGCCCCTGATATCTGGTCTTAATTTCTGGCTCTCTCAGCTTGTAGGTCCTAATGCTTATTTCTCCTGCTCGTTTACTTGGTTTCTTGAGTGATGTTGGGCAGTTCCTAGGCTGAGCAACTCTTTCAGTTGTTCGTTTGATTGTTAGCAGGTAGTGGTCACTTCCAATCTCTGGCCCCCTCCAGACTCTTGCATCTCGGACATATTTGAATGAGCTTCTCCGAACAATGGCATAGTCGATCACTGACTTCTCATTCTTTGTTGATTCACATCTAGTATATGCATGTATGCGCTTTTGGGGGAACTTTGTGTTTGTAATGATCAGATTCTGCTCACTGCAGAATCTAAGGAGTCGCTTTCCATTGTCATTGAGAGTATCTTCTCCATATCTTCCGATAACTCCACCCCATCTAGCATGGTCATTTCCAACTCTGGCATTAAAATCTCCGAGCATGATAACTTCATCTAGGCAGTCATCCACTGTCCTTTGAAGCAGCTCGAAGAATTCCTCCTTGACCTCTGCTCTCTCATCCTCATTTGGCCCATACACTATGAGCAGGTTGACTATGGTTTCTCCTTCTTTTAGTTTTACAACCATAATGCGCTCCGAGACAAAGTTCCATCCCTTGATACTATCTTTTTGATTTTGGGCCACAATGCAACCCACGCCCCCTTTAGCTCTTTCAGATATGGGTACACCACTGTAGAGCAGCGTGTTGCCATTGAGATCCATGACTCCTTGTCCTTTTTTCTTTGTTTCCGTTATAGCCAGGATTTCTAGTTTTGCTTTCCTCATCTCTTCCACCAGCTCCTCTTCCTTCCCATTTACACTTCTTGTGTTCCAAGTTCCATAAGTCGTAGTCCGTAGTCCGTTCCAGTTCGTCGCCTTTAGAATCAGTCCAGTTTTCTCTCTTGTATTGCTCGTAATCGTGATTTAAAGCAAACAGGTGATTGGCCTGTTGTGCCTTTGCATGGTGGAGGGGCTGCCTCCTTACGGCCTCCATGCAGGCCACCCTCCTCCTTTTTCATCCGGGCTTGGGACTGGCATAGGCGGAGTTCACTAAGCTGCTTGGCGACTAAATGTTGTCTATGAATAACACAATGAATTGTTAAAACACCTGGTGCCACATTTTTTTAAGTAGGCCAGAAACCCACGATGACGACCAATCATAGCTGGTGCTCTGACTGTCGCACATGCGATAAAATTGGAAAAAGGAAATTATTTTTGTTTCCAACAAAAATGTATCAAGGGTTTCAAAGACTGATAACCCCTTTGTATCTGCTGTCAGTAATGTTGCAAATAACATATCCTCTATGATATTTTCATCCTTTATCACATATGCGAGCAGCAAAGCTTCGTTATCACGCACGACGCTTTCATCCAACTGTAGTGAAAATTCAGTAGGCTGCAAATCAGTACACAGCTGATTTTCAACATCGCTTGCCATCTCATCTATTCTTCTTGAAACAGTATCATTGCTTAATGGAATAGAAGAAATGATGTTACTTGGATTTCTTTCCATCATTGTGCTAATTACCTCCCTTACAGCTGGTAAAATTAAGTTTTCTCCAATATTGTGAGGTTTACCACATTTTGCAATCATGTGTGCAATTTTGTAAGATACAATGAGACCTTTATCATTGTGATTTTACATTTTCTTAAACATACTAGTGACAGTGTTGCGGCTTTCAAACTTTTATTTTAAATCCTGGAAGTAAGAAATATCTTTGCCAACTTTAACTGAGTGTTTCTTCGTAAAATGCTCGTTAAGCCGTGATGGTTTCATTGCTTCGTTAGAAAACACTTGCTGACACAGCAAACACATTGGTAATTGTTCATTTACGGCCAAAGGTACAAAACCGAATTTCAAATATTCAACTGAATAGTGTCGACACTTTCTCTTTACTGCTGACATATTGAAAATTTTAGTATAATATCACTGCAGATACATCTACACCTCGTCAAGCCTCAAAACTGACTGAGTTTAATTCTCTACACTCGAAACATCCAAAGATGCATTAAAACTAAGCCACAACTGCCCACAACGTCCCTGTAGCGAGAAGGTATTTATGGTGCACTCGCATCAAAGAGAGTTGAACACAAATGTCACACAGATCTGTGTAGTGCAGTGACTGTAACGTCAACCTCGCTAAACAAAGAGGGGTTTCTTTGCAGGCACACATGGGACACGTGATTGTGCGGGGAATGTTTTGGGAGGGTGCCGTGCTGTGGAAGTGAACAGAGTAGGGAAGGGGCTGTGATGTGTTCACGGGCTAATAAATGTTTGATGTGAATGTGTTTCCTGAGGAAAATATGTGTCGAGAGTGGAGAGAGAAGGTTAGCTTGGATCCGTCGAGAGGCTAACGAATGTTTCGAGTGTTGAAGGGTCATAAATCTCCGCTTACTGTCTCCTGACTATGGTAACATCCCAGGTACTAAAATTTTGCGTTTGGAATCCTGGAAACACTCCATGGGACGCAGGGCAAATAAAAACTATCGTGTTACAAGCTATGCAAAGGATAATATCTTTTGTAATTGTTTCATATTGATTCTTGTAAAAATGTACACAACACCCCCCTGAATGGAAGTAGCGACCCCCAATCGTTGCGACACATCAGAACGCCCCCAGACATCTTGAAAACGCCCCTAGGGGGCGGTACCGCCCCCGTTGAGAAACACAGGTGTAGAGGTTTGGAAGAGAGAGCGCCAGACTATCCTATCAGCTGTCTTCCTCCTGGCCTGGTTCCATTCTAGTCCTCGGTCCTTCAAAGATTGTCTAATGTTGTCCTCCCAAAGGACTCTGGGTCGTCCTGGGGGTCTGGATCCCTGGCTCTTTGTTTCCCATGCTTGGTAGCCGATCTTCTCCCATTCTGTAGACATGGCCAAACCATGATCAAATTGACTATTATTTCTAATGCTGCTTTAGCGGGGGGATTTAGTTGTTTAAACAACTAAAACTAAGCTAAATTAACTTGTAAGTATTCCACGAATAGCATCACGTTGCAGAAAAGGACACTTGTTCTTCCTTTTGACACAAATTACCTTACCAGTGCAGTTCCTGGAATTAAGCTGTCCAAAAGGTAGAAGAGATGTGAAAGAATTAGTGTAAGTAAAAAGGAAAAGATGTTCTGTTAGCAGGAATTTAAATCAACGCCTTGTAACGTTTGATGAGAAGCTCACGTGTCCGCAAGATGATATCAAACTGTTTGTTTTCTTTTCGTTCCTTGAGAAATACTGAGTAACCACTGAAGTTTGTCCTTTTCGGCAAACCTGCATAAAAATTGCCGTGTGGTCTGTAGTATCCCTTTCAGCCATTACTGACCAAAGGAACGCGCCCTCAAGACAATGTCTCGGCCGACACGAGGTTGGGCGCTTGGGTAAAGAGGTCAAGTTGTTGCCCATGCAACTTGACCCACGAAGTTGGTGAATCCAGGGGAACGGCGTAGCCTATACGGTTTGGCACCAGAACACATTTATATGTGCAATACAACATGCCAATATTTATGCTATACCTCATGTCCATATATATGCAATACAACATGCCAATATTTATGCAATACCTCATGTCCATATATATATGCAATACAACATGCCAATATATATGCTATACCTCATGTCCATATATATGCAATACAACATGCCAATATATATGCTATACCTCATGTCCTTATATATGCAATACAACATGCCAATATATATGCTATACCTCATGTCCATATATATGCAATACAACATGCCAATATTTATGCAATACCTCATGTCCATATATATGCAATACAACGTGCCAATATTTATGCAATACCTCATGTCCATATATATGCAATACAACGTGCCAATATTTATGCTACACCTCATGTCCATATATATGCAATACAACATGCCAATATTTATGCTACACCTCATGTCCATATATATGCAATACAACATGCCAATATTTATGCTATACCTCATGTCCATATATATGCAATACAACATGCCAATATGTATGCTATACCTCATGTCCATATATATGCAATACAACATTCCAAAATTTATGCTATACCTCATGTCCATATATATGCAATACAACATGCCAATATTTATGCTATACCTCATGTCCATATATATGCAATACAACATGCCAATATGTATGCTATACCTCATGTCCATATATATGCAATACAACATGCCAATATGTATGCTATACCTCATGTCCATATATATGCAATACAACATGCCAATATTTATGCCATACCTCATGTCCATATATATGCAATACAACATGCCAATATGTATGCTATACCTCATGTCCATATATATGCAATACAACATGCCAATATGTATGCTATACCTCATGTCCATATATATGCAATACAACATGCCAATATGTATTCTATACCTCATGTCCTTAGACATTTTATAGCGGAAAATATCGACTTTTAATTATGTGGCCTTGTGGTGAATGAGGTTAATGGTGTTATAAATTAGTGATAAACAGACTGAGGTTAGGCTGTGTAAGTTCCCTGAGTCTAATTGTTGATGATGATGAATCTCAGAGTCCCTATTCGCCACCTCATCAGATCTCAATCTGTGTAAAATAGGCTCTGTGATGTTGTGTGGCTGAGTGTGTCTAGGGTAATGTATGTTATATATATATATATATATATATATATATATATATATATATATATATATATATATATATATATATATATATATATATATATACAACTGATCAGAGCATGTATATTCCCAGTAGCAACATACGGCTGCGAGACTTGGACACTCAATAAAACAGTTGCAAAAAAGATTACATCATTCGAAATGAAATGCTACAGAAGGATGTTGAAAATACCCTGGACAGAAAAAAAGACCAACAGAGAAGTACTGCACTCACTAAACGTACAGGAACATTGGCTCCTAAATACCATCGCAATAAGGAAGCTGAAATTTTTTCGGTCATATAAAAAGACATAATAGTCTGGAAAAAACAGTGATGGAAGGCATGGTCCCTGGAAAAAGGGGAAGGGTTCGACCTAGACGACGGTGGACCCAGGACATCACAGAGAGTCTGAACTTGTCTTTGGCTGATGCAGGTCGACTTGCCCAGAATCGTGATGCGTTCAGAGCAGCTGTAATGGAGACAACGTTCTGGAATGAATATGTCACATGATGATGATGATGATGATGATATATATATATATATATATATATATATATAATATATATAATATATATATATATATATATATATATATAAATATATATATATATATATATATATATATATATATAATATATATATATATATATATATATATATATATATATATATATATATATATATATATATATATATATATACATAAGGACTAAATAAACTGTAAACCGAACTGTAACTCAATAATATCAAAGTGAGTAAGACTTTTGTTAAATTTTAGGTAATTATTTTACAATTTATTCTCCCTGTACCTCAATTTCTTTTGGACAGGGAGTGTCAAACTCAATAATTTTATATATGTACACTATTTAAAATAAATAACTGGAACTCTGTCCAAGTATCATATTTCTAGAAATAAAGATCACTATAAGAATTGCACCCACTAATCTGTCTAGTTGCTTGTACGTGTCACTGTTTATATGTTTGACAGATTCTTTTCTACATCATATCACGGTGAGTTAAATCTTTATTATTTTTATGGTCGTGGTGGAATCTTTGATGTAAAACTTTCAGTGCCGGTATAACGGACTTATCTGATGAAATGAAGACAACTGTTGGCCCTTTGGTTTTCAAATACAGTCAACGGCCTTTAGAGCTGAAGAAATGGGGTAGCTGTGGCAACAAGGCTGAGCGTCCTCCCAAAGTTTCTCCCCTCAACCGGTTTCCTGCCACCAATGAGTAGGCTGGTATAGGACCTGTAATAAGAGGAAAATACCCTCTTCCTATATATCTCATCTAATATCAAATTACACACACAACACGGTGACAACTCACCCTGATCAGCTATGTAAGCTGATCATTGCACTAATCTGTATATTCCATTGTTTAACACCATTGCTGGGTAAACATTCTTCTACAGTGACAGTACCAAGCGCTTGTTTCCTTCTCCAAGAAGCGTCTTCCATACAATAGATAGGGGTGTACAATACATGGCTTGTGATCCCTTGATATCTCTTACAACAGCTTATACAGGGTTTTTCGTTCATACAATAGATAGGGTGTGCTTACTCTAGCACTGAAACCTGTCGATAAATTCTTTCTAACCTTCTCTACATGATTTTACATAAGATTTAAACATTTATGGCACTGCAAAAGCCAATATCCTTTTTGGGTTACTGAATTGGCATGAGCAAAATTTGTAAGCCACTAGCACATATTTTATGCCTTTCTTTCACTCCGAAAGACTGCATTCCTATTTTGGCTATCGTAACGCACATAGTGGCCTGCATGTTAATTAAAGCAATACAAATATTTATTGTGCCTTACCCTCAAACAAGAATATCACATATCATAAGCTTGACTTTGGCAGTTAATGGGTTCTAACACTGCTTTCAGTGTCCAGACGGTGAAAGCTTTTGACATAAAGACTCTCCCGCTGATGTCAGCTGTAGATATTTTATTTTTCAAGTGGCGGTTTTTGCCAACGAAAGGTTAATTTTATTTCCCCAAGCTACCTGTCGTGGAATATTCTAATCCACATATATAAATTATTAGGTAAATATAAAGCCTAATAAATACATATAATAAATAAAGGAAGAAGAATGGTAAAGAACAGTGCTGTCACAATGACAGTACTCGAAATCCCCTTGTTTTCTGCTTCATCTGCAAATTGTAACGCTTTCACGTTGATAGTAAAAGCCTACTATATTATTACCCGCGTTCTTCAATGAAACGTGTGCTGTATTTCTTGGAAAAACATTGAGATACCCAGCGGATCAATGACCTAATTTAAATATTTCATTCATTCCATTTTATACACGGCGGAACGAACGAACAGATGGACTAAAGGATAAAGAGAGAGGGAGGGCTGAAAATCAGGAACGCATGCAACACGCGTCGCGCGATACACAAATGCTGCCATCACGCGTGTAAGACTACATGCACTAACTTTTTTTTTCAGACGGACAGTGATAAAATACATTACCCATCCCAGAGTTAGGTTTATAAATCCTGAAAAACTCTTATTAGAAAAGATAACATTAGATGGGTTTACGGTTGAAAACATAACAGTACCCAGACAGCACATCTTCGAAACAGGAGGTAGAAAATACATATTTTGAACGCAGCCACGTAGCTCTTTTAAATTTGGATATTTGGGTTCCTTAGGGCTTGCTAACAAAGAATATGTAAAACGTTATGCAAATAGTCTAGGAATTAACAAGTTATAACCAAAATAAAATAGTGGGGATGCCTGACAGCATGGAATCATTTCTGCTCATAAAATTTTTTTATAACGTGTTTGAAAAAAAAAAACTTACGTTACAGAATTAGCCTACCATGTAAACTCCAAATTGATTGGAGCGCAACAAATGAAAGACTAACCACGATTGGTCGGGCTATAAATACTATCTTGGTTGTTAGGGAGACGTAGAAAGGTAACATTTTTTTCAAACACTTGTCGAAACGGGGCCTCATTGGCTAGACTCGCTGATATAATCACTTAGGAGCGTTAGTTCGAAACCACTTGTTTAAATAAGCTTGATAAAGCGACAGTGCGTTGAAGCCAGCTCACATTTTTGCTAAAATAAAAGCCTGGAACATAAGCAGATGGGAATTTGTGCCAGTAAATGTGCCAGAATTCATTGCTAATCAACGTATCTGTGTTTATTTCCATGAAATTGTGGGACCGTGGTCTTGATGGTACTGAGCAGCACCTGGTCAGAGCTTTGCTGAATCCAGAGTCGGACAGCATACTCCTTGGTCCATTTAGCTATCAGTGAGGTGTCTCCAGAGCCCAGAAAAGAATTCGAGCAGAGGAGTCTTTTCCTGCCGCCATCACGCCAGATAAGCGAATTGGCCAGCTGAGCTCAACATTATGTCCCCTCATCTTGAAATGACTTTATAAAAATAACATTCAGAGGGGAATTTAATTGTCTTAATATCAGGAACTGAGAACATCTCCAATACTAGTCCCTAAAGACAAACTATTGAAGTCATAATGACAAATACCAACAGAGCTTGAACAAAACAAAACCAGTATTACCTCATTTTACTACTACACAACTGACACACATAGGATATTTGTAATAATATATGTCACTACTATATTCATATTGGTAAATTCTGTACATATAACTTGTAATTTAAATTGATTGTGATTCCTGGTTCCCTTGTAGTTGAATCAGGACACATATTCATTCATGCCAGTAATGAATACATATTGTTATTTGAAAAGTTATCAGTGACTCTTTTAAGATATCCTTGTAGAGTGTTATATGTATGTGAGTGTCACAGTGTTGTCAAGTGTAGTGGAATAAATTAAATTGTTTATCCGTCTGTTGTTGTTATGACTTACACTTCATCATACACATACCCTAGACACATAACGTAGTCATCACACTATTCCAGAATAATTCTGACTGAGATATATAGATATGTGGTAGCAAGTAAGGTTATCTATAATACACTACTCTTCTTAGATATAGATACCTTCACAGCTGATCTCAGTCAGTACACTAAGTCCCCTATAAATATTTATACCATCCCACTTCACCACATATATTGGGGGCTCGTCCGGGATTTTGAATCTTTCCCTATTAAAAATATTGGGGTAATTCACTTCAGGGAATATAAGAATTAAAAGGTATCCTTGGGTGGAATTAAATAAGGTTGAGCTCACGGTGCCTGTGTTGTCCATTAAATATATTTAGAGATTAAATTGTTGGTTAGACATTGTAGAAATTTACCTGATAGACAATGGCGGACCTGGCCAAGTTTCGATCTGCTGCTGTTCAGACTGCAAAGGAGTTAGGATTAGATGGGCAAGTTATGGTTGCCTATGTTACTACGGAATGTGACAAATTTATTGAACGCGAAGAAAGAAGGTTTGAAGCCGAAAGAAAGTTAGAGGCTGAAAGGGAAATTAAGAAGTTACAATTTGAAGCTGAGGCTGAGACTAAGAGGTTGCAGATTGAGGCTGACAAAGAGGCTAAGAAATTGGAAGCAGAAAGAGAAGACAAGAAATTAGCTGCAGAAAGGGAAGAGAAGAAATTAGCTGCAGAAAGGGAAGAGAAGAAAGTAGCTGCAGAAGAAAGAAGATTGACTGCAGAGAGGGAAGCAGAAAAGGAGGAGAAGAGATTACAAAGGGAACATGAGTTACGACTAAGGGAGTTTGAGTTTCAAGGCCATGCTCCTGAAAATGGTGCCAGTCCCTTTGCCTCTGATGCTACGGTTACTCAAGGAGCCTCAACCTCAGCTATGAACTTTCATTTAGATCATTTTGTTGAGAAAGACGATGATATTGAGAGCTATATAAATAGATATGAACTATTAGCTACCACGTATGGGTTAGAGAGAGAAAGGTGGAGCTTAAAGTTATCTCAGGGACTTCGTGGGGCAGCTTATGAAGTTTTTGCAAAAATGAGCAGAGGTGATCAGGAAAATTATGACATGCTAAAGCAGGCTCTTTTGTTAAGGTATGAAAAGAATGCAGAATTTTATAGGAAAAAATTTAGGAATGCTAAACTACTGTCAGGTGAAACCTATCACCAGTTCTCTGCACGAATAGAGACATACTTGGAGAAATGGACTTCTCTGGGGAAAACCCAAGATCTTAAGGAAATGGTCCTTATAGAGCAATTAAGAGAGTCCATGGCTCCAGACCTGAGAAAGTTTCTCATGGAACAAGGTGCAGAGAGGCTGGGTGAGTTGCTAAATGTTGCTGAAAGGTATCAAGCAGCTCAAGCAGAGGTAACAGGTAATAAAAAGAAACAGGTGGACAACTTTAGGGCACCACAGAACTTTAATAAATTTGATCCTAAGGATCAAAATAAAGGTAAGCACCAATTTGATAGGCCACGGTATGAAAATAAAAATAAATTCCCACAATTCGATGAAAGGAAATATGATGAAAGAAAATCTTTCAACCAAGGAAAAAGGTGGTGTAAAAATTGTAAGATGGACAATCATGACACTGACCGTTGCAGAAGGAAAACTGTGTATATGGCAACCCTTCAGGTCAGGTCGACCTCAAGACAGGAGGAGGATATTATGTTAGATACCACTCCAGAAGAGATGAGGAAGGCACAGGCTGGGGATAAAACACTCAAGCCTTGTTTCAGAAAATTGTCAACTTGTCATACAACTCCAGGCAAGGGAGATTTTTACATGAAAAACAAGTTGATGTATAGGAAGACTGGAGCTAGATCCAATGGTCACGGACAGCTGGTTCTTCCAAAAAGATATAGGACAGACTTAATAAGGAGCCTACATGTGAAACCAGATGGGGACCATGAGAAGATAGGTACCATCATTCAAAAGGTGGCTCACAATTATTATTGGCCCAAAGCAAGATGGGACATTGAGAATTTTGTAGAAAGGTGTAGCATAGCACATGAGGGAACACCCACAAGTGGGAACATGGATCAGGACCTGGACACGCCACGGGGCAAAATTAGGCCTGATAATAAAAAGAAATATAAATTTGAAAAAGTGGACCAAATGGAATGGGAAGCCCCTTTTCACGGACAAGCTTCACTTAACTGTTTTACAATGGCCACTATGCGGAGAGTGCAAAAAGATGTCTTACCCCAGGATAAGCCGACAATCCCTCAATCGGACTTAAACAAACTGGAGGAAGAGGATGTAGAGAGGAAATCTCTCATCAAGAATTTTAAGTGGGGAGACAGCCCCAAAAGAAAAATTGGTAGCGGTCGTTTTGTGAATGATAATTCTGGGAGGAAAAATCATCACTATAAAGCTTCGAGTGGAAGAGACCATACCGGTGCATGGACAAATAGGTCCACACAATAAAAGGTCCACTCGAAGCTATGTTAAGAACGTGGACTGATGAAAAGGCAGAGGAAAACATTACATCTTCATACCAATATGTGAATGAGCTGACCACTCGATTAAAAACTGGCTGGAAACTTGCCAATGAAAATTTGAAACAAGCCAGGAAGAAACATGCTGCCTATTATAACAGGAAGGCGAAAGACAGAAATTTGACTGTGGGAGAGAAAGTACTGCTTCTTTTGCCTGGGAGTCAGAATAAGTTACAAATTGGATGGCAGGGTCCATATACAGTTCTAGAGAAGGTGTCTAGAACAAATTATAAGATAGATAAGAAGGGGAAAGAAAAAATCTATCATGTGAATCTCCTAAAGAAATATTTGGAAAGAGAACATCAGGAAGAGACACACTTGTTGACCTTGTCCATCGCCATGGAGATGAAAAAGGAACCACTTTCATCATTTGAATATCCATTACACCCCTGTGAGACAGCAGCACAGGTGAAAATCAGTACACATTTAACGAAAACTCAGAAAGAGAGAGTGCAACAGGTTCTAAATAATCATGCAGAGGTGTTAACAGACCGACCAGGGCATACAAACCTATTGGAATATGATATGAAACTGATGGACCCCACACCTGTCTGTATGAAACCATATTCGATTCCGTTTGCTAAGGAAAAAGCTTTGAAGGAAGAGATAGACTATCTATTGAAGGAAGGAATTATTTCGCACAGTGAGTCTTCGTATAGTTCCGGTGTTGTACTCTTAAGGAAGCCCTCTGGAGAACATAGACTCTGTATAGATTACAGGAGACTGAATGCTATTACAGAAGGACAGGTGGATCCATTGCCGGATACAAATCAGCTGTTTGCCAGACTAAATAAAGCTAAATATTTCTCAAAAGTGGATCTGAGTAAAGGATACTATCAGATTCCAGTAAAGCCTGAGGTTAGACCATACCTAGCTTTTAGTACCTCAGAAGGACACTATGAGTTTAATAGATTGCCATTTGGATTGAAGAATGCGCCTAGTGTCTTCTCTAGAATGATGAGAAAATTATTGGATCCTCTGAATAATCCCTGTATAACAAATTTTATGGATGATATCCTTATAGCAACAGAAACATTTGAGGAACACATTGACTCTCTGAACATGCTGTTTGATCGACTTAGGGAGGCAAATTTAACAGCCCGACCAACCAAATGTTGCGTTGGATGTAAAGAATTGGAATTTTTGGGACACACAGTTTATCAGGGAAACATGACCCCTGACCCAAAGAATTTAGAGAAACTACAGAAAGCCCCGAGACCACAAACCAAGAAGGACGTGAGATCCTTTGTCTCATTATGTGGTTTCTACCAGAAGTATATCAAAAACTTTAATTCCATATGTGCACCGTTAACTGAATTGACACGTAAAGGACATCCAGATCGCATTACATGGACACCACAATGTGAAATGACTTACCAAGAATTGAAGGAAAAGCTCACAAGTAAACCCATTTTGAAATTACCTGACTTAAGTCAAGAATTCATAGTAAGGACGGATGCAAGTAATATTGGGTTAGGTGCAACTCTACTACAGAGATCTGATGCATTGGATGGGGAATTAAGCCCAGTGGCATATGCTAGCAGAAAGTTGAATAAAGCTGAAATCAACTACTCAACTAGCGAAAAAGAATGTCTTGCTGTAATATGGGCGATAAAGAAATTCAATATTTATCTATATGGGAAGGCATTTAAGTTGCAAACAGACCACAAACCGTTATCGTTTCTAGCACAGGCTAGGCATGAGAACTCCAGGTTACTCCGATGGTCTTTACTTTTGGCTCCATATAATTTTAGCATTGAGTATATATCTGGAAAAACAAATTTGGGAGCGGATTTTTTAAGCCGCCATCCGTGTGATGAGAATCACCGTAAACCCCAGAACTAGTAATAAATTTCTCTATGTGAATATAGAATAAAGGACTGACATATAATGTCTGTTTTAAGAGGGGAGGTGTCGTGGAATATTCTAATCCACATATATAAATTATTAGGTAAATATAAAGCCTAATAAATACATATAATAAATAAAGGAAGAAGAATGGTAAAGAACAGTGCTGTCACAATGACAGTACTCGAAATCCCCTTGTTTTCTGCTTCATCTGCAAATTGTAACGCTTTCACGTTGATAGTAAAAGCCTACTATATTATTACCCGCGTTCTTCAATGAAACGTGTGCTGTATTTCTTGGAAAAACATTGAGATACCCAGCGGATCAATGACCTAATTTAAATATTTCATTCATTCCATTTTATACACGGCGGAACGAACGAACGAACAGATGGACTAAAGGATAAAGAGAGAGGGAGGGCTGAAAATCAGGAACGCATGCAACACGCGTCGCGCGATACACAAATGCTGCCATCACGCGTGTAAGACTACATGCACTAACTTTTTTTCAGACGGACAGTGATAAAATACATTACCCATCCCAGAGTTAGGTTTATAAATCCTGAAAAACTCTTATTAGAAAAGATAACATTAGATGGGTTTACGGTTGAAAACATAACAGTACCCAGACAGCACATCTTCGAAACAGGAGGTAGAAAATACATATTTTGAACGCAGCCACGTAGCTCTTTTAAATTTGGATATTTGGGTTCCTTAGGGCTTGCTAACAAAGAATATGTAAAACGTTATGCAAATAGTCTAGGAATTAACAAGTTATAACCAAAATAAAATAGTGGGGATGCCTGACAGCATGGAATCATTTCTGCTCATAAAATTTTTTTATAACGTGTTTGAAAAAAATCTTACGTTACAGAATTAGCCTACCATGTAAACTCCAAATTGATTGGAGCGAAACAAATGAAAGACTAACCACGATTGGTCGGGCTATAAATACTATCTTGGTTGTTAGGGAGACGTAGAAAGGTAACATTTTTTCAAACACTTGTCGAAACGGGGCCTCATTGGCTAGACTCGCTGATATAATCACTTAGGAGCGTTAGTTCGAAACCACTTGTTTAAATAAGCTTGATAAAGCGACAGTGCGTTGAAGCCAGCTCACATTTTTGCTAAAATAAAAGCCTGGAACATAAGCAGATGGGAATTTGTGCCAGTAAATGTGCCAGAATTCATTGCTAATCAACGTATCTGTGTTTATTTCCATGAAATTGTGGGACCGTGGTCTTGATGGTACTGAGCAGCACCTGGTCAGAGCTTTGCTGAATCCAGAGTCGGACAGCATACTCCTTGGTCCATTTAGCTATCAGTGAGGTGTCTCCAGAGCCCAGAAAAGAATTCGAGCAGAGGAGTCTTTTCCTGCCGCCATCACGCCAGATAAGCGAATTGGCCAGCTGAGCTCAACATTATGTCCCCTCATCTTGAAATGACTTTATAAAAATAACATTCAGAGGGGAATTTAATTGTCTTAATATCAGGAACTGAGAACATCTCCAATACTAGTCCCTAAAGACAAACTATTGAAGTCATAATGACAAATACCAACAGAGCTTGAACAAAACAAAACCAGTATTACCTCATTTTACTACTACACAACTGACACACATAGGATATTTGTAATAATATATGTCACTACTATATTCATATTGGTAAATTCTGTACATATAACTTGTAATTTAAATTGATTGTGATTCCTGGTTCCCTTGTAGTTGAATCAGGACACATATTCATTCATGCCAGTAATGAATACATATTGTTATTTGAAAAGTTATCAGTGACTCTTTTAAGATATCCTTGTAGAGTGTTATATGTATGTGAGTGTCACAGTGTTGTCAAGTGTAGTGGAATAAATTAAATTGTTTATCCGTCTGTTGTTGTTATGACTTACACTTCATCATACACATACCCTAGACACATAACGTAGTCATCACACTATTCCAGAATAATTCTGACTGAGATATATAGATATGTGGTAGCAAGTAAGGTTATCTATAATACACTACTCTTCTTAGATATAGATACCTTCACAGCTGATCTCAGTCAGTACACTAAGTCCCCTATAAATATTTATACCATCCCACTTCACCACACTACCCTACGCCTTGATCAATCAAAACGCGTGTTAAGAAATTTCAAATTTTCTCACGCAACCAAATTGAGCAGTTCACAAGTGTGTTTGTCCGTCTGTCTAAATTTTTATTTCTACAATATCTTCGTTATTAATGGGTCGATTTTAAATATTCAAAGTGATTATTAAAGGGACCACTGTCCTCTATCTTCATATGTAGTTTTCCTTTACTTATTTATCTTCGTTTTCATCTTGGTAATTTTTCCTTATTTATAGTGCTCGGTTCTTTAGACTAAAATATTAATACAATAATTTTCTAAGGCCAGATAATTTATTATAAGCGAAAATTTTAATATACATATATATATTAACCAATATTAGCGTTACCCTTCAGTACATCCTTTGTTATTTATAAATTATCTAAGTTTCTTTTCAAACGTACAAAGTTAGGTTTGATTTCCATTGTAATCCACCACCTTTCTCTCTCCCCTCTAAACGAAGCAAAAAATTTGGTTCGCTGCCAACTTGATGGCTTTCGTCATAAATATTGGGAAGGGTCGAGCTTGTGCATGTGTGTGGTTTGGGGAAAGGGGGGGCGTGGTATTTTTTTCCGCTTGGCGTTAGAAAATTCAAACTCTTTAGTTTAAATATTAGCGGTTAGATGTGCCCAAGGCCAAACATGGAATTTATTTATAGATTTTTAACTGTAATAGTGGAAAATTCGAATGATGTTGTCCAAGTTTTTGCGGTACGTTTGACCTTGTCCTTGGCAATTTTTCAAATATAGTAGGAGTGGTTTATAGGTTGTAAGTTTACGTTACTAGATTTTTGAATCGGGGAAATTTGAGCGGGGGTGACACGGAGTACTTTACTACAGGCCTCTAAAGAGTCTCGTATTGTTATTTTTCATCACTACGTCCCCGTGCCGGAAGTGGGTAAGTAGCGCATCTACTGCCTACCTTCCATGTGGTAGCCTTTTCTCATGCTACCTCTCTGTACTCTAACCCTAATTCTCCGTTGACCGTGGTAATTTCTTTAGCAGTTATGTTATGCATGGTGACATTCTTAGCTCCACGTAGGGTGTTTTTTTTAGTTATTTTATATCATGCTTTGTATGTGTCGTAAGTGTATATTGGTGCAACAAGCACAGTAGTTGTCGCTGGGGAAGGCCTATGGCATGTTATTTAGAAGGTCTCCAGAAATTGGCTCGTTAAGAAAGAGACCTATTCGAGATAAGGACAAGAAGAAGAGAATGCGAATGCTCTCCACTACATAGTGTTTTCTAATAAATTATAGAAAATGTTCTATTTCCCCACGACTTTATCTTCTGCCCTTAGATCTCGATAAAGAAAGAGCCTCCAACCTCATCTAAATGTAGAATTTTACCTATATGTAAATATTTAACACCAACAGCATAAGTTATAAATTAACCAACTAACTAATGATTAAAGCGATTATTGTGTTTAGTAATTAAATATATACACATATAGGGTTAGTAGAAAATAGAAAGTGATGATGGTGAAAGACAATTCACACACAGATGAGACATAAATAATGTAGTTAGTTAAATAGGAGAGTGAACCTATGTGTATAGTGAAATGATGATGTGATACATTAAGTGTTACAACATTGATGTGCAGTCTTCACTGTCTCTGTGTTTCTCAATGCTCCTGCATTGTATGATTATACACAGGTATGCATAGACTGTCCAATGTTGGTGTATGGTATATTGTGTGGGTTATCTCCAAGACGAGGATGTACTGGTAAAAACGTTTGTAATAATATAGAACTTGGAAGATATATTGTCCTTAAATATTTTGAAATCTCTCTCTAGCGTTGACAAACCGTTTACCGTTGTCTCAGGAAAATGTCTGCTGTTTGATCTTGAAAAGGCACTGACCAGACTGGAGTTCATCACACAATTATATTCTGGTAACGCGTGAGTTCCGTGCAATGAAGCTGGTCTGATTGGATGTACGTCGTGCACTACACGATGAAAGTTGATGAATTCACTTCTTGAACTGACGAAGTGAGTAGCTGAATTTGGTGATTTGAGCTTGATATCTTGGCGAATCAATTTTTTAATAAGTGATCTTGGTAGGTAGACTCATCTACTTGTGAATGTGTACGCTTGAGTCATAAAATTACGCTTTTGAGTGAGTTGAACGTGATATAAATATGAGAATCAACTTGTGCGTGCTTTAGCTTGTCTCAGGCGGTAAGCTTTCGAGTGAGTTGAACTTAATATATGTATATAGAATCAAACTGAGAGCACTTGATAAGCAGTTGTATAAAATGTTGCGCCAGCAACGT
This sequence comes from Oreohelix idahoensis, assembly GCA_024509875.1. Lineage (NCBI taxonomy): Eukaryota > Metazoa > Mollusca > Gastropoda > Stylommatophora > Oreohelicidae > Oreohelix > Oreohelix idahoensis. Next base: position 309,628 of record JAMPIV010012221.1, on the reverse strand, counting down.
TTACAAGTGCAGGCGAGACTTCCTTGTAACTTAGGAAGTGTAGGATATCCTATCTTGTGAATTTTGCTATCCAGACGTATGCTTTCCTAGCTTCTTGCTGGTTAGACGCCAAACAGGTAATGTGTAGACTCAGACTTCTTCTGGACTGAGGACACACAAAGTGTCTTCATACGTTTCACATCTAATATCAATGGTTGACTTTCATTTATCGTATTCCTCACTACTGATCACTCGGGTTTTAATTCTCTGGTAATGATGTATGACATGAGGCGCACATGATAGTGTTAAATATGTTGCACATGAAAGTGTGTGCTCATGTAAGTCTGCAATGATGCTCTAACAATCTACATGAAGGTGAAGTATATAACTATGAATTACTTAAAATTACCATTGAGGAAAAACTTTTGATTTGCTTAATCCTAAACGAACATATGTAATTTTTAAAAAACAGTGTTTCGCACTTTTAGGTATTAAGCTAAGTGCAAAAATAAGTCTTAACTAATGAATTATTAATAATTTTTAAAAAGAGTTACTAACCTCCTTTTCCTTTCGCAAATTCCGTAAGAACACTATGAAATTGGACCCCACAGATATGAATCAAATATCCACACCGAAATGAAATATTAGAACAGCAGTACATAGGCTAAGCGATAGGGAAAACTTATGCACCGCAATGATTAAAACTAAGTACTGCCGTCTGGCGAACATTTTGTTATATTCCTGGTTGCCCAATGTATATGATATCGTCGCCTGTTGGTCTGACTCTGCCTCCAATCCAATAACACTGACAAACAACATTTTTCTTTCTTATATAAGAATAAGTGTTCTTAGGTCTGTTTCTTGCGCTGATTTCAAATTTGAAATCCGTTTATCTCTATCACATCCGGTTCTTAAGATTTTTGGGAAACCGTTATTTGCTCCGTTTCATTTTTACTATATAACTTATTAAAAATTAATAAAATGCAAAATAATTCTACTTTTTATACTGCTAAAAGATGCATGACATATGTTATGCTATTTTTCAAATAGTTACTGTATTTTGAAATAATTCTGAGCGAAATATGGCTTCTATAAGTTGTAGAAATTTGGCTGATCTGTTCTGTTACATGTTGTAGTGAAATTGACAGAGATACAACGGTAAAATACCTCCAAAGATAACATGTAAGGATAAAAACATAATGCGTAGGCTGCTGATAGTACATGATCGCCCAGACCGCGGGTCATCACCCTCCATAAAAATTGACTTGCTAGACAGGAGGGGAACGGCGGATAAAAAGGAAAAAAAATGACTGGAAAGATTGCGTGAGACTAGAAAGGCTAAGGAGACGCAATTGGGGGGGAAACGGAGAAAAGTCACGTTTCCCAAGTTGACCTAAAGTAAGGAACTCGACAGAAGGGACCTTGGATATGTTACGCCACAGTCATTTATTGGTCGCTTTTGCGATACCAAGCCTTTGATTTGAATTCAGCGGCAGAACGCAGATGTTTGGAATATTACAAAAATTAAAAAGTAACTTTTTCGTAATATTAATGTTAGGAATATAAAAATTAGCTGGCCGGATGGCCCATTCTGAGCAGTGAACTAATATGTTCTTAATTTTACAGACGGATAGATAATATTGAAGATAATGACAAAAGACAGTGTTGTTCACATCAGCGACAGACTGTATGGAATAAAAAGTGTCGCTATTTGCACAAAAAAACACGACCTTGAGACGCAGGTGTTCAAATCAACTTAGTAGGGAAGCGAAGGGACATTGGTGGGAGCTGTGTCTAAATATAACTTTTAACGACAAAATTTTGGAGGGGAGAGAAAGGTTGGTTCAAAAATCAAGTACGTTTTTGGAAAAAAACAAGTAGAGACGGACAGACTAACAGATAAACATCCATACTTGACTGAAGCATGACTGAAATGACTTTAGGGTAGGAAATTTGAATTTGAAATAAACCTAGGCAGTGATTGGCCACAGACAATCATTTTATCGGCGCTCAGACGAGCAAGTGGGGCCATTCCTCAATAGTTGTTCGATGATAGACACAGTATTTTAAAGTGTGGTGATTTCCAAATGAAAGAAAGTGAAATAAGTTCAGGGACGCCATACTATAGCCAGCAGCTCAGCTGAGTTTTGCTAGCATTTCTGTGTTCTTTATTCATAATCTGGTAAGATTGAAATTATTTCTTTGTATATTTTGAATATTGTTTAATGTTCGAGTGATTTGATACTGCCATATCATAATCTAGCCTTACAAACAAGTAGGGATTTGCTCTAGACCCCCCGCCCAAGTCAGGGTCTAGGGACCAACAATATACATAAACTCCAGCAAGGGTTAGGAAAGACAGATCAAGTGTTGAGAATAATGAAACATATTACCTATCCACTTTTAGGGAAGGAAACTAATAAATATTTTTCAGAATCTATAGTCTGGGAGGACCTATCTGATGTAAAACCACCATGGTAAATGTGCTGTTTGGTCAGAGAGATCTGACCTGTCTGTATGATGTGGTTGTTGTGTCCGTGTTGTGTCCAGACGTGGGTAGAGAATAGAATTTTGACACATAGCCAATACTTTGATTGCAGAGCTGTGAGTTTCAGTTGTCAACAAGGCGGTGTCCATTCAGTTGGTGATTTTACTCGAGTGTATCTGTGCAGTACGTTGTGACAGAGACCACTATTATTGCCCGCCAGCACGGAGAGGTGGGACCACCAGATTTCAGCACCAGAGCTACATATGCAAGTTGAGTGAGCCTCTGGTCTGCTGGAAGTTCACCAACGCTTTTTAGTTACTAATACCCCATAAAATTCCTGTAATTTACTGGACACTGTGTAGTCAATATAGACAGGTGTGATGAGGCCACCCCAACAGCACAAGCATTAACTATCCTCCCAAGTAGATGACTACTAGAACATTTTAATAAAACTAACTAGTCTAGTACTTATATATGTACACTCTTGCATTTATTATGTAACATTCCATGCATTTCTTTCATAATTTTTAAAACCTTTTTTTTTAAAAAGTTCTGGTCAACATAAAACTTGATCCAGAACAAATAAATGTAATATAATTCTATCAAAAATTTTACACTCTTGAGTTAGTTCAGTGTATTATAATATTTGTTAAATATTATTAGTCTGCTTAAATATCTGTGGGTGTATCTATAACTATCACACCACATTACATATCATAACCCTAGACATTTTACATAGCTACATTCATTAAGAAAAAAATTGAGTGTGAGGTCGTAGTGGTAGCAAGAAAGGCCTTCTGACAATTCACAACTACATTTTATCTCAGGAGCCTTCACAGCTGGCCTCATACATTACATTTAGTAATATCACCATCATACAATACCATCAAACCCACTACACATGTGCGGATATTTTACCGATCATGTTCACCAGAAAAACTTTACACCATTACTAAAGAAAACATACGAACTTTATTTCGATTCGAAAGTTGATGATGCAAATAAATCTTGGAAGCCAAATGCAGTTTGTTCGACTTGTGCAAATACATTGGCAGGTTGGTTACGAAAATCGCCGAAGCATAGGTCGATGCCTTTTGGAGTGCCAGTAATATGGCGTGAACCGACAAATCACGATACTGACTGTTACTTCTGCTTGACAAATATCCATGGTTTCACTTTTAAAACTAGAATGTCTGTGGTTTATCCAAATATTGAATCGGTTTCGAAACCAGTGCCTCATGATCCAATCACGTGTCCGATCTCAGTTCCACCAGAACAATATCCGTTGGACGTGAATGAACCATCAGAAAGTGATAGTTTACCTGCTTTAGAAACTAATTCTGACTTGGATTATATACCGGTGAATGATGGTGTTCACTTAATTAACCATTCAGAACTTTCAGATCTAATACGTGATCTTGCTCTTACCAAAGAACCAGCGGAATTACTCGGTTCGCGACTCAAAGAATGGAATCTTTTAGTGCCCAATACTCCGATATCTAAATTTTGTCATAGACACAAAGAACTTGTTCAATACTTTGAGATGGATGATGACATTTGCTATTGCAAAGATATAAACGGTCTAATGGTGCACCTCGGTCATGAGCACATAGTCAACGGATGGCGACTTTTCATCGACTCTTCCAAGACTAGTCTAAAAGCCGTGTTATTGTATAACGGAAATTTATTTTCATCAATTCCAGTCGCCTACTCTGTTCATATGAAAGAAACGTATGACAATATGGCTATACTTTTGGCAAAAATAAAGTACAATGACTACCAATGGCGGATTTGTGGAGACCTAAAGGTCATTGCAATTCTCACGGGCATGCAGACTGGGTATACTAAATTTTGTTGCTTCCTATGTGAATGGGACAGCCGCAACAGACAGGAACATTATGCAAGAAAGGTGTGGCCTATCAGGGATCGTATGCAGCTCGGGCATAAAAATGTAATACACGAGCCATTAGTTAACAAAGACAGCATCATTTTACCACCGTTACATATAAAGTTGGGGCTCACGAAGAATTTCGTAAAAGCGTTAGATAAAACGAGCAAAGCTGTTACGTATCTTCGAGAAAAGTTTCCGTAAGTTAGCGATGCAATGATAAAGGAAGGTATCTTTGTAGGACCTCAGATTAGGAAAGTTATTGCAGACAAACAATTCGAGAACTTGTTACATGGTTATGAACTTCGCGCATGGATGGCATTCAAATCGATCGTCGATAACTTTCTGGGAAATCACAAATCTGTCGACTATGTGCATATTGTTAAGCAGTGCATAGATGTATACAGAATTATGGGCTATAACATGTCCCTTAAAATCCATTTGCTCGATTCGCATCTTGACTTTTTCCCTGACAACTTTGGCGAAGTCAGCGATGAACATGGAGAACGATTCCATCAAGATATCGCCGTAATGGAGTCACGTTATCAAGGACGGTGGAGTGTGACCATGCTTGTCGATTATTGTTGGATGCTTCATCACGATGTACCACATGCCATTCACCGACGAAAGTCGACTGCAAAAAAATTCAAGCCTACATAACTGTTATACTTCTTGTACGAATGATGTTGTAATACTGTATGAGTTGTTAAAAAACTTCAATTGCGTATTTCTAGAGATCCCGACCTGATAGAGAAAAACGGTTTGCAGATTTAAAAACAGCGCATTAAAAGTGACCAGAAAAACATAGAAATGTTAGAGAAAGAAAAAAAAATTTTTTTTTGGTTAGCCAGTGTAATTAGGTCTCCATCTTGCATTGTGCTGCTGTGATGTACACAATTCCCGTCAAACGCTAAAGTGGGTGGGCTCTCGCAACCAACGCTTCAATTCCGTGCGATGGGTTTGTTTTGCGAGACAAACCGTGGTTTTGGATTGGCCGCCCAATGCAGAAATCACCCGGCCCCCTTTGTCACAAAGCCAACTTTCCTTTGTGTGCTTCGCATGAAGTGCGTGCTATGGTGGAGCCCATTGTTGTGAGACGGTTTCCGTAATCTCCTTGTTCCTTATCTCGCTATATAATCAGTATGCTGGCTTCACGAGTCCTTTGTCGCGCTGCGCTATTGTGTCGCAAGCCAGTTACCGTCATGTTGTTTAAACAACGGATTGCCATGAAAAGACTTCTCTCTATTGCGAAGCAGGATGTCTCCCAAAGTAAACAATACTCGTCTAATGTGGCAAGGTGTGTTTATCAAGATTCTACCGAGGCAATATGGGTTCCGAAAGATAACGCAAGGTGGGGAAATAAATCAAAGGCGTATTAAGCTACACCTAAGTATAAGCCGTGCTAAAGAATGATTACTTTAACAATGGTGAAAGGGCAAAACGAGAGAGAAAATAAGGTACGAAAGATGTTGGAAAAGATACAGAGTGAGAAATCAAGACCTACTATATGACAGCATGGTGCAGTAGATGTAATCTGTTTCATTGTTCTTAGACAATGCTCACAATAGTAAAATTCGTAGACGGAGTCGAGACATGTTGTTACTGATCCCGATTACACTAATAAAATTACCTACTCCACGACTCCGACTCCACAGCCCTGGTGTAAACAAATAAAGAGTACTCCTGCTGCTATCCTACACATTATGTAAGTAGCGACTAATATGAAGCTGGATATGGAACTAGGCCATACTCATCACGTTAAACATATTGCTACCGAAACTGCCGCTGTAAGGGCAAGTGCTTGGACACAGGCTTCCCCATGGTTGCCTGCAGCTATGGAACCCGCGCTCCATAAGGAAGGACATAGAAGATAAAAATGATAAATGTCGCGTGTTTTATGTCCAAATATTACAGCCATAACTCAATTATAAAGCACAATACAACGTTCCCCCTCGTGTTTTATGTCTTTTAATTTTTTTTTCCTAAGCAATAAACCTGTTGGTTCCCGGGGGGTCTTTGAAGAGACAAACAAAGAACAGCATTGTTGCACATTTATGCATGTTAACTAATATGAGAACGTGCGTCGGACTGGTAACCTCATTATATAAAACAAATATCTACAGAAACTATCCGCTGCAAGAGTATGTGACCGCTTGATGCAGGATTCCTGGAAGGGTACTGTTGAGGTGTGTCCGCCCGTTAGTTTGCTTCAGTGAATTAAGAAGAGTTTTTCTGCAATTTTTATATATATATAATCACTCTTACAAGATTTGTTTATACGAGAGTTCGATCACGGATATACCATGACCGTGTCCCGCGAATGTTTCTGTCGTGAGTGTGCAAACAGCACTGAATCGTCGCTGTAATAGTTCGGCAGTGTTCCCTCACAAGGGATAAACGAACCAGTAACATCACAAGTAGGCACCAACGGTTCAAAAGTAACGAGGTGCAAAGCCAATGCTGGTACGTTATAAAAACAACAGGATTTATTGATATTCATGATCAATGTGAAATGATGAACCTTCACTAGGTTATGTCGTTCCGTCCATTATCAACAACCAATAGTAACATAATACTCTACTACTTGACGGTAGTACGCATTCTGGTTTTCTTCCCAGTAAATCATTATATATATATATATATATATATATATATATATATATATATATATATATATATATATATATAATATATATATATATATATATATAATATATATATATATATATATATATATATATATATATATATATATATATATATATATACTGAATATATCCGTGCATATCATGTAGCTCCTTTCAGATTCCTTCAAACTTCATTAGAATGAATTCTCCAAGTTAATAAACGCTTCAGCGACAATGCGAGGTCATTAAGAACTCCAATGTTTACGGTGTATAAACCTACACGTCCACGAAGGTGTATGCATAAACGTATACACTTAAAACAGTACTTCTCCTGTCGTGTATTCCTATTTGTTGCACGAATAAACATAATATCTCCACGGGTTTTTCAGACCACAAGCAAACAAGGCTGTCCCCGTCTTGTTCATTTTTTTGCTACGTCGTATCATAACACCACAAAAAACACCTACGTCATCGATTGGTTAGCATAATTATCATTTTTTTCTTACTACGTTCATGAATAATGCACCTAAGTGTACTATTCAAACATCTTTAACTATTCCCCTAACTTAATTCAGCGATCTTTGATGCGCAACAACCAATGTTGTAAAGACCCATAAGCAACAGGTACCAGATAAAGTGGTGGCTCCATGCTTCGTGAAAGCAAAATGATGATGTTGATAAAGATAATAATAATGATGATAATAATGAAGATAATTATGATGATAATGATAATGATGATAGTGATGGTGATGGTGAAGAATAGACATGATGTAATGTTCGCTGCAGATTTGTGTTGTCAAAATTGTCGGTACTAAATTCTCTTGGTAAATGTAACAAGAATATTGTAAATTATAGTCCAGTATGTGTCCAAGTCTTTATTTGCGTGCCGTTGATTACCAAACATAAATTGTTTGGATACATGAGCTTAGAGACGTTCAAACAGACTTTCATACAAACTGAACTGCCTTTAGGGGCTTATGAGTTCTGTGGCCAGCTAGGCCGCATGAATCATAACTCTCTCTCTCTCTCTCTCTCTCTCTCTCTCTCTCTCTCTCTCTCTCTCTCTCTCTCTCTCTCTCTCTCTCTCTCTCTCTCTCTCTCTCTCTCATTTTATTAAAAGTGAAGTGTTACTGTTTATGTAGCCGCAGGGTTAGCATCATAGCTTGCAATCGGATGTGTTCATGAACTTTTGTTGTCTTTCTCTCTACAAGAGCGATAGACAGCTCGGTTCTGAAGATGCAAGTTAACTTATGACGTCACGCCGGCTGGGGCAGCCAGTTGTTGGGCGTAGCTCGAATTCACCCGAGGATATCCCTGGCTAATACGAATTTGGCCGTTTATCAGTTATCTGATTCAGAATTCAGCTTTCCCCCATTTTCCTCTTGGCGCCTGCGTTGTCTTTGTCGTTGTCTTTGTCGTTGTCTTTGTCGTTCTCAATAGATCCAAGAAGAGAAATATTCTTATCGTCATCATTTTCCTTTTAGCTCCCAATGGAGTATGGAGCTACCACAGCAACTGGTTTCCTCGCAGGTAGCTTGCACATAGCAATATTACCGTAGTGGTTTCTGAAGCAATTAGTTTTACATGATGATGTTGCCAGACCCAGGGACAACCTATTATTAGTCGCTGTGTACAATATCCCATGGCGAGAGGTTGTTTTATTCTTTCTGTTTCTCAAAAAGACCCCCCCCCCCCCGCCCCCCCCCCCCCCCCCCCAGAAACTACGGGAGTTTATAATGACCAAAAAAATAACGATAAACGTCCAGCAAGAAAAGCAATGGAAAAAACAACACAGAGAGAGAAGTAGAAAATCAACTTTCTGAAACATCTAACAGGATCAGTTTGTGGAGTTTCCCAAAACAGGGAACGTAATACCACAATAGCTGAATCATCTGTCACAGTTGACCAAAACTGTGAATGGACAGGCTCGCAAGAGGCGCCAAAATCAAGCAAAATTTCTGACGAATAAAGGTCCAGCATATACTTCTAGTGAAACAAGAGATGAAAAGAAGATATTGGTGATAGGTAGGCAAAATGTTGAGGAAATCTGGTAGTAGTATTACAAAGTAGTCCTTTGTTCTGGAATTCCCAGGGTAAGATAAGTTATGGTAGGCAGACAAACGCATGAAGAAGAGAAGACCTAGAAGATGAAATGACAATTATGAGGACGACATAGAAAGACCTTAATTGATGGCACGTGACAGGAGATCACGGGTTACATCTGTCGAAGGTATATGCTCCTCGATAAACTGAAGGATAACGATTGAATGAACATACATACATCTCGACAAAAACATGTACGAGCCAGGAGTGTAAGACAGGGATGTAAAGATAGCTGAAAATATCACCAATCGCTTTCAAGAGAAGAAACAATTGCATTGTTCACGTAGTTCTGGCAAACGGCAAAACTGGCTGCGGTTTTATTTTTTTTTTTTTTTTTTTGGGTCCAAAAATGTCGCGAGGAAGGAAGCCAAATGCACATACGTGAAAATCAGCTCACGCGAAGTTACATATAAGTTTACAGTTTTCCACAAGCTGACAAGCATAAAAGCAGAATTTGAATTCTATGCTTTGACAAATATCTGATTCAAGAACCCTTTCGTCTAGTTTTCATGATACACACACTAATCATACCGTAAGCTACTACTATGTCACGGGTTGCCTCCTCTTAGCTCTGCAGTAGTGGTCCAACAGTGGCCAAAACTCAAGAGTAACTGATGTGGGTCTTCAAAGGTGTCTACCTTTGCACAAAATTACTCTTGGCAGAGTTGTAGGTAGAAGAATAATTATGCTTCTACCTCCAGGTAGGCTTCGCAAGATATTCAGAAATGCGAGAACAACGCTGCATTAGCTGAGCACGTTAACTCTAGTATCTGCCGTCAACTTTTGTGAAGGATAGGGTTATCTTATAATTCGTATTTACGAAATTGCCTGAGACATGCGAATGCAACACATTCAAAATGATTAAATCAACTTTAAATTTTGATAGATACAAATAACAAATTTAATAATCACTTAGGTTTTAACAGTTATTAAAAATTGAATATTCTTTAACAAATATTGATCATCATCATATGTATGTTAATGGGGAATTATATAAGAGGAATTTTCACTTGGCAGCTTTGACTACTTAGCTGCCAATGAGGTTTCTGCTCCAGCTGGTGTTTTGGTTCTTCGCAGATAGGTGACTGGATTTCTCACGTCCCTGGTTAAGATTAAGAGTTGCAGCACGTTCCAAGTAAAATCAGGGAGTAACTGCAAAGTTGGTCCTGCGTCTCTAAGACACTTCTGATGATGGTGTCTTGCGTCGACTTCAGGCCACTTATACCCTCACTTGTTCCAGAAATAGTACCCTCAACTGGTACCACCAAGCCAATCTTTAGGCTCACAGACTGCTGGCTCGGAGAAATAAAAGCACTTGTAGATACCTCTTACACTTGGTCTGGGGTGTTGTTATTTTAGCAATAAGTTCACACTTTGCCTCGTGTTTCAGTTCCTTCAGATTCCGGATTTCCGTGTTAAAATGGTAGAGTTTTTCCTAGACTTTTAAGTTCTGAGAATGCTCAAACAATGTCCGGTCTGGCACTATTCTTTACTCTGGCAAGGTCTGGTTGTCTTCTTGGCGCGAGTAAATTTTCATAGTGTTCTACTCTGGCTGAAGTGTCATGTTATATTGCCTGTCTTCCCCGCATTTGTTTTTTGCAGGGCTCTAATCGGAGGGTTGTTGTGCCTTCATTCTGAATGTCTGCCAATCGCTTCACACAAGCGTGTTTTGTGGGGTAATTAAAATTATTTCTTCATGGAAATTTATGCGCGTGACTGCAGAGGTCATGTCTTCCAAATATGGAATGAAAATATCCCGATCCTTTCTCGGCGATGTTTACAAATAACTTCATATTACTTTCATATAAAGTAATGTCTTTGTAACAACGTGTACCGGAAACGGTTATGTCATCCATGTCTGTCCAGAAATGTGTCGCGCAGGCGAGTAATCTAACGACCCGTCGTTTGCGCAAACAAAATTCTTCGTTCACCCATCTGGTAGAGGAAGGCACATCAGCCTTATCAGCGATTTTAAAAAATTCGCTGGGCGATTTTAGTGATAATCCATAGACTTATGTCAGACACACCCGAAATTTTCCAACATGATTGTCGGTTAATATTATCTCATCCGTCTCCTTTTCCAGCAGGGATGAACGGGTAAACAAACAAACATGACGACTTATCACTGAGAGGATTGTAAGATGATTTGAAAGTACAAAATATCTGCTTGATAGAATGAAAAGAAAAGGGCCGACCGCGGAAATGCAAGTAATTTAGTACACACACACAAATGTAACTAAATACTGCCGTAGAGGAAAATAGATCGACCTAATGATTCTGTGACATACATGAGAAATGAACTAAAAAGTACACGAAATGAAGTATGAAAGTAAAAAACGAGCTTTCTTCTGACAGTGCCTTTGCATTGCTGCTGACAGTGTACTTACAAGAGTAACAATTTTTAACAATTTTTAAATACGTCAAAACTTATTTGTTCTCTTTTTCAAAAGGCTGCTGTCTGAAGTGGATCTGATATTCTGGTGGTGCTTTTTTCACAGTTAATATCGTTGTTGCTGTGGTAAAGTGGGATGTTATAAATATTTATAGGGGACTTAGTGTACTGACTGAGATCAGCTGTGAAGGTATATATATCTAATAAGAGTAGTGTATTATATATAACCTTACTTGCTGCCACATATGTATACCTCAGTCAGAATTATTCTGGAATAGTGTGATGACTACGTTATATGTCTAGGGTATGTGTATGATGAAGTGTAAGTCAAAACAACAACAGACAGATAAACAATTTAATTTATTCCACTACACTTGACAACACTGTGACACTCACATACATAAAACACTCTACAAGGATATCTTAAAGGAGTCACTGATAACTTTTCAAATAACAATATGTATTCATTGCTGTCATGAATGTATATGTGTCCTGATTCAAATACAAGGGGAACCAGGAATCACAATCAATTTTAATTACAAGTTATATGTACAGAATTTATTAATATGAATCTTGTAGTGACATATGTTATTAAAAGTATCCTATGTGTGTCAGTTGTGTAGTAGTAATATGAGGTAATACTGGTTTTGTTTTGTTCAAGCTCTGTTGGTATTTGTCATCATGACTTCAATAGTTTGTCTTTATTGGAACTAGTATTGGAGATGTTCTCAGTTCCTGATATTAAAACAATTAAATTCCCCTCTTAATGTTATTTTTACAAGGTCATTTTAAAATGGGGGTACATAATGTTGAGCTCAGCTGGCCACATCAGCTTATCTTGCGTGATGGCGTCAGGAAAAGACTCCTCTGCTCGATTTCTCCCCTGGGCTCTGGAGACACCTCACTGATAGCTAAATGGACCAAGGAGTATGCTGTCCGACTCTGGATTCAGCAAAGCTCTGACCAGGTGCTGCTCAATACCATCAAGACCACGGTCCCACAATTCATGGAAATAAACACAGATACGTTGACTAGCAATGAATTCTGGCACAAATACTGGCACAAATTCCCATCTGCTTATGTTCCAGGCTTTTATTTAGCAAAAATATGAGCTGGCTTCAACGCACTGTTGCTTTATCAAGCTTATTTGAACTAGTGGTCTCGAACTAACGCTCCTAAGTGATTATATCAGCGAGTCTGGCCAATGGAGCCACGTTTCGACAAGTGTTTGAAAAATTTTTACCTTCCTACGTCTCCCCTAACAACCAAGGATAGCATTTATAGTCCGACTAATCGTGTTTAGCCTTACATATCATTCCAGCCAATCAGTTCAAATGTAACTTGTGGCCCATTTCCCGTACAATGGTGGTTTAAAAAATCGACCACTGAGCGATTCTGATTTTGGGTGTTGTCTGACAGCACCATCATTTTATTTTGGCTATAACTTGTTAATTCCTAGACTATTTGCATAACACTTAACATATTCTTTGTCATCAAGCCCTAAGGAACCCAAATATACAAATTTAAAAGAGCTAAGTGGCTGCGTTCAAAATATGCAATTTCTTCTACCTCCTGTTTCGAAGATGTGCTGTCTGGGTACTGTAATGTTTTCAAACGTAAACCCATCTAATGTTATCTTTTCTAATAAGCGTTTTTCAGGATTTTAAAACCTAACTCTGGGAAGGTTAGTGTTTTTATCACTGTCCGTCTGAAAAAAAGTTAGTGCATGTGGCCTTACACGCGTGATGGCAGCAATTGTGTATCGCGCGACGCGTGTTTAGTGTTGCACGTGTTCGGCTTTCTGCTTCTCCCTTCTCTCTATCCTGCTTTATCTGTCTTTTAGTTACGCTGTGTATGGGATGAATGAAATATTAAATTTAGGTCATTGTTCAGCTTGCGTATCTCAAGTTTAGTACACGTTTCATTGAAGAAAGCGGGTAATAATATAGTAGGCTTTTACTATCAACGTGAAAGCGTTACAATTTGCAGACGAAGCAGAAAACAAGGGGGATTTCGAGTACAGTCATTGTGACAGCACTGTTCTTTTACCATTTTTCTTTTCGTTATTAAATGTATTTGTTAGGCTTTATATTTACCTGATAATTTATATATGTGGATTAGAATATTCCACGACATCTCCCCTCTTAAAACAGACATTATATGTCAGTCCTTTATTCTATATACACATAGAGAAATTTATTATTATTTCTGGGGTTTAGGGTGATTCTCATCACACGGATGGCGGCTTAAAAAATCCGCTCCCAAATTTGTTTTTCCAGATATATACTCAATGCTAAAATTATATGGAGCCAAAAGTAAAGACCATCGGAGTAACCTAGAGTTCTCATGCCTAGCCTGTGCTAGAAACGATAAAGGTTTGTGGTCTGTTTGCAACTTAAAGGCCTTCCCATACAGATAAATATTGAATTTCTTTATTGCCCATATTACTGCAAGACATTCTTTTTCGCTAGTTGAGTAATTGATTTCAGCTTTATTCAATTTTCTGCTAGCATATGCCACTGGGCTTAATTCCCCATCCAATGCATCTGATTTCTGTAGTAGAGTTGCACCTAACCCAATATTACTTGCATCCGTCCTTACTATGAATTCTTGACTTAAGTCAGGTAATTTCAAAATGGGTTTACTTGTGAGCTTTTCCTTCAATTCTTGGTAAGTCATTTCACATTGTGGTGTCCATGTAATGCGATCTGGATGTCCTTTACGTGTCACATCAGTTAACGGTGCACATATGGAATTAAAGTTTTTGATATACTTCTGGTAGAAACCACATAATGAGACAAAGGATCTCACGTCCTTCTTGGTTTGTGGTCTCGGGGCTTTCTGTAGTTTCTCTAAATTCTTTGGGTCAGGGGTCATGTTTCCCTGATAAACTGTGTGTCCCAAAAATTCCAATTCTTTACATCCAACGCAACATTTGGTTGGTCGGGCTGTTAAATTTGCCTCCCTAAGTCGATTAAACAGCATGTTCAGAGAGTCAATGTGTTCCTCAAATGTTTCTGTTGCTATCAGGATATCATCCATGAAATTTGTTATACATGGATTATTCAGAGGGTCCAATAATTTTCTCATCATTCTAGAGAAGACACTAGGCGCATTCTTCAATCCAAATGGCAATCTATTAAACTCATAGTGTCCTTCTGAGGTACTAAAAGCTAGGTATGGTCTAACCTCAGGCTTTACTGGAATCTGATAGTATCCTTTACTCAGATCCACTTTTGAGAAATATTTTTGCTTTATTTAGTCTGGCAAACAGCTGATTTGTATCCGGCAATGGATCCACCTGTCCTTCTGTAATAGCATTCAGTCTCCTGTAATCTATACAGAGTCTATGTTCTCCAGAGGGCTTCCTTAAGAGTACAACACTGGAACTATACGAAGATTCACTGTGCGAAATAATTCCTTCCTTCAATAGATAGTCTATCTCTTCCTTCAAAGCTTTCTCCTTAGCAAACGGAATCGAATATGGTTTCATACAGACAGGTGTGGGTCTATCAGTTTCATATCATATTCCAATAGGTTTGTATGCCCTGGTCGGTCTGTTAACACCTCTGCATGATTATTTAGAACCTGTTGCACTCTCTCTTTCTGAGTTTTCGTTAAATGTGTACTGATTTTCACCTGTGCTGCTGTCTCACAGGGGTGTAATGGATACTCAAATGATGAAAGTGGTTCCTTTTTCATCTCCATGGCGATGGACAAGGTCAACAAGTGTGTCTCTTCCTGATGTTCTCTTTCCAAATATTTCTTCAGGAGATTCACATGATAGATTTTTTCTTTCCCCTTCTTATCTATCTTATAATTTGTTCTAGATACCTTCTCTAGAACTGTATATGGACCCTGCCATCCAATTTGTAACTTATTCTGACTCCCGGGCAAAAGAAGCAGTACTTTCTCTCCCACAGCCAAATTTCTGTCTTTCGCCTTCCTGTTATAATAGGCAGCATGTTTCTTCCTGGCTTGTTTCAAATTTTCATTGGCAAGTTTCCAGCCAGTTTTTAAACGAGTGGTCAGCTCATTCACATATTGGTATGAAGATGTAATGTTTTCCTCTGCCTTTTCATCAGTCCACGTTCTTAACAAAGCTTCGAGTGGACCTTTTATTGGCCTTCCAAACAATAATGTTGCCGGGGCCATACCGGTTGAACTATGGGGTACCTCCCTATAAGCAAAGAGGGCGGCGTGCAGGTACTGGTCCCATGTATCTGGTTTTTCGTGTGCCACCTTTCTCAGGATCGACATCAACGTGCCGTTAAATCTTTCCACTTGGCCGTTCCCTTGGGGATGATACACACTACAATGGAAGTGTTTGGCCTGGAAGATCCTGAAAACTTCTTCAGTTAGTTTCCCCTTGAACTGAGAGCCATTATCAGTCAAGATTTGATTGGGAAAGCCTAACCTTGTGAAAATTGTGAGCAATGCCTCTGCCACATGTTTAGAATCAATCGATGACAGGGCTACAGCCTCTCCCCACATAGAACAAGTGTCCACCAGAGTCAGAATGTAGCTGTTCCTTCTCTTGGTTCGGGTGAGAGGTCCCACAAGATCCACGGCAACTATCTCAAAGGGTGTTCCCACTATGGGCATTTCCCCCAGAGTTGCTGGTGCAGTCCAATGTTTAGGTGCTACTCGTTGGCACTCTGGACAGGATTTTACATATCGTTTGATATCTTCAGTTATTCCTGGCCAGAAATAGTGACAAGCTATTCGCTGTCCTGTTGCGCTGATTCCCATATGACCACTGAAGGGAATCGCATGCCCTAGTTCCAACACTTTAGTCCTATATGAAGTGGGAAGGACCAGCTGTCCGTGACCATTGGATTCAGATCCAGCCTTCCTATATATCAGTTTGTTCTTCATATAAAACTCTCCCTTGCCTGGAGGTGTATGAGATTTGGGCAACTTCTTGAAACATGGCTTGAGTGTGTTGTCCTCAGCCTGTGCCTTCCTCATCTCATCTGGGTGAGTATTTATGGGATTATCCTCCTCCTTTTTTGACTGTGATCTGGTCTGCACTGTTGCCAATATCACAGGTCTCTTGGGATTCCCCAAGAAGACATATCTACACCCCAATATTAGAGGGTAGATTGGCTCATTTATCACTGCTGCTTTTATGATTCCTTCCACATATCGCGTTTTCACTTTTATTCGGGCGACGGGAAGTGTCATGGTAGCTACATACTTGGTTGCAGTTTGAATCTCCACTGTTTCTGTGGTGTATTGATCGGCCTGCACCAGGTGAGAACTCACAACGGAATCGTAATCTAAACCGGTATCATATAAACACCTTATAGTGACACCATTACAGATGACATCTTCACACACTGGGGGTGGTATGGTTCCTGTAGTTCTTCAGGTTTGACCTTCTTTTCCTTTTTCCCCGATGTCATAGCAGCACAATGAGGAGGTTTCCTTCTACAATGGTCAGTGTCATGATTGTTCATCTTACAATTTTTACACCACCTTTTTCCTTGGTTGAAAGATTTTCTTTCATCATATTTCCTTTCATCGAATTGTGGGAATTTATTTTTATTTTCATACCGTGGCCTATCAAACTGGTGCTTACCTTTGTTTTGATCCCTAGGATCAAATTTATTAAAGTTCTGTGGTGCCCTAAAGTTATCCACTTGTTTCTTTTTTATTACCTGTTACCTCTGCTTGAGCTGCTTGATACCTTTCAGCAACATTTAGCAACTCACCCAGCCTCTCTGCACCTTGTTCCATGAGAAACTTTCTCAGGTCTGGAGCCATGGACTCTCTTAATTGCTCTATAAGGACCATTTCCTTAAGATCTTGGGTTTTCCCCAGAGAAGTCCATTTCTCCAAGTATGTCTCTATTCGTGCAGAGAACTGGTGATAGGTTTCACCTGACAGTAGTTTAGCATTCCTAAATTTTTTCCTATAAAATTCTGCATTCTTTTCATATCTTAACAAAAGAGCCTGCTTTAGCATGTCATAATTTTCCTGATCACCTCTGCTCATTTTTGCAAAAACTTCATAAGCTGCCCCACGAAGTCCCTGAGATAACTTTAAGCTCCACCTTTCTCTCTCTAACCCATATGTGGTAGCTAATAGTTCATACCTATTTAGATAGCTCTCTATATCATCGTCTTTCTCAACAAAATGATCTAAATGGAAGTTCATAGCTGAGGTTGAGGCTCCTTGGCTAGCAGTGGCATCAGAGGCAAAGGGACTGGCACCATTTTCAGGAGCATGGCCTTGAAACTCAAACTCCCTTAGTCTTAACTCATGTTCCCTTTGTAATCTCTTCTCCTCCTTTTCTGCTTCCCTTTCTGCAGCTAATCTCTTCTCTTCTCTTTCTGCAGCTAATTTCTTCTCTTCTCTTTCTGCAGCCTGTCTTCTTTCCTTTATTATGTTCGCAAATATTTTGTAATCAAAGTATTTCCTTTTTAAGTGCTTAAGGAGAAGTCATTTTTGAGTTACTTCCCTTGAAAGTAGTTCCGTCATCTTCGATCGGACTCCGCGGACGAGTCTAGGCCTACTGCGATTTATTCTTTGGCTGGGTAGGAATAGAATGGCCGTCATCCTGTCTGGATGTCGGATTTTGTTGTAGCAGGCCTATCGCCGAAAAAGTGATCGATAAGTCAATGGGGAAAAGTGATCGTCATTTAGACATGTTGTATGTACTTTACCCCAGTGTTTATTCTCTTTTGCCAAGGAATGGCAAAGTTATATTTCGCATAGAAAGGTAAAACCACAATTTATTATGAACTTGGGCTTCGCCATCGTTGTCGATAAACAGATGCACAGTGGTACTTTTGAAAAGAATATTTATTCAAAGGAAGACGACATTCCTATGTATCAACACTAGATTGTATGATATTATTCAATCACCTCTATGAGAGAAGCTATGAAGAAATGAGGACATTTAACGAATGACCAATTTTGGTCTGGGTCCTATAGTGAGTGAAACTCACGAGAGAAGAACAGCCATGTTGAAATTCATATACTTTGTATTTATCGAGTGAGAAAAAGGGATGCCTGTACTATCGCTCGATGAACCAAGAGATCACTGCTACATGTGAGAACCCATGTCTGGGATTCCTATATCTTTATGGAAAATATATATATTGAACTTTACGTGAAGGGATATTCACTAGACGAGGTTAGGTCTAGGAGCCTTCCTATATATTGGTTATGGTCTGACGTGCCCAGTCAGTAAAGCCAGATGATTTACATGATGGAACTCTGAATGCTTATTTACGAATGCTCCATTATGATATTTGCCAAGCATGAATGCTAACTTAAGATGATATTCCTGTGATCAACATTATGCTGTCTATGTCGACATTTGTTCCTGTAACCATACACGTACTGTCCAAGTGTGCGTCCCATTAAATGTTATAAAAAGACCACCGTAGTTCCAGTACTTCTTGAATTCGAACAGTGTGAGTATGAGTGATGTACTACCAACCTATCAACTCTATCGAATCATTCTACCATTCGCGTTCTGACATTCACATACACACTCATTGTTTACACTCACATTCTTGTCGGAGCCTCATCACGTTCCAGGACAAGATGACCTGTATGACCAAAACTGTGCTGGGTTTAATGAGTTGACAATCGTTACACTTTACTACACCAGTCCCAACATCTACATTTATCAACTGGTGGACATTCACGTCATTTAACAAATAAAGCGTGATTCAACAACTAGTAGCCAGTATGAGTTAACAACTAAACAGAGTTTAACAGTAAGTTTATACAATGTCTAACTAACAATTCAATATCTAAATATATATCTAATGGACAACACAGGCACCGTGAACTCAACCTTATTTAATTCCACCCAAGGATACCTTTTAATTCTTATATTCCCTGAAGTGAATTACCCCCAATATTTTTAATAGGTAAAGATTCAAAATCCCAAGAGCGAGACCCCAATATATGTGGTAAAGTGGGATGTTATAAATATTTATAGGGGACTTATCTTGTAGTGACATATGTTATTAAAAGTATCCTATGTGTGTCAGTTGTGTAGTAGTAATATGAGGTAATACTGGTTTTGTTTTGTTCAAGCTCTGTTGGTATTTGTCATCATGACTTCAATAGTTTGTCTTTATTGGAACTAGTATTGGAGATGTTCTCAGTTCCTGATATTAAAACAATTAAATTCCCCTCTTAATGTTATTTTTACAAGGTCATTTTAAGATGGGGGTACATAATAATGAGCTCAGCTGGCCACATCAGCTTATCTTGCGTGATGGCGTCAGGAAAAGACTCCTCTGCTCGATTTCTCCCCTGGGCTCTGGAGACACCTCACTGATAGCTAAATGGACCAAGGAGTATGCTGTCCGACTCTGGATTCAGCAAAGCTCTGACCAGGTGCTGCTCAATACCATCAAGACCACGGTCCCACAATTCATGGAAATAAACACAGATACGTTGACTAGCAATGAATTCTGGCACAAATACTGGCACAAATTCCCATCTGCTTATGTTCCAGGCTTTTATTTAGCAAAAATATGAGCTGGCTTCAACGCACTGTTGCTTTATCAAGCTTATTTGAACTAGTGGTCTCGAACTAACGCTCCTAAGTGATTATATCAGCGAGTCTGGCCAATGGAGCCACGTTTCGACAAGTGTTTGAAAAAATTTTACCTTCCTACGTCTCCCCTAACAACCAAGGATAGCATTTATAGTCCGACTAATCGTGTTTAGCCTTACATATCATTCCAGCCAATCAGTTCAAATGTAACTTGTGGCCCATTTCCCGTACAACGGTGGTTTAAAAAATCTACCACTGAGCGATTCTGATTTTGGGTGTTGTCTGACAGCACCATCATTTTATTTTGGCTATAACTTGTTAATTCCTAGACTATTTGCATAACACTTAACATATTCTTTGTCATCAAGCCCTAAGGAACCCAAATATACAAATTTAAAAGAGCTAAGTGGCTGCGTTCAAAATATGCAATTTCTTCTACCTCCTGTTTCGAAGATGTGCTGTCTGGGTACTGTAATGTTTTCAAACGTAAACCCATCTAATGTTATCTTTTCTAATAAGCGTTTTTTCAGGATTTTAAAACCTAACTCTGGGAAGGTTAGTGTTTTTATCACTGTCCGTCTGAAAAAAAGTTAGTGCATGTGGCCTTACACGCGTGATGGCAGCAATTGTGTATCGCGCGACGCGTGTTTAGTGTTGCACGTGTTCGGCTTTCTGCTTCTCCCTTCTCTCTATCCTGCTTTATCTGTCTTTTAGTTACGCTGTGTATGGGATGAATGAAATATTAAATTTAGGTCATTGTTCAGCTTGCGTATCTCAAGTTTAGTACACGTTTCATTGAAGAAAGCGGGTAATAATATAGTAGGCTTTTACTATCAACGTGAAAGCGTTACAATTTGCAGACGAAGCAGAAAACAAGGGGGATTTCGAGTACAGTCATTGTGACAGCACTGTTCTTTTACCATTTTTCTTTTCGTTATTAAATGTATTTGTTAGGCTTTATATTTACCTGATAATTTATATATGTGGATTAGAATATTCCACGACAGTTGCCAAAAGCAGAAAATAGATGTTCTTCAATAATGATTTTTGCCTTGGCAAGAATTGAATAGAATTTTTACGACAGGAATAACTATAGAGGATCATGAAGGATACGCGAATGATGGTAGGTTTTCAGTCAGGACATTATGGTCAGTATACATAACAAAAGCCGGCAGGTGAACAGGTCCACGGGAAAACATGGTTTACATTTAATAAGTAGTCACTTCACAATAACGTCCATCAAACATCAAAATTACATGGCCAGGGATAAGCGTAGTAAATTATCTCTCATCCGTCAATAAGTTTCAAATGTTAGGTATCTTTACGTGGCAATAATATAATAATGATACACTCCTCTCCTCTCCACTCAATCCTGGCCGTTGTACTAAAGGTTCGGGCAATCCACGAACAGAACCAAAGTAATGCGGCAGAAACAAATAAAACTAGATATAACCAGCTCTTGCACATAACGTCCCACCTCATAATATATATATATAGTGAACGAATATGAAGAGCCCAAATAATTAACACACCGAACCCACGACACGTGACAAACTATGTCACTAGTGACTGTCGCTCACCACGGGTGCAAAAAGTAGTTTGCCTACAGGCGAACACAATTCTTCACATAAAATGGACATGTGCTAGCGTGTAGTAACAAGCTACAATATATCTTCTGCATCCCAAATCTATCCTTAACAAGAATATTAAATATTCTTTTAATATTTAAAATAATATATACATTTCTTATGATCGGACAAACATCGATACCAATTGTCTATAAAATAGAATTAATATCAAAAGTGTACTGCACTTAGAAGAAAATAACACACTATATATAATTATAATAGAAAAGATAGAAAGGTGATAAGCAATCCGAGAATAATTGTCTTCTAGTCCACGTACCTCTACACAACAGAGATGTAGCTAGGAAAAACGCGCATCTACACCTAAAAAAGTGTTTTAATTTTCTTATTTGCACGTTTCTTCAACCAAAAATATTCCATTAAGGTTGCAAAACCTTTACCTCAATTTTTCTCAATGACATTTTAAAGTTTGATTTAAAATACTTCTTTCACGTTTTCTTCTTTGTCAATGGTTGGTGCATAACATAGGCTTATTTGATCTATATTTTCTTTTGGCAGCCTTGAATAGTGCTTGTATTAGTCCACATCCCATTGTTTCCAATTATATATTCTGCACTTTCTTTGACACCATCAGAGCATCATCTTCACTGCGAAGTGCGCTTCCTTTATTATGTCTCAGAATAGAACTATTTGTTGTGTACACAGTTTCTGTTTCCTTTTTCTGTTCCAGTCCATCTTGTTTCACTCAGTAACATACATCAACGTATAGTTTCTAATTTCTGCTGCCACTTGTGCCGATTTTCATTGTTTGTTTAGTGTTCTAAAATTCCGTGAGCTGAAGCTAGAGATTTTACTAGAACTAAGGATGCGAGTCAGTAGCCAAGACTTCCTTTCTCTTTCTCTGCGTCGCGTAAAAATCTTGTTTTTAAAAATGACCCTCTTCATTCTTGAATGACAGAGCTGCATTACTTGTTCTGGATGGCTTGTTCATACCTTGGTTGAATGGCTGATCTTAATTCTGGAATGACTGATTTATCGCCATCCCAGTGCATTCGTGACCGCCGAGTTATAAATCGATATCTCGAACTAGAATTCAGTCTGTCACCGCAGTACGGTTATCACTTCCCTGGCTCCTGTAGCTGTAAAACCGATCATTCTGAAAGTAATCACGCTTAAATCGCTTATGCACATTAGCTTGTAAAAAATCATTTTGGTGTACGAAAATGGCAATTCGCTTCTAGCAAGAGCATAAAGCCAAGAAACAACGCGGTAGAAAAAAAAATTTAATAAAAAAATAACGTAGTCTTTGAGAACTTTTTCGAAAAATACAATACAATCTAATATATTAAAATGCAGTTCAATACACGACATTACTATAACAAACTAAAATTCAGTGGAAAAGAGCGTAATATAATACAGTAAAATGCAAGAAATTACAATAGAGTGCAACATAATTCAGTACAGAACAACATAGTGCACTTCTGTACACGCACACACAAAACACACACACAAACACATCAGGCAATGCAGTACACTTTAATACTTTACAAACAGGACAAAGCCCAAAAACTTCATTACGATACAGTAACGTCAAATCTATTGCAATTAGTCACAGAACAAGTGAATAGGGAATAATACAATACAGTACATAAACGTACAACAGCGAAATATATTGCAGCCTTTTACAAATAGCACAATGACATTGCAATACAATACAATACAAAACAATATAATACAATGCAAAACAATACAAGTCATGACATGAAAAGATAAAGCTTTGGTATGCAATAAAATACAATGCAGCTTTATCGAAGGCACAAACTGGAGCCCAAATGCTTCACTAGAAACGAAGCGGGTCGATGATGATGGTGATGATGATGGTGATGATGATGATGATGATGATGATGATGATGGTGATGATGATGATAATGATTATTATGATTAATATTATTAATGTTATTATTATTATTAATTAAGTCCAAAGAAAACATTAAACTTACAAAAGCTAATTAGACTTTCATTTTCTCAATCGATTCTAGTGCTGTATAATTTCTATTTCTGTTACTCCCTTTATGTATTTTCCTTTCTCTTTTTTTTTTTTTTTTTTTTGGTTTTCTTTTCATATTTCCGGGTTTTCGTGTTTATTTTCCGTTTCTCCTCATTCCACAAGAAACATCTCCTGGGAAAACAAAAACTGTCAAATAAGGAGACATTTTGTTTTAGGTGACGTCAATTTTCTGGGGACACTCACGAAATATTCAGATTAAAAAAAAAAACAAGGAATAGAAAAGTGACTGAATAAAGAAAACAGGCTAATAACTTTGTTTCCAAGCGACGCATGCGCAGAGATTTTCATGTTTTATGCTTAACCCCGTTTGTAATATTCTGCATGTGGTTTTCTAACAGCGGTGGAAGGCCAGCGGATATTCAGGGCTAATGTTTTTTTTTTTTTTTTTTACATTGGACACACGCTAAAAAATTAATAATTCGCTAACATTGAAGCTAGCTTGGCTCATATGACAAAGGTCTGATTTGGAGTTTTGGCTGTGTTTATGTGTATAAGTACAAATAAAATCAACGGAATTGGTTTCCCTCACACACACTTGAGTTGGAAGGCGTAAGATTACGGTGATGATTAAATGATGATGATATTACACACATCGGCCATATCATTAGAGATATAAATTTATGGAGATGATTAAAAAAATAACTAGTGGAATATTAATTTTTCAGCAGGAATTCTCTGTGACTTGGAGTACGGATGGAAGAAAACAGGAAGACAGTCGTGATATAAATGATGATATAAATGATGATATAAATGATGATATAAATGATGATATAAATGATGATATAAAGAAGAACAAAAATAATGGTGAAGCGATTTATGTTGATAATAACAATTATGACAAACAAATATATCAACTTTATAAGTACTTAGCTCTGTGGTCAGTCTCAATAAAATTTATAAATACTTAGCTCTGTAGTCAGTCTCAATAAAATTTATGAGTACTTAGCTCTGTGGTCAGTCTCAATAAAATTTATAAATACTTAGCTCTGTGGTCAGTCTCAATAAAATTTATAAATACTTAGCTCTGTGGTCAATCTCAATAAAATTTATAAATACTTAGCTCTGTGGTCAGTCTCAATAAAATTTATAAGTACTTAGCTCTGTGTGGTCAATATCAAAAACATGTTTGAAGACCTTCATGGGTTTACAAGCGGTATCACTATTTTATGCTCCTGAAAAGTTTTTGATTTTCCCTTCGAATATTGCACCTCTTGACGAAGGTTTTAAAAATTAACTCTAGGGCATTGTTTTTTAACCCGTGGTCCAAAGCCATCTTGGGAGTCCGTGAAGCGATTCTAAGTGGGTACGTGTATATAAAGTATAATTTAAAATATAGATTTTTTTAAATAATGCGTTTATGTACATTTCTTCTAAGAAGGGGTCCATAGCCTTTATCGAGCAATTAAGGGGTTCCAAGGCACAAAAAGGGATAACAAAACCGTGTTCAATACACTAGTAATACACAGATGTTCAATACACTAGTAATACACAGATGTTCAATACACTAGTAATACACAGATGTTCAATACACTAGTAATACACAGATGTTCAATACACTAGTAATACACAGATGTTCAATACACCAGTAATACACAGATGTTCAATACACTAGTAATACACAGATGTTCAATACACTAGTAATACACAGATGTTCAATAAACTAGTAATACACAGATGATTCTTATTCTATTAAAAAAATATAGTCCGTTCACCAATTGATGTTCAACTTTAAAATTTTTTTTCTAAAAAACTACCTGATGTAATGAATTCATAATTTATATGTAGTTTTAGATTATCCTTGACGTTACAAATATGTTGTTGTTAAGTCAATATCAATTCTGCATTCTTCAAAACCGTAAATTCCTTTGATCTTTTCCGAATCTTACAAGAAGCACGGCTTAAAAATTAAATTTTACAGTATACTACGTCATAAATGTCATAAATGTCAAAAGTAGAATCAGAGGCGTATCCATATCTGCTCACCGCATAGGAAACAGCTATACGTAGTGACACATTTAAATCCGAAACGGGGGGGGGGGGGGGGGGGGGGGGGGACTGTATTCAAAACTATATTGTATACGACACGGTAAATTTTACATGTATACCTGCACTATTTCTTCGTGTTTTGAAGGAGCATAATTACGTTGTTTTTTGTTTTTGCGGAGAGTGACAAGTTCATTTAACGAAAACATGTTGAAAATCTCACGTCGAATAACTTCTTCATCGAAGTTGTCAACTTTTTTTTTCCTTCCTTGCCTGACATTTTTAGACTCAACATCATGTATCCATCGACAAATAGAATCTCTGTTAATACCAAGCGCAACCGGTGTTCTTCTATCAGGTCTATTGATGTCGTGATATAAACTCCCCTTTTTAGCCTCCCTGCAGAAGTGTCTGTACAGCATTACAGTAACCTTCTTCATAGTTATAAATTTGCACTTCAAACTCATAATGAATGTAATATAATTCTATATGTTCAGAAAACGAAATATGTTTCAATATAATACAATGCAGCTATAACTTTACAATAATTTCACGACACGCCACTGACTTTACAACGGTACAGATTTGCACTAATGATGACGCACTATTTCAGCTTTCAACAACAGACAACTGCGGTGCACAAAATGTCATGATTTTGTCTTAAAATATATTTTTTCCTATTAAAAAAACCATTTATTGTCCGTGCAACACAAATGTACTGCTGACATGCTAAATTTTAATACCGGTAGGGGAGTGTGATTTTAATATAACCTGAAGAAGAGATATCTCTAACTAGATACATTTTCTGGAGGCAAAAAAATTTTTCATAACGTCGTGAACAATATAATACTACATGCAAAATATAAATTCATTACATCAGGTAGTTTTTTTTTAAACAAATTTCGAAGTTGAACATCAATTGGTGAACGGACTTTTTATAACAACATGGGAACTTACAAATTTCACTTCCCTTTAAATTTTAGAAATGCATAAGATACACTTGTACACTCTAACGCCAAAAGGGGAGTTGTTCCGTATACACATAGAAAACGAATCGTATACACAGCGCACTTTCCCTCTGGGTAGCTATTTCTCCGAACAGAAGAGCCAAGAATAAATTTGTATGCATCCCATCGAGGATACCAAGAGAATGGCGGAAATGGCCGTCACGACGAGACGGGTAGCCTTGATGTATTGCCAATTATATGGCCCCCGTCTTCTTCTGCTTCTCTGTCCTGGCAAACACAGGAAGAGCTAAGAAAGAATACGATTTTGATCAGGCCAGAGCTTGCTAATGGAATGAAACGGAAAACTGAGGTGGATATGAGCACTGTAATTGTAAATGGAAGGGAAAGCTAGAAGTTTTAAAAAAAAATTGTGAAAAACAAAATTAGAGAACGACAATCTGACAGATGCTTAATAAGAATCATAATAAGAGATTCTAAAAATAGACAGTAGAATGTTTTGTTATTTTCTGCTGAGAGTGTGTATATACTATAGATAACATATGTAAAATGGGTAGGGTAGTTACGTAGAGTAGAAGGACTGAAATCGTATGAAAAAGTCACGAATTGATGACATAACCAGACTAGTGCCAGTGGCACAAGTGGCAAGAAGACGACGCTGTTGATGGATAGGGCACACACTGAGGAAAGCTTTGATAGCATTACAAGACAGTCCTTGTTATCGAATCCCCAGGGAAGTAGAATCTTAGGTCGGCCGAAAAACACGTAGAGAAAAGACTTGGAGATAGAAATAACAAATGAAGACATGGAAAGACTTGAGCTGTAGCCACGTGACAGGATGACCTGGCAAATTTGTGTTCAAGGACTATGCATCATAAGCAAAGATAAAATATATAGCATGGAATATTTTTGGGACAGATGATAACAGCAGCCACAACTGACAGAATATAAGAATACACTGAAGATAGGATATACAGTATTGCAGATATAAGCGAGGAAGACATAATACCAATAGAATACAGGATAACCAGTGTTAAAAGGTGAAGGATCCCGTTACATGCCTATGCAGACATATTGGGAATATGGTGTTAGGCCCATATTATCTTAACCATACGGCGCACTAGGGGTTGCTCTGGTACCCAATTCATGAGGCTGGGTCGACCCTGGAGCTGTTTGCGTCTAAAAAATCCGACCTCAACTAGGGATCGAACCAGAACGAGTCAAGCTGGGAAGCCAATGCACTAACCACTGTTCTACTGTGGCTCCTATTAACATCAGTCAGACAAACAAAGAATAGAACTACAACTGCTTTCTCATGCATGTCGTAAAAGGCGATTAACATAAGGTTGTGCACCGGGCTGGCAATATTCCTATATATAACATCCCAGCTTTTTCTGTCAGTTCGTAACGCTAAGGGATGCAACTTTGGTTGAAAGTTAGACATTAATTGGATTGTTTCCCTTATTTGTACTCTCCCGAAAATAGTAACACTTACCAAAGAAGAATACGCAAATGACGGTGTGCAAAGAAAATATATTTATAGAATGTGTGATCCAGTATACACACATTGGGATACTCGCTGCTGCTTCGTAGTTCGTGTACTGTGGTGATGCACAGTGGTTTTTTAAAAATACTTTTGAATAAGTAAAATTGCCGTTAGCTATTGGTGCTTTTGAATTTAATTCCCGTTTCCCGTCTTATGACGGTCTTTTACACTAGTCATTATATAAAACACATCGCTATATAAACAACTGCTGCAAAAGAACAGGAATGCTATGGTGTAGAATTCCGAAGGGGGAGAGGGGGGGGGGGGGAACTCCATGCTCCGTGGGGAGCGACGAGGAAATTATGAACACATTATTTAGAGAAACAGAGACTGACCAGACACCAAAAAGATTGAAAGTGAAAAAAATCTTAAAATAAAGAAATAAAATGGTAATGAAGAATACATAATATTTTTGTGTTTTTGACTGTCTCTTCCTTTTTTTTAAACCGGTTATATGAGAATAAAACAATAATCACTGGATCAGTAGGAGAAAGATGATTATACTGATAAGGATAGGGATGGTGGCCTTGATTCAATAATATTAATATTGCCCCTTCATATGTTTATGATAGTACATTTTATCTTCAAAGACATAAAATTACTTTGTGATGCCATCTGTGTAAACTTAAAAATATTGACATATAGTCACTTCCTAACTGTGACACCTCACTTGATTCTGCTAAAAGTGCAAAGCTTCCTCCCAATTCAGCGAGAAGTTTCCATATCTTTGCATTGACAACGCTAAATAAAATATAACAAACTTTATAACCAAATTTGCTAAGAATATCAGGATGAACCACGAGATATTTTTACCGTGTAATAAAATATCCCGCTGGTTGAATGGTCGAGGGTTGAAAATGGTTGTAAGAGAGAAGGAAATGCGTCACAGCCAGCTTTTATAGACGAACATCTATTTGGGTTATGGACAGAAATGTTTTCGTAATTCGAGATGTTTCACATGGGACACCCCAAACAGGGTGTTAGTTTTTCATTTTCCATTTTCTTTACATATTTTCGGTTCTTCTTATATACTTACTACTTACTTAGTCGTTCCCCTTCTACCGTGAGGTGTAAAGGTTTGGAAGAGAGAGCGCCAGACTATCCTATCGGCTGTCTTCCTCCTGGACTAGTTCTATTCTAGTCCTCGGTCCTTCAAAGATTGTCTAATGGTGTCCTCCCAGCGGACTCTGGGTCGTCCTGGGGGTCTGGATCCCTGGCTCTTTGTTTCCCATGCTTGTCGTGGTAGCCGATCTTCTCCCATTCTGCAGACATGGCCAAACCATCTTAGTTGGGACTGTTCTACTTGGGTCTGCAGGGGGTGGAATTTTAGGCCTTGACGTATCGTCTGGTTACGGACCATGTCTCTTCTTGTTACTTCAACCACCTTCCTCAGATACCTCATTTCTGAGGTTTGGATCTGGCTTTTATGGGTTGTAGTCATTGCCCATGACTCGCATCCATATGTCAAGACTGGGACATAGGTGGAGCGGTATACAGCCATCTTCGTTTTCTTACCAACCTCTCTCTTGCTGAGGAATCGTCGATTTATGGCCTGAAAAAGTCTCCCAGCTGCTGCTTTTCGAGTGGCCAACTCTTCTTTGATGCCTCCCTTTCGGTCTATAATAGCTCCGAGATATTTAAAGTGGTCGACCTGCTCCAGGACCTGTTCTCCCAGCTTAATTAATTACATCTTCTTATATACATAATTTAATTTAAACAAGAGGGGCGGAACCCGAGTGTTGTGTTGTTTTAAGAATGGTTCATGGTGATGATATCGGATTCTGTGTGACAATTTTAATGTAGTGAAAATAATAGGGGATAAAGAGTTCTTGTTTATCATAACTTCTAATTAACAGAGAATTTAATGATCAGAAATATTTGTAAGTAGTGTATTTCAAAATCTGTAACACGAGACAGATTACCATAATTATTTAATTATGTACTTACAAGCACGTACCCAGCCAAAATATTGACGGTAAATAATTATGTTGCTCTCTCTCCCTCTCTTTCTCTCTCTCTCTCTCTCTCTCTCTCTCTCTCTCTCTCTCTCTCTCTCTCTCTCTCTCTCTCTCTCTCTCTCTCTCTCTCTCTCTCTCTCTCTCTCTCTCTCTCTCTCTGTTTCATGCCCTGATGAAGGCCCTTATTCCCCTGTGATCTTTTCCTTCCTTTCCATTACATTTCAGCCTCATAGGATCGCTGTAGTCAAACTTTACATGACTTTTGGTCAATGGTCAATGCACCATGAAAAAGTGGAAAGGCGTGTGTTCAATTTAGATTCTACGATTCAATGCGCGCCATTTCCGTATTTTCCCGGAAGTGCACCATGACAAGATTGCAAGGCATGCGCATTCTTTTAATGGTTGGTCAGTTTAGTTTTCATGGTACAATGTGCGCCTTCTCTATATTTTTTTTTCCCGAAAAGCTGGGAGTAGAATTATTTTGTATTGTTCTTTACATGGCGTTTGACTTCTCCTCCTTCTTGGATCCTTAGCCCTGACTGACACAGTAGTCAGTGGCCACCATATCTTGTAGGGCATCAACAAACTGTCTCCACTTTGCTCAATCAGTGGCCACCACATCTTATAGGGCATCAACAAACTGTCTCCACTTTGCTCAATCAGTGGCCACCACATCTTGAATGGCATCAGCACACTGTCTCCACTTTGCTCAATCAGTGGCCACCACATCTTGTAGGGCATCAACAAACTGTCTCCACTTTGCTCAGTCAGTGGCCACCACATCTTGTAGGGCATCAACAAAATGTCTCCACTTTGCTCAATCAGTGGCCACCACATCTTGTAGGGCATCAACAAACTGTCTCCACTTTGCTCAGTCAGTGGC
Organism: Oreohelix idahoensis; assembly: GCA_024509875.1. Classification (NCBI taxonomy): domain Eukaryota; kingdom Metazoa; phylum Mollusca; class Gastropoda; order Stylommatophora; family Oreohelicidae; genus Oreohelix; species Oreohelix idahoensis. The sequence continues at coordinate 278,632 of JAMPIV010012221.1, read as the reverse complement.
CACCACATCTTGTAGGGCATCAACAAACTGTCTCCACTTTGCTCAATCAGTGGCCACCCTTCGTGGAGTGCCCCAACTCTGGTTCATGCTTTTCATCTCGGCGCCCATGTGTTCTCCGCCAGGTTGTCTTTGGTCTGCATCTGTTCCGCCTTTTTTTTTGGGAGGGGGGGGGGGGGGGGTCAGTAGCATAATTTGATGTCGGTCTCTTCTGAGGACATCTCCAACCCAGTTCCAGCGTCTGCCGTCAATGGTGGTGTGCACCGTGTAAGAAGTTCTTGGATGGAGATGGTATTCGGCCCAAAAACAATCGAAGAATTTTCATTTTGCATGTAGTATGGAAACAGAACAATTCAACATTTCTTTTTCTGTTACTCTCCAACATTCAGCACCTACAGAATTACAGAAACTCTCCTATAACCTTAATTTGGGTTTGTGCTGTACTGAGAAGATTTCCAGATGTTATTTGGATTTGCAAAGGCTTTTCAGGCTTTACTCATTCTGTTACTAATGTGTTTGCTTGTTCCGCCGTCTTATGTTACTGTGCTTCCTAGATATGTAAATGTGTTTGTTTGTTCCGCCGTCTTGTGTTACTGTGCTTCCTAGATATGTAAATGTGTTTGTTTGTTCCACCGTCGTGTGTTACTGTGCTTCCTAGATATGTAAATGTGTTTGTTTGTTCCGCCGTCTTGTGTTACTGTGCTTCCTAGATATGTAAATGTGTTTGTTTGTTCCGCCGTCTTGTGTTACTGTGCTTCCAAGATATGTAAATGTGTTTGCTTGTTCCGCCGTCTTGTGTTACTGTGCTTCCTAGATATGTAAATGAATTTGTTTGTTCCAGCTTTTGGTTCCTTATTTTAATAGGCTCAGGATTTATTACATTGAGTGTCGTGATTTATGCCTTCTTCATATTGATGTTTAGTCCCACCTGTTTGATATATTTATTCGGTTTGTCTGTTTTTCCTTGGAAGTAATATGGGGGATAATGTCTTTTGTCAGCATTAAACAATTTTACATTTATGATAGACCAGGGTGGTCTAACTTATTCAAACCCGCGGGCCATATAAATACAAATTTAAAGTTCACTCAGTGATTAAAAATTACAATGAGCATTAAATTTCAATGGAAATAATTTTAGTTTTATTCGTACGTCCTAATGCGAAGTTTGGTTGGGGGGGGGGGGGGGATTTTCTTTAACAACAGTCTCGATATCAATGTCAGTCGAACGGTTTCTATCAATAACTCGTATACTAATTGTTTGTTAGTGCAAGGGATATAAATATGTTCTGAAGGTAAGGTGGTTTTATAGGACGAATGAAGTGACTCGTGAGTCCCGGATAAATTCAATGCAAAGTTATACTTGTGTAAGTGAGAACTCAGAACAGTATGATTCAACTGAGAAACGCAAATTATCTGCAGATAATGAAAGATACGTAATGTGCGTTAAGAAAACCGTGCACGAGATGTGATGTTGATTAGATGTTTCTGGTCACTTGACCAGAAGGTTAACGTATGAGAGTTCAAAATAGTCACGAAATTTTCAATACATTCTCCGCTTTCAGAGGGGAAGCTGACTTGCCAGAGTTAAGGTATGTGGTTTCTTGAGACAAAAAAAATCAATGTGGGTAATGAATTAATGTTGACGAACGTTTAAACACATAAAGAAGGGAAACCCGAGACCTGTAAACAGTAAATAAATCACATTCGGTTCGATTCCCCTGTAAACCACTCACGTCTGTTGTTTTTCTGTTGTCTAGTTTTCTATTTCTTTATTTCTCACGAGTGCCTGAAAACATACCTTTATGTTTGTCTAATATTTATATAATGTTGATGAAATAGCTTTCAGCTAGTATCACGTTTTACTAGTGTGTCTGCAAGTATGCCCTTAGTTGTTACCTATTCAAGTGGAAAGGCTGCATGCAGTATGATCCTCATGGTGTGATTATAATGTTCAAGCAGAGAGACATTCTCATAATACAGTAGTTTCTCCTATAACGCGGTATATGTGTTCCTAAACATCACTGCGTTATGAAATTTCGCGGAATAAAAATAACAAGACTTGTGGAGAAAACCTGGTTAGGCGCCGAACACTCAAAACCTAAACAATTTCCTAAGTAATGCACTGACAAAAACATAATAACAAACCCAGCTAGAAACGCGGTGTTTGAAGCCACTAAACCAGCCGTTGCTAGCACGAAGAGGAGGCACTTCTGCGAAATTTGGAAACGTTTCTTCACATATAGCTAATGTTTTCTTTTTAATTGTGAGAAAGCGTGCTCCTCATCACTGTTTTAATTTGGTCTTCGGTCCACACACTCCAACGATTTTTCTATTTCATCAGTTTCTTTAGGCATAGTTCTTATAGACTTTCCAGCACGCGCAGTTGTTTCTGCTAAACACGTTTCATTTACGAGCAGCGTTGTCTTTGATGGTGCGCAATATGTATATCACATGTTCTCTCGCTTCTTTCAAAACGCGTTATTATTTCAAACTTTTCCACAATTCATACTACTTTCCTTTGTCGTGTACTACTTGGATTCTTATAACGAGGAACCTTGCTCATGTTTGGTATACTGTATTAAACACATTTGTCAAGAAAATAACACAAATTCGGGAGAACAACACGATAGACACTCGTTGGTTATGACGTGTGTGTGTGTGTGGGGTGTGTGTGTGTGTGTGTTTTCTCTGTTGTCCAATGCGTGTAACTATGCGCAGCTGCGTGGCATATTTTGCATCCACTTGGTGTTACTCATTACGTAACGCTTAGTCACCTCGTCAAAAATCGCGCATAAGGTAACACGATTTCGCGTTTTCTTGATGTTCCCCTGTTTATGTACGGCGTATGAAAAAAATTCGCCCATTGCAGGGACGCGTTGTAACAGAACACATTTATTACTTCTAAAAACGCCGTTATAAATTTAGGGAATTCAAACTGCACTTGTCTGGGCCTATCAAGAACTAAAGTTATTATGATTATTACTACTATTATTATTATTATTATTATTATTATCATTATGATTATTATTACTACTATCATTAATGTCCGTTGCCTATACAGTAGAACTCCATTTATCCGAACCCCATGGGACCGAGCATCGTTCGGATAATCAAATGTTCGGATAATTGGATTACATAATGTATCGAGTACATGTACACATATTTCTAAAAATAATTAACCATCACAAGGAAAATACACTATAAAACATATTTACTTGTACTGTAATAATAATACCCACACTGTATTAGATCACTGTATCACCAAAATCTTTTATTACACAGCAGTGCATGTACTACTTGTATTAATTATTTTTGTTAAGAAAGAGAAATGTTTTCAAAATAACATTACAAACGATTCAAAACCAGGCGCAACTTACGTATACATGTACTTGCACAGATGTAGCCCACTATTTAAAATAATGAGGAATCCTCTTTTGCACCAAACTGGATAGTCTGCTTTTGGCTGCTAAGTCCCGCATTCTCTTCAACAGCAGAAGCTGTGTAGGACAGCTGTCATCTTCTTGCTCGTACCAAGCCATCGCTGTTTCTAGTGCTATAAAGGCCTCTTCAGGACTTGGTCGACGTTTTGGAATTTCTTCATAATCTACAAGTACATCATGTACTTCTGAGGAGTCTTCATCATCGGTCACTACATGTATTTGGTTTTCTTCTTGCACAAAAGACAAAATTTCTTCGTCATTCAAAAACTGAAAACCAGAATCATTATCATCTTCTAGCCACATGTGTGCATCATCTTTGTCACAGTCCGAAAATCCGGGCATTGCTTGAAACAGTTCCACAACTTCATTTATACAATCATCATTTGTGTCCACTGCAGTAGTTTAATTTCCTCCTTTTTTCCCAAGCAATCTATTCCAAGCCTTGTTGAGATTATCTTGTGACAGGGTGGTCCAAGCATCAGCTAACATATAGCAGCAGTCTTTGAGATTAAGCTTTTTGGAAAACGCCACCACACTTTCTTCATCTTCAGCCAACAATAAACGACGCAGGACTTCCATCTTGTACATCTTTTTAAGCTTTGCTATAACACCCTGATCCATTGGTTGAATCAGTGCTGTTACATTGGGAGGCAGAAAAATTACTTTAAAATTTGCATCAACTGCATTCAATGTATCCGTCTCTGGAGAGATGGTGCATTGTCCAGTAGAAGAATTACTTTTCCAGTTTTCTTTTCTTGTTCTTTCAACCTCTTCACATTTGGGATGAACTGATTTGTATACCAATCAAGAAATATTTCTCTATTCATCCAAGCACTCTTCTGTGCTTTGTAGCACAATGGGAGACATGTCGCATTCTTTAAACAACGTGGTTTTTTTGGCTTTGCCGATCATTAGCACCGGTAAACGATGACTTCCACTGGCATTCGCGGCTACCAAAATTGTTACTCTCTCTCTTTGCACTTTTTAAACATAGGGGAAGCTGCTTCGCGCTGAGATGCAAGTGATTTTTGAGGCAATGATTTCCAGTATAAGCCAGTCTCATCGGCATTATACACATCATCGAGTAAATAACCTTCTTCTTCCAAAAAAGCCAAGAATGTTTCTTTAAAATTTTCAGCGGCAGTTGCATCGCTAGATAAAGATTCCCCTTGAATCTCCAATTCTCGTATGCCATGACGAGATTTAAAGTTTCTTAACCATCCCTGGCTAGCCTTAAAGTCAGGAGTACCGTCAAGTTGATTGTTGAACTGAAGTGCCTTTTCACACAATAGAGAGCCAGAGATAGGTTCCCCTTTGCTTCTTCTTTGCACAAACCATATATACAAAGCCTCTTCCCATTTCAAATCTTTCGCATTTCTCATGGTTTTATGTTTCTTCGACCCATTTTCACTATCCAATTTCGATGTAAAACTCATAATTTTATCCTTGTTACTTTTGATGTCAGAGACGGTAGCTTTCCCAACATTCAAAATCCTCGCAAATGAAGACACAGTTTCACCTTTTCCTAGTCTCTTGATAATTTCTGTTTTCGTTTCAATTGACAAAACATTGCGGTTCCTTTTATATGCTTTAGGCCTACTGGAAGATGCCAGATCGCACAGAGAAATACGTGTACACCAAAATTATTCTGCTGTAGTAGCAGACACAATTATTTTAAGTTGAACTGTCTGTTTAGCCAGTGTTCTGCCTAGAACGCACACGTACACTGGATTGGTAAACCAGATATTAACTGACTTTATGATCTAACTGACTTCCTGTACGTAAGCGACCGTCCATTAGCCCATCTCATTGTCTACAAATTGTTCGCACACATTTGAAGCTTGCCGCATCAAAAGATTCAGAACTGTAGTCTAACGTGACTGGTGGCGCCTGATTTTTTTTTTTCTGGAAAAAGTGTTCGGATAATTGGATGTTCGGATAATTGGGGTTCGGATAAATGGAGTTCTACTGTATATATATTTTTTGTATTGAAGCACTGAGTATTTGTTGAAGCGCATAGCACGAAGAAGACTGTCAAGATGTACTTCTATCTGCAACTTACTTTTGTTGGTCAATTTTTGCTGTGAAGCGTTTGCAGTGTGCTGGATTTGTGCGATCTTGTGACAATTGTGTGTCATACTGACTGCATCCATCCGTCTTCTGGTCTGCCTGTGCTCTAAAACCACATCTTTTACTGTTGTAGTTGCGTAGTCGTGATTAATCTGTCACCAAAATCGTGAGATGGCCAAACTGCTTTACTTTCTGTCTCTATGCAATTTGCTGCTGGATATAGTTCTTACAATTTTTATGATGCCATAATTTTTCATTATGTCTCTCCTGCAAACATCAAGAGCTCTCCTTAAACATTTCGTCTCACACTATTTCATTTTCCTCTCCTGTTCTCTAATCACTGACCAAACTTGACACTGGTAGAAGAGAGCTGGTAAGGATATACTATTTATCGATTGTCAAGATGTTCTGTTATTTAAGACAGACCTTGAACTAGCAGCATAATTATTAGAATCACTATTTGCACAAGTCTGGAACACAGAGACAACACCAATGGGGTGGAATAAAGGAATAATTGTCAAATTGCCCAAGAAGGGCGACCTTGCAGACTGCAATAACTGGAGAAGAATTATTCTCCTCTCAGTTCCCAGTAAAATACTAGGCAGGATAATTATCCACAGAATTCAAAAAGCAGTAGACTATAAACTGAGGAAAGAACAAGCGGGATTCAGAAAGAAGACACGATTTGCAGATCACATATTCCCCCCGAGGAAGTAATAATGCAGTGCTCAGAATGGCAGAGACAACTATACATTAACGTTGTTGATTTTGAAAAGACTTTTGACAGCATACACAGGGACAGCCTATGGAAAATACTGAGGACTTATGGAATTCCCAGCTGCATTGTTTCCATCATACAAAAGTCTCTATACTAACTTTACATTTGGTGTTGGGCAGAGCAGCCTAACTTTTGAGGTGAAGCCAGGAGTACGACAGAGATGCCCCTTATCAACTACTTTTTTTTACATTCATAGACTGGGTGATGCGCCAGACAACAGATGGCAATCCTAGATGAATAGGATGGACAACGTTTTCTACACTGGAAGATCTGGAATATGCAGATAACATTGCATTACTCGCACATTCACAACAACGCATCTAAGAAAAAAACAGATAGACTGAATAATTATAGCCAGCAGCTCTAAACATCAATCTAAAGAAGGCAGAAGTCGTAACACTCAATGTGGGCAATCCTGAGCCCATAACAGTAAGGAACCAGAAGCTGGAACAGACAGACTCTTTTACATATCTAGGATGCATAGTAATACCTGACGGATGAAAAAGCAAAGACATCAAGAACAGAATGAATAAAGCGAGAACCGCATAGTCTTAACATCTGGAAGTCTTTCCAGTACAGCACAAACACAAAATTAAGATTATATGAGAGCTTTGTACTTTCTGTGCTTCTCTATGGAGCAGAATGCTGGAGAGTAACAGAGAAGGAATTTGCCCTCTTGCCACACAATCTGCCTAAGACAAATTCTCAGAATCTTTTGGTTGAATACCATCACCAACCAAGAACTGCTAACTCGGTAGCTACCAAGGGTTAATACACACCATCATAGCTGGCAGACGCTAGAGTTGGGTTGGCCACGTTCTCAGAAGAGACCCTGATGCCACAACAAGAACAGCTATGCAATGAACCCCTGAAGGAAAGCGAATGAGAGGCCGACCAAAAACAACGTGGCGGAAAACTGTGAAGGCCAAGATGCAAAGAATGAACCAGAGCTGGGGCACTCCACGAAGGATGGCTTCCGACCGAGCTAAGTGGAAGCCGTTTATTGCTGTCTTACAAGACGCCACCAGGCATGATGGCCACTGACTGCTTTGACAGTAGGCGGTTAAAGATCAAAGAGGAAGAAGAGGACGGTCTATGTCATATTATTGTTATCATCATGATTGTATTCGCTTCTAAAATAATTTTTTTTGCATTCTTGTATGACACTAGACCAGTGGGTCCCAAACGATGTGGCGGGAGAGTGTGGCAGGTGTCGCCGGAAGATTCAAAGACAATCAATCTATATATATATATATATATATAATATATATATATATATATATATATAATATATTATATATATATATATATATATATATATATATATATATATATATATTTCCAGAATTTTTCAGATTTTATCCAGTAATATAATTTATTTTATATCAAATACATACAATTCTCCACGACATATTGTTGTGAACAGGGATTTTCAGCACTGATAAATATCAAAGACCAGAAAAGAGAACGGTTTCTTTGCGTTGATGAATGAGAGATGAGAGTTTAATTTGTCTCAAATAAGACCGAATATAAAAGAGATTACCCGACAAAAACAAGTTCACACATTTCATTGAGTTTGTTTATTTTGTGAATGGATCATGTTTTTATGTAGCTGTATTGTTTTATACTTTCTGGATGTCTCATGAGCTTTTATAAAGTAGTTGTGTTCTGTGTTATGAATAAAGCACTGCTAGAAGTTGATTTTTTTGTTTTCAAAGGTATTTCTTATCAGTAAAAAAGTCGGTATGGGGCGAGCAAATTTTTGTTCCGAAAGTGTGGCCCAGAGAAAAACGTTTCGGAACCACTGCATTGGACTATCAGTCTCTTCATTTATGTCATGTGTACATCACATACCACATGTTCATCTAGAGAAGGCACTAACGACATAGTCAGTCCTATAGTTACTATATATGCTATTTTCTTTTAACCTTAACTCCCATAAGCTTTTGCACCACAAGTTATCAACGCACATTTCAGCCTGTTGCTAATTTTAGTTCAAAAGATAAAGTAAATTTAGTCCCATAGCAGATTCTGGATTAACGGAGTGAAAAATTAGAGACTTCATTATACTAGTTCCAGCTTTATGAGGTGGGGTGGCAACTTCTCTTTCTCGCTCTTTGCTTTCCCTTAGTCAATAGTAGAGTCAGGCACCCATTTGCAACTGGGTAGACCGAGTGTGATGCTAGCAGGATTCTAACTCGAAACCCTGTAACTTTACCGCTATAGACAAGCGCTCTAACTACTTTCAGTTCAAAAATAAGTTGTCAGTTGTTACGATTTGTTGTTAAACTTATTCGCAAATTGTGAACTCTTAATTAACTTCCCCGCTCCATGTGTGCTGTGAAGTGCAGTGGGAGGATCGAGGGGTTTTTAATGGCCGTACAATGATGATATGTCGATTACATTGTTCATTTGGTTTTTTGTTTTTAACTACCTGTTTGAATCAATCTTCATTCATTCACTTATATCTGTTTATGTCAATGTAACCATCATTATGGTCATTTTACTCTTCGCTCCCAATGGAGCACGGAGTAGAGAGTCACCACTGTAGCAGGCCACCTTGCAGGAAGCCTGCATCAACGCATTCATGTTCTCTTACAGTGTGGTGTCTTTAGCAATTTTTTTGGCATGATGAAATAGTTATCCCCATACACAATCCGCTATTAATCGCACTTACGAATTGCTTGAAATAGGAGTCGTCCTATTTTATGTTGGTCTCCTCAGAGAACCCAGGGAAATACGCGGGAAATTTCATTACTGTAATGCTTCGGAAATGTTGTGAGTATAACAACGGCGTAACTGTCATTCTCTCATGTTCATTCAGCCTGGTAACAGTTGACTGACGTGTAAAATGCTTACCTTATAATTCCATCATATTTCTGGAAACCTCTACGATGTCCTTGAATTCAGATAACGAACAAAGAAGATTCTTCCTCCTACATATTTTCTTTTAAGGCGAGCTAAAGAAAATACCAGATTCTATCCAGATTTCATACAGAAGTTACAACTGTATCTGAACATGACGTGCTAATAGACTATCACAGTTCACAATCTCGTTATACGGAATAGCATAAGCTGGATCATCCATTAAGGTGAAATAACAAGCAATAACATTAATACTAAAATAGCTTTTTTCATAAATAACTCTTAGAAAATATATTTTTTCCTGCTTCACGTTTTATTTAAGACTTCCATTTCGATCTACCAGCCTGCCTTGTGACAACAACTCATGGCGATGATCTGCGTTTGCCGTACTCCTAGCCGCGCGAACGACAGCGGAGTTCGGCATTACAATTCTGACACCGGAGACTCCTCGTCTCTTTGCCCGCTTGATAACTGCTCGCATGATAGGCTACGAAATGATATACACAAGGCTTCACCCCACTGTCTCATCCTGGTTATTCATCATGCATATACAGTATTAATTGACGATTAATCTTCTAGCCAGGGTGTTTTATACATTAATTTGCTAAACACCCTGCCCATATGAGATGTTTGCTTAAGATAAGAAGTACAACCTACCCAGTAAGATTCTTTGTACTTATTTGATTACAGGGTATTTTAAAATGTATGCCGACCTTTAATGATGGTGTGACAGACAAATGCCCAGTCAAATATATATTACATATACGTAGATTTGTCACGAGATGGATTTTTGGGGCGATCTCTTTCCGGTCTCTCTTTCACTACGGCTGTAATCAGTTATATTTTTGTACTGATTTTATTTGCGTGATTTTCCATGGTCGCACCCTTTTCTTTCTGTTTGCTATGTAGCAGAGAGTTTGTTTGCTCAAACATTTGACATTCCTTGTTGATGATAAACACACATTTGCAAGGAGCGGTTGAGGTAATATTGAACGTTAGGCAAGTTGGTAATTCTTAAGTACCAAAGCTTGGCCGCTACAGATTAGCCCTCAATCGCCAGCGTGTTTGCTTAAATCGCTGATAAAGGCCAGAGTGCGGGACAGATAACGAGATCACCCGTCTGCGAATAGATTACTTTCTGATAAAGTAATAAAATTGTTACATCTGGTATACATTTGTCGTATGAGTTTATACATGTGTTGGTGAGTTCGCGTGCCAAGGCATCGGATGTTTTCATACCATGTACGGAAAACTTGACCTCTGCATTTTGTTCAAAATTGTTCCACGTCAGGGATATTTTGAAATTCCCCCCCCCGTCCCCCCCCCCCCAACTAGCATGTTTGAGATAACTGGAGCTTTTTCCTAGCTAAATAACAAACAGAGCGGAGGAGGACAGTGAATATAACCTGACGCTTCAGTCAGTCAAATTTACTGTGAATATTGCTTCCCAAGACGACATAACCAGACCTTGCCAGAGTGAAGCCTAGAATTCAGAATTCCATTTTATCAGATCGGACACCTTTTATTGGAGAATCTTGACGGACTTAACAAAAAACAGCCCAGAAAATCTCTATGATTTTAAATAAGGAAAACCGGAATATCTGAGGAAATTGAACACACGAAGTCAGAAAGTTAAAATTAACGACCCCAAGTACACGTGTAAAAAGGTATCGGCTAGTGCCTTAACATCATTCATCTGAGCAAAAAAGTATGTGAGCCAGGATTGGTGTAAGTTGTCATTTTACTTCTATATTTTCATTACTAACATGTGAACTAATATGTACATATTACCATGTGAATATTAATATGTGAAAATCGCAAGTAGATGTCCCAGTCATTTGAGGCTGGCAACCTCAGCACATAGAATGATGATTTCATGAACCACCACTGCACGGGCTGGTGACTGCTTTATTGCTAGTCTCTTAAAGAGAGCTGAAACACATCAGTAGTCCCAAGTTCATATGGAGCAGGGAGGGAAAGATTAAAGAAATGATGTACATTTTAATTATAATACTTACAGTTTCAAATCAGTGTAACATAAATTAAAACATATTCAATTTATATTGTGAACACTTTTCAAATCAGTGGAAATGTAAATGTAAACATGTTCTATCTGTACTATTACCCTTTTCATTTAAATGAAAAGCGACTATAAAAGCTATTCAGTTTAAATGTAAAGAAAGTTTTATGTCGAGGGATTAAAGTTAATTTTCATCGAATATAAATTCTTAGTAAATGGGATGGTGAAATTGTAATACGGGAAACACAATACTCAGAAGAGCATTTCGTTTCTATTCTTTTATCACAGTTGCTGGTGGTAGTACCAGTTGAAGGGTACTATCTCTGGAACAACAAGAGAACAGTGGCCTGAGCTTTAAGACGAGGGAAAAACTTTGTAGACTCTCCCTAACACTCCTGGGAACGAGCTGCAGCCTACAAACCAGTGACGAGCTTGAGCAGTGTAAAAAGAACCAACCCAGCGGGAGCAGAAACAACCACTGGCAGCTAAGTGCAATATAAGCTGCCAAAGTGAACTTTCTTCATAAGAATTCTATCATCAATCAACGATGAATCCTTTCTGTTAAACTCTTCAATTATTTTCCAACTCTTAAAACTTAAGTGATTATTAAATTTTGTTATTTGTAATTTAACAAATTTAACTTCGATTTGATCCTTTTAAATGTATTGCAATTGCATATTTGTCAATTTACTACACACACTCTAAACAGAGCTATACCAGAATAATAAGAATTCCACTGAGTAAATCAGAGGTGGTGGCTTGAACGAGCTAAGATTAATCATTGCTTAATTCTTCACAAAAGTTTTCGGCAGATTCTAGAATTAACGTGCTCAGCCAACGCAGCATTGTTTTCGCTTATCTCAATATCTTGTGTATACTCCATTGAGATAGAAGTCTCATTACCCTTCTATTTACAAATCTGCCAAGAGTAATCTTGTGCCAAGGTAGACACATTTGAAGCCCATATTAGATACTGTGACAGTAAGGACTGTTACGTCGGATTAGCACTAAGGTGCTGCCACTTAATTATAGTTAGGGTAAGAATACTTAAGCAAGATTTAACATTAAGTATTAGAGCGTGTCTAGCTAGTAAATAGCACTATAGCACGTTTCACTAGCTTTGCCCAACTTCAAAATGCTATATCTCAGCGAATATATAACGCATATAAGTGAAATTTTGTGTGTGCATTTGAAATGGTATAGACCCTATGAATTAAATTTTTCATTAAAATGCGTTCATTGGTTTCAATTTTCATTTCTTTGCGATATAATATAAAATCCTACTTGCCAACACACATGACACACACACATATTGAAATGTCTACAGTAAATTATACGACATCATTTGCATATTTTTCGTTTATCAAGCAATTGGCATGATTTTAGAGTGAAATTGCGTGAAATTGCACTTCTTGAACATAAAACAGTTTATTTCCAACAGTTTATTGTCAATCAGTGGCGTGTCTACAAAAAGTATTGTGTGGTTAAGTAGGAAAAATGAGTCTGCGAGTACATTTTATGACATTACAGCAAATCACAAATAGGATTTTTAAGTATTTCTGCAATGAAGCTACTCGAGGAAAATTATATAATTCTATTTCAAACCCACAAAAGAGGACTATTCATGCCATGGGGATAAGCAAACGATCATTGCACCGCTGGATAGCGACATCTGAAATGTGAAATTCCAGTGTTTTACACACGAAAATTAGGCCAAGAGTGGTGGATAATTTTGACAGAGAATTGATCCGCAGAGAAATTTGCAATATGTTTCACAATAATGAGGCAGTGACTTTAAGGAAATTTGGTTAAGAAAGAATAATGACATTGATATTTCCAAATCTACGCTATGGAAGACTGTTAGGAGTTTGGGATTCAATTTTAGAAAATATGTTGGTGGTAGGAACCTTATTTGTGAGAAGCATCATATAGTTGCAAGGAGAAGCAAATATTTACGCGAGGTCAGAGAAATGAGAAGAGATTGTTATGATTTTGTGTATTTAGATGAAACTTGGATCAATGCGCACCACAGTAATGAACGAGAATGACAATCATCTGATGGGACAACTAAGAGACTAGTACCAAGCAGCAAAGGACAGCGCCTAATAATTGCACATGCAGAAAGCAGCCATCATGGGCTTCTAAATAATACTGAACTCACATTTGTTTCAAAATCCACAGATAATAGGGATTATCATACAGAGATGAATGGCAAGATATTCAAGATTGGATTGTGAATCATGTACTTCCTGCCTTGGATAGACCGTCGTGTTTGATAATGGACAATGCTTCATATCACAACGTTGTGGCACCAGAAGATAAAGTTCCTAATTCATCAAGTACTAAAGATGTAATAAAGATTTGGCTGACCAAAAACGACATTCAACGAAATGTCCCTGAAGCCTGAATTACTTGGAATTGTAAAAATGACACAGCATACAAAGATATTTCACATAGACAAGGCAATCCATGAATATGGTCACAGATGTTTAAGATTGTCTCCTTACCATTCTCACTTAAACCCATTAGAATTAGTCTGGGCTATAATTAAGGAACAGGTAGCTACAGAAAATAGAACGTTCAAATTAAAAGATATTGAAATACTTACAAAAGCCGCCATCTCCAATATAGCCAGGGATTATTGGAAGAAATGTGAGAACCATGTGTTACAAGAGGAAGGGGAATATTGGAAGAATGATGGTTTGTCCTTCATTCAGCCGAGATTGATTATCAATTTCTCAGAGACATCTGATTATGATTCGGATGAAGTTTAACTTCTTTAAAGATGACCTTACCGTTATTTACAAGCACATTAGAGGAGCAACGTTCCATTTTGATATTTATGAACCGCAAAGAGGTGATACCTATTGAAATAATTAGATCAATGAAGGTCCAGTTTGGTAGCGCATTAAATGTCAATGACAAACAATGTCACGAGTATCTCCCATGCAGATCATTTAAGAAATCATCTTCAACAGGTATTCATTCATATGCTAACGTGATGGCCACATTATTGTAATAGTAGACACGCCTATGCCTATTCAATTCACAGAATCTGTGACTGAAGTGGTAAAATTTCTTTTCTCGATACACAATAATTAGTATGCCGACAAAGATCAAAGGATTTCATCCGATTATGGAAACTGGACAAGATGCACAGATACAAAGTATATATTTGTTGGGTCTAACCCAATATAACATCGTATGTAAAAAAAAATGGCATTAATACGTTCGACGGTTAATCAGATAATTACATTTGAAGTTGGGCAAAGCTAGTGAAACGTGCTATAGTCACAAATCCTTTGAGTGATTTAATTAAAGTGTTCAGAAATGACGTCATCAAACGTGGGGTAGAATTGCCCTGTAGTTAGGACGGAAGCGATGTTGTGAGAGAAGGGGGTTAAGTGAGTTGTGCTTGAGCACGAGATGGGCGAAGTCAGTTTGTGGTTACCATCTTGTAAGGCTGATTTGCTATGTGATATTTCATGGAAAGACTGGTTAGTATATTACACAAGAACATGTACTTATGAACCCGATTGAAGTTATCAAAGTGTGTAGACAGTAAATAAAAGTATTTATTCATATTTTACACCAGCCTGATCTTATTCTCCTGAGCGTCAGTAGCCAGTAACCTTTGTTTATATCAGGTAATCAAGCATAGAGTGCTACCATATTTACGACAATCTTACAGCCTGCATCAATAAAAACAGTACGAGTCTCCTAAGAACACCTGGGTTATATTCCAATTCATATCTGTAATCACCATCTCTGGCAGTCGCCAGTAACACTACAGAAGAATATTGATAGAAAATACTGCCACAAAATTCACCTATCACAGAACGTTTATACCTCCCTTTCTCACCTTGTCCCACTAGACTTGATGTGGTGCAGTGACACAGCCTTCCCCTCCCCCGGTCACAATACTCTTGAGTTTTGGCCACTGTTGGACCACTGCGGCAAAGCAGGGGAGGCAATACCGTCACAATATTACACATAAGCAATACAATAATTTAAGCGCAAACTGACTCGTAATGGCGTAGATATTTATATACTTAATAAAAGAGGGGCGAGAGAAAGAGAGAGAGAGAATGTTTTTTTTCAACCGCTTGAAAGTAAGACCGGGAGTTACTATAGCAGTTTGTTTAACATGATGAGGGTGCCAGCACGATGCACAGCTTCTTTAGATATACCCCAGGGAACAAATTTCATATTCTTTTTTTGTCTTCCCAGAGACACCAGGGAACTATACATGTCTTGTAAACGTATCTGTAAAATGGGTAAAATGAGGCCTAGTACTGCTGCTTTGGTAAATAAACACATGAGTAAGTAAGTAAACTGCAGGTGATTGTGGCGTTACTTAAGTCTAAATGAGTGAAAGATATGAATGACTGAGTGAATAAGAGTCCATGAATTAGCGAGTGGCGGAAAGGACTGTATATAACAATCGCTGCTTGATTACCGCTCTCATCTTCATCCAAAGGGCAGTAAATCCATGCCTCAGTTGCTGACTGTGAAACTCATTAGCGATCATTAAGATGACTTTTATTCACATTTTCCTCGCACTCAAAGGTGTACGTAATTTTAGTAAGACCGCAAACTTTTTTGTATATTTGATCGCGTACTACCTGAGTTAATATCTATAAATATACATATATATATATATATATATATATATATATATATATATATATATATATATATATATATATATATATATATATATATATATATATATGAAATTTTAATTAACTAAAAGGACAATCTGTCCATACACATTATAGAATTTATACTTAAGGTTGTTGATCTAGTTTATTTTCACTACACTGTTACTGGAGTGCTGGTCGGGATGTGTTCATCACACCCTGTCTTTATTTATACCTATTCTGTTCAAGTTTATGCTCTCTATGGATTTTTATGTCAAACAGTTTGTTTCTACTTTGGTGGCTTGTTGATGAAGAGTTCCGGACCAGGGCTGTTGTACTTATCTGGCCCGGGACGTTAGCTGATAGTTGAATGTGCTGCCCACTGCCACTGACTTGATCTTTCTGCAGTAATCTTGGCAGCAACTTGGACCAAGACTATAAGTCATACACCACGACAGCAACTTCAACAGAACTGCTGGTTATTTATTCAGGAAGCTGGCACTAGCACAGTGCCAGTACAAACCCTGTAACATGAAAATTGAGGCTTGTCTGAACATAATATCAAATCCACAAATTTTACAATTAATAAGGCATTCAAAATTTAAAAGACTCGGGTCAGCTCTTTCTGACCGACCCAGCACATCCACATAAAAAATGTAACAGTTTGTACCAGTTTTCAATTTCCTCTCCTCTACTGGCTACAACCTCTCTACAATTATCCATGATCTTTTCCACAAAATAGGATAGGTGATATGATCCTTGATGATAAATGTACAAAATCTTTTGGTTCTACACCTCTGGTAGTCTGATAATAGGGTGGAGCAACAAATAGGCTTTGCATAAGTCTACTAATGACTTATGTAC
This sequence comes from Oreohelix idahoensis, assembly GCA_024509875.1. Classification (NCBI taxonomy): domain Eukaryota; kingdom Metazoa; phylum Mollusca; class Gastropoda; order Stylommatophora; family Oreohelicidae; genus Oreohelix; species Oreohelix idahoensis. Next base: position 261,955 of record JAMPIV010012221.1, on the reverse strand, counting down.
TTACAGTCGTAAAATATCTTCATTACCCAATTCAAAGAACACAATTAATAATACTGTATAAATAATTGTTAATAATGTCTATCTTACCACAGATTCAAGAAATAAATACAGGAACGATGACTGGCACAGATTCAGCACTGCTGCTTGCGTGACTAGGAATCTTGTATTGAATTAATATAGTATTTAATTTCTTTACATTAGTACATCGTCCTGACACTGGACAGTTTCTTGGGCAAATGGCGTCCCGCCTATCTAAGTTTTCTTTGATATAAAATGCGTTGGCCAATGAGAATCTAACTACTAAGCTTTTCAATTTGAATTTGAAAATAGTCAAAATTACAGCCCAATTTCAAATGTACGTCGGTCACATTTTGGCATTAAAAGTTAAAAACAGACTTGCTTTTGGCCTAACAAGTCTTCCTCTCACTCACTTCTTGACTTTCCACTGCTAAATATATTTAGTTTTAGGGCCATCCCATAATATCTCTTCCTCTTTCTACCCCTTCCCCCCCCCCCCTCAATCAGATTACATGTACCCTTGCTTGCTTCATTTCCCCTAACGCGTCCAAAAAGTAACCGTTAGTGAATGCAGGGACGAACGTCTGTTGGTCTGTCTGCACTAACCAATACAGTATTTTGTCAATAATTTTCTTATTATCTGGGGGATTTTGTATTTTTAAACCTATTATTTCTCAGGAGAAGATAATCTATAAAACGAACTAAGTTTTTGGGTCGTATTCCTGGAAATAAAGAACTCCATATATTTTCTATATGAGTTTCAATTTCTAACATTACATAAACACGCCATTCCTTTCCCGCTTCTGCGCTTCTCAAAACGAAACAACAAGTCTGTGACGTCATAAAATGTACCATTTTGCAAGAAAGGAGGGCTGGGTGTGTGGTTACATGCCAAACTGCATGACTATGGAACGAACAATTTTTGGGTGTAGTGGCGTATTTTTTTTTTCTCTGCCGCTACCAATATCGCCCGCGTTTGCCTACAATTTTGCGTGTTTCAACCAACTAGTGTCAAAAGGCGCAGTCTAAAAATACATTTTCCTCTCTCCTCATTTGGTCCGAAACAAGGCTTATTCTGTCAAAATTGTTACCAATAGTTCCAAGGTCACTGGCAAACGATAGTACCCTTACACTACGTTTCTGTCCTGCACAATTCAGCGCGATGACTGGCGTGGGGAAAGAAGACGTGTCACAACCCAACTATTTTTATTTCTACTTTATCTTAACTTTATACTTACAAATAATAATTTTACGGTGTATCAATGTAATTTTATCACACTTTTATAAAAGATATTCGCTGATTGGACATCAGTCAACCTATCGACTGTGTCCATCTGGTCATTAACTTCTCGTGGTTACCTGAATTGGACTCACCTCATGATTCGCGAGGTCATGAAAGAGGTCAAGGTCAAAACAACATTTTTGACAATAACTCGTGACAGGTTCCTGAGAATCCCGTGAAACTTACTGAACACAAAGCTCTCTGACCATATTATTAAATGCCTATAAAAGATTGACGCTGCTCGAATTAACTCAGTTGAAAATTCAATGCGCAAGTATGGCTCATCTCACTATAGAACAACGACTCATCATCATTGGACGTTTACAGACTGGACAGTCACAAAGTGTAGTGGCCAGACAATTTAATGTGGTTAGAAGCACCATTAGTCGCCTTTGGAGGCGATGTCAAGAAACTGGCTCAGTGGAAAACCGGCCGCGCAGGGGAAGACCCAGAGTCACAGACTCCTGCCGAAGACCGCTTCATACGGCTGCGTCACCTCAGGAATCGACTTGCATCTGCGTCCTCCACAGTCCAGTCAATGTGAGCAGCTCGTCGAATTTCAGATCAAACGGTCAGGAACCGGCTGCACGACTCTTGTCTTTGGGCTAAAAGACCCTACAGAGGTCCTGTTCTTACGAACCGGCATCGCCAGAACCGACTGCAGTGGGCGAACCAGCATCGTCAATGGACCGTTGGGAATGACTGTAGACGGGTTTGGTTTAGTGATGAATCATTTTTTGTGCTCCAGCGATACGATAGACGGAGAAGAGTTTACCGCAGAGTCCATGAGCGCTACTCCCAGAACAGCGTTGATGAGGCTCCTCCACATGGTGGTGGAGGTGTACTGATGTGGGGGGCGATCAACTTCATGGGAAGAAGTGACCTGGTGCAAATTGAAGGACGCCTGAATGCCCAACGATACGTCGCTGAAATTCTTCGTCCTCACGTCCTTCCACTTCTGGCTGCACGAGGGTCGATTTTTCAGCAGGATAACGCTCGACCTCATGTGGCACAACTCACCACCCAGTTCCTCGCTGACAACAACGTCCAGACCATTCCGTGGCCAGCCATGTCATCAGACATGAACCCCATAGAACATTTATGGAATGAACTCGACAGACGACTCCGCCAGCGAGACGTGGCTCCAGCCAATCTCCGACAGTTGTCTCTTGCACTGCGGGAAGAGTGGGCAGCCATCCCACAACAACAGATCCAACGGCTAATCGGATCCATGTCAAGGAGATGTCGTTCTCTGATAAAGGCAAGAGGAGGCCATACACCTTACTGAAACTGAGGCCTCAGTCGCAAAGAATAAAAGTCCAAACCAGATTTAATGAACATCATTTCATTGTTAAAGTCTGAAAGTTTCTTCATGCCAAGATTGAAACATTAATTCCGTAAAATAAAATTTTGGTACAAGTTTGAAATTTGGTGTCTATTACCACTGCAATAATGTTGCGTTTCTTTTTTTTGAACAGTATACTCGTATATATATATATATATATATATATATATATATATATATATATATATATATATATATATATATATATATATATATATATATATATATATATATATATATATATATATATATATATATAGATTCACATGCGGAGGTGCGCAAACTGGTCTCGTGCAATGTGCAAAGCGAGTAGAAGAGATGCCTAGCTTGGAGAACTGGCATTGACAAAGACTATGTGTCATAGAGAGATTTAATTAGAATCTCCTCTATAACAAGCCATCACATGCCGAAGTATCGTTAAAAGACAGTGATTGACCCACAGTCGTGATATCTGATGAAAACCATAACAAAATGGAGTTTAGGGGAAGTTATGCCGCTAAAAATTGAATCGTGTCGAAAAGTGGAAAGCAAAAGAATCTAAAGATTTTAGATGGTACAAAAATTAAAGCATGGAAATACTAATGAGCAAATCATTTTGTGAAGAGATTGTACAAGAGACGGACAACCTCATAATTTAAAATAAATGAATACAGAACCCATGGTTGCAAGAGGACATGCAGGCTTCCATCACGGGGACCAGTTGCCGTGGTAACCCCAAGCTTTATAAAAGCGGAATGAAAAAAAAAAGATTACACTGACAATCAACATTTTTCTTTCTTATATAAGAATAAGTGTTCTTAGGTCAGTTTCTTGCGCTGATTTCAAATTTGAAATCCGTTTATCTCTATCACATCGGGTTCTTAAGATATTTGTGAATAAATATATTTTTGGGAAACCGTTATTTGCTCCGTTTCATTTTTACTATATAACTTATTAAAAATTAATAAAATGCAAAATAATTCTACTTTTTATACTGCTAAAAGATGCATGACATATGTTACGCTATTTTTCAAATCGTTACTGCATTTTGAAATAATTCTGAGCGAAATATGGCTTCTAGAAGTTGTAGAAATTCGGCTGATCTGTTCTGTTACGTGTGCGGATATTTTACCGATCGTGTACATCAGAAAAACTTTACACCATTACTAAAGAAAGCATATGAACTTTATTTTGAATCGAAAGTTGATGATGCAAATAAATCTTGGAAGCCAAATGCAGTTTGTTCGACTTGTGCAAATACATTGGCAGGCTGGTTACGAAAATCGCCGAAGCATAAGTCGATGCCTTTTGGAGTGCCAGTAATATGGCGTGAACCGACAAATCTAGCTACTGATTATTACTTCTGCTTGATAAATATCCATTGTTTCACTTGTAAAACTAGAAAGTCTGTGGTTTATCCAAATATTGAATCGGTTTCGAAACCAGTGCCTCATGATCCAATCACGTGTCTGATCCCAGTTCCACCAGAACAATATCTGTTGGACGTGAATGAACCATCAGAAAGTGATAGTTTACCTGCTTTAGAAACTAATTCTGACTCGGATTATATACCGGTGAATGATGGTGTTCACTTAATTAACCATTCAGAACTTTCAGATCTAATACGTGATCTCGCTCTTACCAAAGGACAAGCGGAATTACTCGGTTCGCGACTCAAAGAATGGAATCTTTTAGCGCCCAATACTCCGATATCTAAATTTCGTCATAGACACAGAGAACTTGTTCAATACTTTGAGATGGATGATGACATTTGCTATTGCAAAGATGTAAACGGTCTAATGGTGCACCTCGGTCATGAGCACATAGTCAACGAATGGCGACTTTTCATCGACTCTTCCAAGACTAGTCTAAAAGCCGTGTTATTGCATAACGGAAATTATTTTCATCAATTCCAGTCGCCTACTCTGTTCATATTAAAGAAACTTATGACAATATGGCTATACTTTTGGCAAAAATAAAGTACAATGACTACCATCGGCGGATTTGTGGAGACCTAAAGGTCATTGCAATTCTCACGGGCATGCAGACTGGGTATACTAAATTTTGTTGCTTCCTATGTGAATGGGACAGCCGCAACAGACAGGAACATTATGCAAAAAAGGTGTGGCCTATCAGGGATCGTATGCAGCTCGGGCATAAAAATGTAATACACGAGCCATTAGTTAACAAAGACAGCATCATTTTACCACCGTTACATATAAAGTTGGGGCTCATGAAGAATTTCGTAAAAGCGTTAGATAAAACGAGCAAAGCTTTCACTTATCTTCGAGAAAAGTTTCCGCAAGTTAGCGATTCAAAGATAAAGGAAGGTATCTTTGTAGGACCTCAGATTAGGAAAGTTATTGCAGACAAACAATTCGAGAACTTGTTACATGGTAGTGAACTTCGCGCATGGATGACATTCAAATCGATCGTCGATAACTTTCTGGGAAATCACAAATCTGTCGACTATGTGCATATTGTTAAGCAGTGTATAGATGCATACAGAATTATGGGCTGTAACATGTCCCTCAAAATCCATTTGCTCGATTCGCATCTTGACTTTTTCCCTGACAACCTTGGCGAAGTCAGCGATGAACATGGAGAACGATTCCATCAAGATATCGCCGTAATGGAGTCACGTTATCAAGGACGGTGGAGTGTGACCATGCTTGCCGATTATTGTTGGATGCTTCATCACGATGTACCACATGCCATTCACCGACGAAAGTCGACTGCAAAGAAATTCAAGCCTACATAACTGTTATACTTCTTGTACGAATATAGAAATGTTAGAGAAAGAAACAAAAAATTTTTTTTGTTAGCCAGTGTTATTTATCTAGATTTCCGTATATAAAGTAATTTGTCCACTTGTTTCCATTGCGTTCGCAACGTGCTTTCCCTGCGTCTCCAATACTTCATTACCATATCCACTTAATCTCCACCATGTCCATCTAATCCTCAACACGAGAGTCCATCTCATTGATATTCTGCAGGAAATAGGCCTCAGAACAGCATGTCACATGTCAGTGTCCAAGGCTCTTTACCCCGAAAGTAATGACTCTTTGCATCTTCGAGAAATTATTGCGGGAGAGTGACTGTCGGTCAGTTTTCATGTGGGATAAATTGTGCTAAATTCAATCTACAGCTTCTTGATAGAAACGGTGTTTGTTTTCCGCATATGAACAATATTATCACCAGTATATTCCATATTGACTAGAGTAGACGCTCATGTTTCCTATCAATTTCTATCTCCTGGTTTTTCTTCAGTTCTGTTCCTGGCTTTCGTACAGTGTTGCCAGGTTTTACTGCATCTTATTCATCAATTTTATGTTTTATATCAATAAGTTCTAATATACTTGTTACTTAGACATGAACAATAAAAGAGGATTACGTTATTTCCTGGACACTTACTTACGTTGATATTGTTAGCTGACTTCAAAGGAACAAGAATCAAGAGGGGGATGTAATGGATGGCACAGGCAGAGGCTATGATTGGTCAGGTGACCAGGGTTTAAAATATATCCAAAGGTGAAGAGTGGAGTAAATCAGGGGAGAACTGGATCAACTACCAGCAGGTCATCATTAGCCTTGGCAGAGAACGCAGATCTTGGGGCAGTGGAAAAACAGAGCTGGAGATTAATCATCTGACAAGTGATCATGCTGGGGATGATGACGCCATTGTGTACACTGATGGGTCTGTAGTGCGTGGTGAGGAATCAGGATGGGGCTTCTCGGCGAGAATAAAGGGCAGGGTCGTCGCTGAACAGAGTGGAGCCTACATGACAACAACCTTCAGCATGAGAATGGAGGTAGAGGCAGCTACCGCAACACTGAATTGGCTGTCTGAAACTCCATCAACCAGGCAGTTATATTTTCAGACTCTCAAGCCATGCTTCGGAAAGTTCAGAACGGATGGCTGCGGCAGGAATGGAAAACATCAATAGAATCCTCAAGTCTTCAAGAATTTGTGGATCTGCTGTCCTGGTCATGCAGGGGTACGTGGCAATGAGAGAGCTGACAGACTGGCATCGAGAGCACCCATAGTGGGGATACTGGACATGGATAAGGGAGAGATACTAAATGCTATTAATGAAGGCCTGCTGGATAATGACACTGCAATGGATGAATCAACAAGGCTGAGACTATTGGAGTTTGGCATCAAACGTGGGGCTAGCAGAAATGGATGTGAGAGAGGCAGCATCCGCCGTATGTACAACCAGCGTGCTACAGGCACCATTAGCATTCATACTCCTCGACATTTGCTGAGGGAGACTGAGCACCTATGGGTTTGCCCGGAGTGCAGTGAGGTCGATTTTGATGTGACGGTATTGCCTCCCCTGCTTTGCAGTAGTGGTCCAACAGTGGAAAAAACTCAAGAGTTTCTAATATGGGCCTTCAAAAGTGTCTATCTTCGCACAAGATTACTCTTGGCAGAGATGTAGATCGAAGAGTAATGACACTTCTATCACAATGGAGAATTTACAAGATATTCAGATAAGCGAAAACAATGATGCTATGGCTGAGCACGTTAATTCTAGAATCTGCCGAAAACTTTTGTGAAGAATTAAGCAATGATTAATTTTAGCTCGTTCAAGCCCCCACCTCTGATTTACTCAGTGGAATTCTTATTATTCTGGTATAGCTCTGTTTAGAGTGTGTGTGGTAAATTGACTGAGACAAACACGAAGTACATTTAAAAGGATTAAATCGAAGTTAAATTTGTAAGATTACAAATAACAAAATTTAATAATCACTTCCGTTTTAACAGTTTGAAAATAATTGAATAGTTTAACAGAAAGGATTCATCATTTATTGATGATAGAATTCTTATGAAGAAAGTTCACTTTGGCAGCTAATATATTGAACTTAGCTGCCAATGACAGTTCTGCTCCTTCTGATGAATTGGTTCTTTGTACATTGCTGACGCTCGTTGCTGGTCAAGGTTGTCGGGTGTATCTCGTTTCCCAGAAATGTCAGGGAGAGTCTACAAAGTTGGTCCCTCGTCTTAAATTTTAGGCCACTGTTCCCTTCTTGTTCCAGAGATAGTACTTTCTGCTGGTACCACAAATAACTATGATCAAGAATAGAAACGATACGCTCTCCTGAGTATTGCGTTTTCCCACATATAGTTATGTGTCCCCTTTCTTATTCCACCATCCCAGTTACTCCGAATTTACCCTCTATGAGAATGAAATTTAATCCCTCGGGATAAAACTTTCTTTACAATTAAATTGAATGGCTTTAGCTTTACATCACATTTAAATGAAAAGGTTAATAGTACAGATAGAATATTTTTACATTTACATTTCCACTGATTGAAAAGTGTTCACAATATAAATTGAATATGTTTTCATTTATGTTTACACTGAGTTGAAAAGTTTGAAACTTCCATTAATTTCAAAGTGAATATGTTTACATAGACATTTACACTGGTTTGAGACTGTAAATATTATAATTAAAATGTACATCATTTCTTTCATCTTTCCCTCCCTGCGCCACATGGAACCTGGGACTACATTTTGCTTTTGGTTCTCTTTAAGACACTAGCAATAAAGCAATCACCAGCCCGTGCAGTGGTGGTTCATGAAATCATCATTCTATACGCTGAGGTTGCCAGCTTCAAATGACTTGGACATCCGCTAGCTATTTTAACATATTACATTCACATGGTAATTATCAAGGACACATGTGTGGACTGTGTCTACTACATTTTGTCCTTTGTCTCGTTCTCTAGAGGTAGTACATACAACTGCCAGCTTTCATGAAAGGGAATCAAGAAGACAGTCACCTCGAAAATTTGTAACGATTTAATGTTAACATAATAATGAATCTTCAGCAATGAATGTTCCTGGCATACAACATTCGTGGTATAACATGGCTCAGACCCAAAATTCCAGGTCAGGTCAACAATCGTGGCAAAATATTCGTCAGACCCCGCATTCCAGGTCTATTTCTATAAACTGCCAAATAAACACAAAGCACTGGTTTCCTCCATATTAGCTTCCTTCATTTTCTTTCGCACCACACGGTGCTCTACAAGACTCGGTGACGTCACAGGCATACAATCTGCGAACCATTTTCACACAAACAATCACTAATATCATTACTATGCATATGCTCAAGATCGAGCTGTAATAAATAAATCAGTCCCTGCAATCTCATTCATCCATCTCCATCTGATACAAACATCATTATAATAAAGCTCCATGTGGAGCACAGGTGTCATAAATGTATAATTCATACATCATCAAAATTATCATTCTTGACAGCAATATATATATATATATATATATATATATATATATATATATATATATATATATATATATATATATATATATATATATATATATATATATATATATATATATATATATATATATATATATATATATATATATATATATATATGTTAGTTCACTTGCTTGTAATGAAATATAGAATGTAAAATCACAACTTACGCCAGTCCTGGCTCACAGACCTTTTTGCTCAGATGAATAAAGTTGAGGAACTGGATCAGGCCTCTTACAAGTTCTTGGGGTTATTAGTTTAATAGGTTCCCTCTCTGACTTTGTGTGTTTCCTTCAATTTCCTCAGGCAGCAGCTTTCCTTATTAAAATGATAGAGATTTCCTGAGCTGTTTTTGTAATTCCGTCAAGATTCTCCAATAAAGATCCGGCCTGATAAAATGGAATTTTGAATTCTAGGCTTCTCTCTGCCAAGGTCTGGTTGTGTCGTCTTGGCAAGCGATCTTCCCAGTTAATTTAACTGACTGAAGCGTCAGGTTATATTCACTGTTATCCCTCGCTCTGTTTGTAACGTAGCTAAGGAAAAAATAGTTTTTAAACATGCATGTCTCGTGGCGAAATTCAAAATATGTCCGACATGGGAAAATTTTGAACGTAATGTATAGATCACGTTTTCCATATATGGCAATCGTGACATTCAAATATTCTCGTCAATGATTACATATAACTTCTTACACCTACCCAGAAATATTACGACATTTCCGCTCATGACCGGCGCTTCTTGTGTAAACACAAACTCCTGTTTGACCATCTGTGCTGTGTCTTATCACGACAATAATTAGTCTGTCACACGAACCAAAGCAGCGCTAAATAAGCTTACTTGGCCATATACGTGAAAAAACAGTCGCACCCTTGTGGTACAATAGGATTTCCGTGGGCCAATCTTGTATCACCGTCTACTCTATCCGCAGGGATAGACAGGTAAACACACATACATGACGGCTATCGCTGGGAGGAGTGTACGAATATTTAAAAATGAGAAAATATCTGCTACACATAGCAGAGAAAGAAAGTGCGGCAATTGTAAGCATGCAATAAATCAGTACAAAATGTAACTGATACTGCCGTAGTGAAACAGATATCTAGAGTGGCCGCCCCATTCTGCCACATCTGATTAACAATAACAATAACAATTGGTTGGCGTGTGAGAAACCTTCGCACTAGCTTTTTGGAAAAATTACGCATTTCATTTTGCTTTGAGTGAAATCCAATTTTAGCACCCATTAGATTGATCTCACATTAAAGCTAATAATCTATTTTATTCGGATTTCAAACATCTCTTCGCAAGTAACCCGTCATGAATAAATCAGAAAAGTTTAACTATTTCGTTTCATAATAAGATTACCACACAATACTTTTGATGTTTTTCTTTTACCTTTAACTTTCTGTTAAAACTAAAGACAGCTACTTGATTATTTTAAATAAATTTTTTTTTTAAATCCTCACAGGAAGTAGCTGCTGAATGCATCAATTTTTCCCAAGTCAAATCAGCTTTCTTGTCATCTTGAGACATCCCCTGTTTTCTGTGACTTTAGCTTTTTGCAATGACAATCGACAACGCCCAGGGACAATTTTTTGATCATTTGGTTGCAAACTTGTGTTTCTGATTCTTCCCGACTTTAAATTTCCCGAGAGTTGGGAAGACCTTTTGGGAATTTCCGGTTTCCGGATACCCGGGAATATATATATACGAGGGTCGTTCAAGTCAAACCGGGACTTTTTGTTCTGGAAGTACAGGAAGGAATGCTAGCGTGGTGGTACTACTGACAGTAGTAAGTAACATGTGTGACCTACTCGTATTACCGTTACCGTTACCGTTATTACCGTTAGGTGGCGTACGCGTCACGGGTCAGTCCCTGATAGATAATGAAAATGGCGGACAACAGAGTTAGTGCATGCATGGAACAGCGTGTTATAATGAAGTTTCTTGTGAAAGAAGGCATGAAACCCTCAGAAATTTACAGAAGACTGCCAGAACATTACGGTGATGAGACACTCAGTCGCAGTAAGACATTTGAATGGTGTAAACGTTTTAAAGAAGGCCGTACATCCGTGAACGACAATCCCGGCCGTGGCGGCTCCCAGCCCACAGCAGTCATTCGTGTGAACATCCAGCGTGTGGAACGCCTGATCTTGGAAAATCGTCGCATAACCTGTAGTGAAATTGCACAAGAGACAAATCATTCTGTGGGGACGGTGCAGACTATCATTCACGAAAATTTGCATTTTCGGAAAGTTAGGGCACGTTGGGTGCCAAGACAGCTTTCCGCTTGTGACCGGCAGAGAAGAGTTCAAGTCTGCACTGAGTTGAAGGATCGTTTTGGCAGGGAAGGCAAGAATTTTCTGAATCGCTTCAGTACGTGTGATGAAACCTGGGTGCATCATTTCACTCCGGAATCAAAACGAGCATTCATGCAGTGGAAGCATACGGACTCACCACCACCCAAAAAATTTCGGAAAATTGATAAGAAAAGGCGTCCTGTTTCTACAGGATAACGCACGACCACATACCGCTCACCACACCACGTGCAAATTACAGCAACTCGGGTGGGAGGTATTGCCACAACTCCATTACAGCCCAGACCTCGCTCCGAGCGACTTCCACCTGTTTGGACCCCTGAAAGAGTTCCTGGGAGGTCAGCATTTTAGCACTGATGACGAAGTGAAGCAAGATGTCCTACGATGGTTCAGGAGTACTAACATATCTTTCTACGCTAAAGCTTTTCAAGCATTAATTAAACGCTGAGATAAGTGTATAAATGTTGCAGGGGATTATATCGAAAAATAAATGGCAATTTCACTCCTACAAATTTGTTGTTTTAGTTTGCACAAACAAAAGTCCCGGTTTGACTTGAACGACCCTCGTATATATGTAGGTTCCCGGCCCACGCTTCAACCTGGCGTTGTCTACAAAACTCCCAATCAACGCGATTTTTTATTTACGCCTCAAATGCCAGCCAATACATTCAAAAGTTCATGTTGTGAAAACTTTTCCTCATGTAGTATTCTGTATAATTTAGGCGTTTGAAAATTTCAAACAGTCATCCTCCGTATATGGAGTTGCTACATCCGACAATTCTTCGTAATGTTTACTTTACAACTTGTTACATTTATCCTGATCATAACCAGTTTGTCTGGAAGTTTCCTTACATCTTTCGTATCTGTACCTGCCGCCAGATCGCTAATTAACCGGCACTCTTTGAGTAAACACACACAGGGCCACTCCACAAAAATGACCTCGCTAGCCAAGCTAGGCCGATGAGTATCAGCTCTCAGGTAAACAAGTACGACACGAAATGAATGTGAGGAGTGTAAACATTGACACGAAAAATATCAATTACCTGTCGGAAGGTAGTGAATTAGAATGTGCTACCAATTGAATAATGCACATAATTCAGTGCGCACAACAAATGTAGTTCAATAATGCAGGAGAGGAGAAGACAGTGCACAAATTATGTCACAAAGAGTTTCGTACATTTCCTCTGCTAAATGATTATTCAAAACGTAAATAATTTTATTTTTTTAAATGAGAGTTAGAAAACAGAGAAAGATAGGAAAATATTGAGCGTAACTTTTGTGCCAAACTCTGACCTGAATTGCGTCGATTAACAGTGAATTGTTTCTTGTTTTAATATGGTTCATCCATGCACTAAACAAAATACAAGCGTAAAAAGGCGAGAAAAGATGTGCGTTTCGTAAATCTATTTAATTATATGATTTTTATTAAAAACAATAATTTTCTAACTGTCCAAGGTCCCATAAATCTTTTACCAGGACCCGACTGATCAACATTTGTAAAAAGTCCTGGGAATTCTCGAAACAGAAACTGTATTACATATCCAGCAGAAGCAGTCTGTGCTCATGGTTAATATTAGGTAGCGAGGAATGATTCCAGACTATTTTAGGGACACAGATTATCAAGCGAAAATTGTTAAGATAACCGAACATTTACCAAAACGTTTGTAATTAAAGAGTTGATAAGTAATTAATCAAATTACACTCTATTTGCATATCCTAACTTCTCAGTCTCCTAAATGTGCTGCAGATGGTGAACGTTTTAAGGTGTTGGCTTTAATTCTTCTCCCGTCATTGTTATGACGGGTGCACTTGCTTGTACTGACTAAATGTCTGCGTTCACAAATTTATGCCTGAGACAGATCTGCTTAAAAAAAAAAAAAGCTGATGGGGATAAAAAAAATCTATGTTGCAGGTCTCCGAATTTGCATACTCTCTTGTTCGCTCTGGGGAACTACAAGGAATGTTCATTGACTATGCATGAAAAAGAAGCCTTTTTTCGGGAAATACTGTATTTTCAATAAGGCTGTTTGTCTGTTATCAAAAAGATGATCCTGCAGACTTAAGTTGCTGCTACGAAGGTTGTTGCGCACACATTTCAGTACGGGCAACACAGAGAGAGTATGTTCTAAGTGGGTCTTAAATTATTCAACAGGTAATGCGGAGTTCTTTAGTAAAGTTCTGATGCCGATTATAAATTTTTGTATTTTCTTCTTTATCTTCCATTTTTGTGTTCGACTTTGTTTTTGCTGCTGTTTTATTCTTGTGTAATCTTCGTCTTTTTTTTTTAATCCTCTTCTTCTCATTCTTCGTCTTTTCCCTCCTCCACAAAGCTGTTTTCTTCCGTTTGGTCTTCTTTTTCTTTTTCTTCTGTTCCTCTTCTTTATATTTCATTGCCTCTTTCGTTGTCAGCTTCGTTTTCGTCGTTTACTTCATCAACTTGTTTTAAATATTTTATCACTATTATACCACTTACAGACAAACAATATTCTCTGTGTAAATGATCTGAGAGTTTGTTTCCCTTTCATTGATACTATGTTAAATCTCTTTAACCTTTTCTGCACCATTCTGTTTTTCTTTGGTATCCTTCTTCGTCTCTATTTTTTTTAAAGTTATATTGTGTGTCTGTCTCATTTTTCTCTCCTCTCGTCTTTTCTAACACTTTCCCATCCAGCTCTAGGTAAACTGTATCTTCCCTCTCTCTACCTTCTCATTTTATTCCTTCTATCTTCTTCTACCAATAGGAAATGACTAATAGACGAGGGAATTGGGTGGCACGAGTGATATGACTCATTTCCACTTTGACCACGTTCCACACAGACACATCTTCTGAGAGTGATCACAGGCAAGTCTACACCCAGACATCCCTACAGTGCACGCAAGAAAAAGTAAACATTACATTTTGTTTCTTGACCATTCACTTTCTTTTCTAATTTCACGGCATGTTTTTTTTCTTTTACTCTCACAGTTTGCTCTTTGAAGCAGAGCTGATTTGAGATTTTGGAACCTATGAAGAAAAAAAAATATGGTGGTACTATATACAATATAAGATTACTTGTGTACCGTGGTTCCAAAGGGGAGCATAAAAAATAATACTGTATCCTACCATTCATGTCGTAATAGGCTACTAAGGAGGATTTGGCATAGCGCCAGCTACGTCATCCCCTATATTATAAGACACAGTACATACGTAGTAAACAATCAGCCAATAAACATCCACTAAATACCCCAAAAACACACACTCACAAAACAATTAAAGTAACACGAACAAAACTACCAAGCAGCATTCTAAGAAACACAATCATCGTAACTAACCAACAACAAACCAACCAAACAATTCAAACGCGAATACAGCAATCAATGCTAAGCCCGAATTAAAACTAATCAAACCAACGAAACAAACCAATTAAAAGATTCAAACAATTTAACCAGCACAAACAATACTACCAACCAACATGCCATGAATGAAACCAACAAAGGACCACGCTTGGTGGTGTAGGTGATCATGTGTCTCAAAACCTGATGCCTCAAGTAACTCTTTTCTCTTGTTCACTTCTTTCCATGCCGTGGTGTCAAACTGTCCATTATATCTTTTCTTTGTCGTCTCTATCTTTTTTCTTCAATCTTTTTTTTGTTGTCACTATATATCCCAGCGGGACCGAAGACGCAGCAAATGTGATGAATGCAGTCAGCGACCCATAGCTTGACTGCTTGCGTCAGGGTCAGTTGTGACCGGACGGCCTACCACTACAGCATTATCCGTGCTGAAACAGTAGAGAAACATGATAGAGATCTAGCATAAGAATAACCCAAGATTAAAGAAAAGAGCTAAGAACTTTTAAAAACGACAAATGTACTTATTACAGTTTATCACTAAACAAGAAAAGTTACATTTTCTAACAATAGACTTTTAGACGCGAACTCAGTCTTTTGGCGGGAATCGCATAGCAACGATTGACGTCATCTAATTTACATAGAGTTAGTTAAATTTTATGTTGATCAGTTAACGGTGCCTAATAGCTGTATCCAATCAAATAAGTTGGGACATTTTTTTTTACACCAATCAAAGCCATCGACGGCAATATTCAACCACGCGAAGTTTTAGCTAGATAAAAACTGTGGAGAACAAAGGAGTATGTTCCTGATCACCAACTTACACGGACGTAGTTTTGACTGGGAGCGGTGACAACCTGGCGTGTACCCCAAGTCTGCAACAAAAAGTCCTTGGCCAACGAATACAGATTCCTTGCAGTTATCAAGTAAATGATATTTTTATCATCTCAGTTGAGAAGCAGATTTATTTCCAATATTGTGAATTTAATTTCACGTAAGTACGGGGTCGCAAAACTTTTGTTAGATTTTCAGCAGACATCATGATAAGCCAGATAGGCTATAATGTCGAGCAATCAGTTTGAGGACTTAGCAAAAATACTGAACTTTCACACCTAACAAGCAAGGTAGAGGGCTCACTTAGTCTAGCGCCCAAGGAAAAAAAATGAAAAATCTTTGAAGAACGTTTTTAAACATGATGAATGTTATGTGCCACAGTGGCTTGAGGTAAAAGGAGGAACTATGATTGTACATCGAGAACAAATGTCTACAGAAATTATTTGATCACGTGACTGTTAATGACGTAGGAAATTGATGAAGAGGAAAGTCTTCTTATTTTTTTCACTGTTGTTCACCAGTTCTAATTAAAATTTTTTTGATGACAATACTTGTCTCAACTCTCACTTAAAGGTGTTCTAGTTGGATAAGTGACCTTAAACAAGTACAACTATAATTGATGACAAGACTTGTTTCAACTCACTTAAAGATGTCCTAGTTGGATAAGTGACCTTAAACAAGTACAACTATAATTGATGACAAGACTTGTTTCAACTCTCACTTAAAGATGTCCTAGTTGGATAAGTGACCTTAAACAAGTACAACTATAATTGATGACAAGACTTGTTTCAACTCACTTAAAGATGTCCTAGTTGGATAAGTGACCTTAAACAAGTACAACTATAACTGATGACAAGACTTGTTTCAACTCTCACATAAAGATGTCCTAGTTGGATTAGTGACCTTAAACAAGTACAACTATAATTGATGACAAGACTTGTTTCAACTCACTTAAAGATGTCCTAGTTGGATAAGTGACCTTAAACAAGTACAACTATAACTGATGACAAGACTTGTTTCAACTCTCACTTAAAGGTGTCCTAGTTGGATAAGTGACCTTAAACAGGTACAACTATAATTGATGACAAGACTTGTTTCAACTCACTTAAAGATGTCCTAGTTGGATAAGTAAACTTAAACAAGTACAACTATAATTAATGACAAGACTTGTCTCAACTCTCACTTAAAGATGTCCTAGTTGGATAAGTGACCTTAAACAAGTACAACTATAATTAATGACAAGACTTGTCTCAACTCTCACTTAAAGAAGTCCCAGTTGGATAAGTGACCTTAAACAAGTACAACTATAATTTATTAAAGCTGTCTCCCAAAGCATAACCATCTGCAGATTGAGGAAAGAACGAACGTTAAATATAAAATCTATACGATCAATCATCAAGAAATAAACATCTCTGGTGGACAAGACCAGTATCCTGAGTGAATAAATGAAAGAAGAAAAAAAACTACTAATATTATAAGAGACACGGCCACACAGCGAACCAGAGCTGACCAAGACCCTACTCCACCTCCAAGTGGTGGTCCTGCAAACAGGCTGCATCACTGTAGTCTAGCTGAAAAAGTAGGGATCGAAGAGGGAATGCAAACCAAGTCCTAAAAAAATGCCGTGCTGAAGTCAGATGTGTCGGCCGAAAGGTGCAAATATCGCAGCTTCGCTGTAAATGGACACAACGCAACCAACGTCCTTTTCAGGACGAACGAGGAAGAAGAAGAAGATATATCCCAGCTTTCTTTATCCCATAAAATGCACTTTCTTCTAACGTGACTACTAAGCCTCCTTTCCATTACTGGCCGCTGTCACGAAATTCTCATTCGTCTTCTTAGCTTATAGTGAAATTGACAGAGATACAACGGTAAAATACCTCCAAGGATAACATATAAGGATTAAAAAAAACATAATGCGTAGGCTGCTGATGTACATGATCGCCCAGACCGCGGGTCATCATCCTCCATAAAAATTGACTCGCTAGACAGGAGGGGAACGGCGGAAAAAAAAGGAAAAAATATGACTGGAAAGATTGCGTGAGACTAGAAAGGCTAAGGAGACGCAATTGGGGGGGAAACGGAGAAAAGTCACGTTTTCCAAGTTGACATAAAAAGTAAGCAACTCGACAGAAGGGACCATAGATATGTTACGCCACAGTCATTTATTGGACGCTTTTGCGCGATACCAAGCCTTTGATTTGAATTCAGCGGCTAAACGCAGATGTTCGAAATATTACAAAATTTAAAAAGTACTTTTTGCTTAATATTAATGTTAGGAATATAAAAATTAGCTGGCCGGATGGCCCATTCTGAGCAGTGAACTAATATGTTCTTAATTTTACAAACGGATAGATAATATTGAAGATAATGACAAAAGACAGTGTTGTTCACATCATCGACAGACTGTATTGAATCTAAAAGTGTCGCTATTTGCACAAAAAACACGACCTCGAGACGCAGGTGTTCAAATCTACTTAGTATGGAAGAGAAGGGATATTGTGGTGGCTGTGTCTAAAAATAACTTTTAACGACAAAATTTTGGAGGGGAGAGAAAGGTTGGTTCAAAAATCAAGTACATTTTTGTAGAAACACAAGTAGAGACGGACAGACTAACAGATAACCATCCATACTTGACTGAAGCATGACTGAAATGACTTTAGGGTGGGAAATTTGAATTTAAAATAAACCTAGGCAGTGATTGGCCACAGACAATCATATCATTAGCGCTCAGACGCGAAAGTGGGGCCATTCTTCAATAGTTGTTCAGTGATAGACACAGATTTTAAAGTGTGGTGATTTCCATATGAAAGAAAGTGAAAGAAGTTTAGGGACGCCATACTATAGCCAGCAGCTCAGCTGAGTTTTGCTAGCAATTCTGTGTTATTTATTCATAATCTGGTAAGATTGAAATTATTTCTTTATATGTTTTGAATATTGTTTAATGTTCGAGTGATTTGATACTGCCATATCAAAATCTAGCCTTACAAACAAGTAGGGATTTGCTCTAGACCCCCCGCCCTAGTCAGGGTCTAGGGACCAACAATGTACATAAACTCCAGCAAGGGTTAGGCAAGACAGATCAAGTGTTGAGAATAATGAAACATATTACCTATCCTCTTTTAGGGCAGAAAACTAATAAATATTTTTCAGAATCTATAGTCTGGGAGGATCTATCTGATGTAAAACCACCATGGTAAATGTGCTGTTTGGTCAGAGAGATCTGACCTGTCTGTATGATGTGGTTGTTGTGTCAGTGTTGTGTCCAGACGTGGGTAGAGAATAGATTTTGACACATGGCCCATACTTTGATTGCAGAGCTGTGAGTTTCTGTTGTCAACAAAGCAGTGTCTATTCAGTTGGTGACTTTACTCGAGTGTATCTGTGCAGTACTTGTGACAGAGACCACCATTATTGCCCGCCAGCACGGAGAGGTGGGACCACCAGATTTCAGCACCAGAGCTACAACTACAAGATGAGTGAGCCTCTGGTCTGCTGGACATTCACCAACGCTTTGTAGTTACTAATACCCCCATAAAAATTCCCACCATTTTCTGGACACTGTGTAGTCAATATAGACAGGTGTGATGAGGCCACCCCAACAGCACAAACATTAACTATCCTCCCAAGTAGATGACTACTAGAACATTTTAATAAAACTAACTAGTATAGTACATATATATGTACACTATTGCATTTATGATATAATATTCCATGCATTTCTTTCATAATCTCTAAATCCTTTTAAGTTCTGGTCAATCTAAAAAATTGATCCAGAACAAAATAAATGTAATATAATTCTATCAAAAAATTTTACACACGTGAGTTAGTTCAGTGTATTTTAACATTTATTAATATTATTAGTCTTGTTAAATATCTGTGGGTATATCTATAACCTATTACACCACACTACATATCATAACCCTAGACACTTTACGTAGCCACATTCATTAAAAAAAAAAAAATTAAGTGTGAGGTCGTAGTGGTAGCAAGAAAGGCCTTCTGACAATTCACAACTACATTTTATCTCAGGAGCCTTCACAGCTGGCCTCATACAATTACATTTAGTAATATCACCATCATACAATACCAACAACACCACTACATATATTGGGGTCTTGTCCAGGGATAATTAGCCCAACAGTAATATTAGGATCTCCTGGTGGGAGAAATAAAAGTAGGGAAATAAATTGTAAAATTCCCTTTAACATTAAAAGTGTCCCTACAGATAAAAGTTGGTGAATCTTCACAGCCAGTAATAATTAATTAGTTAACTGGTTAGTTAGAATTAGTTAGACTATAGTCATATAGTAATTAGAAGTACTTAGTGTATTTACTGGTTAGAGATTTAGCTTGTATATTATTATATTGTCTAAAAAGTATGGCGGAGTTGGCAAAATTTAGATCAGCTGCTGTGCTCACCGCGAAGGAGATGGGAATGGATGGTCAAATTTTAATTCAATATGTAACGGCTGAATATGATAAATATATTGAACGGGAAGAAAGGAGATTAGAAAAAGAGGCTGAAAGAAAATTAGAGGCTGAAAGGTTAGCTGAAGAGAAGAGGTTACAAATTGAGGCTGATAGAGACATTAAGAGGCTGCAGATTGAGGCAGAAGAAAAACGACAGCAAAGGGAGGCAGAAGAAAAAAGGCCGAAAGGGAGGCAGAAGATAAAAAGGCCGAAAGGGAGGTAGAAGATAAAAAGGCCGAAAGGGAAGCAGAAGATAGAAGGTTGCAAAGGGAGCACGAATTACGACTAAGGGAGCTGGAATTACAAGGCCCGGCCCCTGAAAATGGTGCCAGCCCTTTTGCCTCAGATGCTACGCCCAGTCTGGGAGCCTCAAACTCAGCTATGGGGTTTCATTTAGACCATTTTGTTGAAAAAGACGATGACATAGAGGGGTACCTAGGACGTTTTGAGTTATTAGCTACTACATATGGGTTAGAGAGAGAGAGGTGGAGTTTAAAGCTATCACAGGGATTGAGAGGTACTTCTTATGAAGTATTTGCCAAAATGAACAGGGAAGACCAAGACAATTATGACATGTTAAAGCAGGCTTTGTTATTAAGGTACGAGAAGAATGGTGAATTTTATCGTAAGAAATTTAGAAATGCCAAACTGTTGTCTGGGGAGACATACCACCAATTCTCTGCCAGACTAGAAACCTATTTGGAGAAATGGACGGCTCTGGGGAAGACCCAAGATCTTAAAGAAATGATCATGATTGAGCGATTGAGAGAGTCCATGGCTCCAGACATGAGAAAATTTCTCATGGAACAAGGTGCAGAGAAGTTGGGGGAAGTTTTAAATGTTGCTGAGAGGTATCAGGCAGCCCAGGCAGAGGTAAGTGGTGCTAAGAAGAAGCACATAGACAATTTTAAAGCTCCACAGCAATTTAATAAATTTGATAATAGAGAGCAGGGAAATAAAGGTAGGACAAACTTTGAGCGGCCAAGAAATGACTATCGCGACAGAAACTCACAATTCAATGACCAAAAGTTCAATGAAAGAAAACCGTTGAACCAAGGAAAAAGATGGTGTAAATGGTGCAAGAAGGATAACCATAACACCGAATTTTGTAGAAGGAAACCTTCAAACATTGCTGCAATGAAGTCGGGGACGCGAAGATTAAAGGTTAATCCTAATGGACAACAGGAACCTTATCACCCCCCAGTTTGTGAGGATGTTATTTGTAATGGGGTCACCATAAGGTGCCTTTATGATACAGGTTTGGATTATGATTCAGTTGTGAAGTCTAGCCTAGTGGACCCAAGTCAGTATACCACAGAAACAGTGGAAATACAAGGGGCGACTAAGGACATACCACTCATGACACTTCCCATCGCAAGGATAACGGTGAAAACTCGCTATGTGGAAGGAGAAATCAGAGCAGCAGTGATAGATGAACCAATCTACCCTCTGATATTGGGGTGTAGATACGTCTTCTTGGGGAATCCCGAGAAACCGGTGATCATGGCGACAGTGCAGACCAGGTCACAGAAGAAGGAGGAAGAAGGTGAACCTATAAATGCTCATCCAGAGGAGATGAGGAAGGCGCAGGCTGAGGATAGGACACTCAAGCCCTGTTTTAAAAAATTGCCCAAATGCCACACACCTCCGAGCAAGGGGGAATATTTCATGAAGAACAAACTCTTATACAGGAAGGCCGGAACTGGAACAAATGGTCACAACCAGCTGGTTCTTCCCATTTCATATAGAGATAAAGTGATGGAACTCGGGCATGCGATTCCCTTCAGTGGTCACATGGGGATCAGCGCCACAGGACAGCGTATAGCTTGTCATTACTTCTGGCCAGGGATAACGGAGGATATAAAAAGATATGTCAAATCCTGCCCAGAATGTCAAAGGGTAGCTCCAAAGCACTGGACTGCTCCTGCAACTCTAGGGGAAATGCCCATAGTGGGAACACCTTTTGAGAGGGTTGCAGTGGATATTGTAGGACCTCTCACTCGGACCAAGAGGAGGAACAGTTACATCCTTACTCTGGTGGACACTTGCTCTATGTGGGGAGGCGGTAGCCCTGCCATCAATTGATTCAAAACATGTAGCAGAGGCACTACTTACAATATTTACCCGATTAGGATTCCCGCATCAAATCTTGACGGATAATGGTTCTCAGTTCAAGGGGAAACTAACGGAAGAAGTTTTTATGCTATTTCAAGCCAGGCACTTTCATTGTAGTCCGTACCATCCACAAGGGAACGGCCAAGTAGAGAGGTTCAATGGGACTCTCATTTCTATCCTGAGAAAGCTGGCACACGAAAAACCGGATCTGTGGGATCAATTCCTGCCCGCCGCATTGTTTGCGTACCGGGAGGTACCACATAGTTCAACCGGGATGGCTCCCGCAACTCTGCTATTTGGGAGGCCAATAAAAGGTCCTTTAGAAGCTTTATTAAGGACCTGGACAGATGAGAAGGCGGAAGAGACTGTTACCTCATCGTATCAATATGTGAACGAACTGACCACTCGTTTGAAAGCTGGATGGAAACTGGCAAATGATAATTTGAAACAAGCCAGGAAGAAACATGCAGCATATTTTAATAGGAAGGCAAAGGACAGGGAACTGGCAGTCGGAGAGAAGGTGCTGCTTCTACTACCCGGAAGCCAGAATAAATTACAAATTGGTTGGCAAGGTCCATATACGGTTCTAGAGAAGGTGTCTAGAACAAACTATAAAATTGACAAAAAGGGGAAGGAGAAAGTTTATCATGTAAACCTGTTAAAGAAGTATCTGGACAGACCACTCCAGGAAAGCACCCCCTTATTGACCTTGGCTATTGCAACCCAGATGCAAAAAGAACCACTCACCTCACATGAATACCCATTACATCCTTGTGAAACAGCAGCACAGGTAAAAGTCAGTAAGCACCTGACTAAAAACCAGAGGGAGAGAGTTCAACAGGTTCTGGAGGAACATACAGATGTATTAACAGATAAACCAGGCCATACAAATTTGTTACAGTATGACATGAAACTGGTAGACTCAAACCCAATCTGTATGAGAGCCTATTCTATTCCGTTCGCGAAGGAGAAGGCATTGAAGGAAGAAATAGAGTATTTGTTGAAGGAGGGGATTATTTCGCACAGTGAATCATCTTTTAGTTCTAGTGTCGTTTTGTTGAGGAAACCGTCTGGGGAACACAGACTGTGCATAGATTACAGGAAACTGAATGCTGTCACAGAAGGACAAGTGGATCCATTACCAGACACAAAACAGTTATTTGCCAGACTGAACAAGGCAAAATACTTTTTCAAAGGTGGATCTTAGTAAAGGCTATTACCAGATCCCAGTGAAGCCTGAAGTGAGACCTTATTTGGCTTTTAGCACTTCGGATGGACATTATGAATTCAATATGCTACCATTCGGACTGAAAAATGCTCCGAGTGTGTTTTCAAGGATGATGCGAAAATTGTTGGATCCCCTGAATAACCCATGTATCACGAATTTCATGGATGATATTCTCGTCGCCACAGAGACATTTGAAGAACACATTGAAGCTCTGGAGATGTTGTTTGATAGACTTCGGGAGGCGAACTTAACTGCTAGGCCAACAAAATGTTGTATTGGATGCAAAGAGTTGGAATTCTTGGGACACACTGTATATCAGGGTAATATGACCCCTGATCCTAAGAACTTGGAAAAACTGCAGAGAGCACCTAGGCCACAAACAAAAAAGGACGTGCGATCATTCGTGTCGTTATGCGGATTTTATCAGAAATACATCAAAAATTTTAACGCTATTTGTGCTCCTCTGACTGATCTGACTCGCAAGGGACTTCCAGATAAAATTATTTGGACTGCACAATGTGAACTAGCGTTCCAAGAGTTAAAGGAAAAACTCACTAGCAAGCCTATTCTCAAACTGCCTGATTTGACACAGGACTTTGTCTTAAGAACCGATGCAAGTAATGTAGGACTCGGAGGGGCTTTGTTGCAAAGATCATCTTCACCTGATGGGGAACTTAAACCAGTCGCTTATGCAAGCCGCAAATTGAATAAGGCGGAACAAGGATACTCCACAAGCGAAAAAGAATGTTTAGCATTAATCTGGGCAATAAAGAAGTTTCAAATCTATCTGTATGGTAGGACTTTTGTGGTGGAGACGGACCATCAGCCTCTCGTATTCTTATCTCAGGCTAAGCATGAAAACGCAAGATTGCTGAGGTGGTCTTTATTGCTTCAACCTTATCAGTTCAGTATCCAATATATCCCAGGCAAATTGAATGTCGGTGCAGATTTCCTCAGTCGGCACCCCTGTGATCAAAATTAGAGTAGCGGCAGACGTGAGGAGTAATTTTACCTATGTGTATCGCTGGTGTTGGAACTTGCCATAGGCATGTTTTCAAGTGGGGAGATGTGTAGTGAAATTGACAGAGATACAACGGTAAAATACCTCCAAGGATAACATATAAGGATAAAAAAAAACATAATGCGTAGGCTGCTGATGTACATGATCGCCCAGACCGCGGGTCATCATCCTCCATAAAAATTGACTCGCTAGACAGGAGGGGAACGGCGGAAAAAAAAGGAAAAAATATGACTGGAAAGATTGCGTGAGACTAGAAAGGCTAAGGAGACGCAATTGGGGGGGGGGGGGGGGGGGGGGGGGGGCGGAGAAAAGTCACGTTTCCCAAGTTGACATAAAAAGTAAGCAACTCGACAGAAGGGACCATAGATATGTTACGCCACAGTCATTTATTGGACGCTTTTGCGCGATACCAAGCCTTTGATTTGAATTCAGCGGCTAAACGCAGATGTTCGAAATATTACAAAATTTAAAAAGTACTTTTTGCTTAATATTAATGTTAGGAATATAAAAATTAGCTGGCCGGATGGCCCATTCTGAGCAGTGAACTAATATGTTCTTAATTTTACAAACGGATAGATAATATTGAAGATAATGACAAAAGACAGTGTTGTTCACATCATCGACAGACTGTATTGAATCTAAAAGTGTCGCTATTTGCACAAAAAAACACGACCTCGAGACGCAGGTGTTCAAATCTACTTAGTATGGAAGAGAAGGGATATTTGTGGTGGCTGTGTCTAAAAATAACTTTTAACGACAAAATTTTGGAGGGGAGAGAAAGGTTGGTTCAAAAATCAAGTACATTTTTGTAGAAACACAAGTAGAGACTAACAGATAACCATCCATACTTGACTGAAGCATGACTGAAATGACTTTAGGGTAGGAAATTTGAATTTAAAATAAACCTAGGCAGTGATTGGCCACAGACAATCATATCATTAGCGCTCAGACGCGAAAGTGGGGCCATTCTTCAATAGTTGTTCAGTGATAGACACAGATTTTAAAGTGTGGTGATTTCCATATGAAAGAAAGTGAAAGAAGTTTAGGGACGCCATACTATAGCCAGCAGCTCAGCTGAGTTTTGCTAGCAATTCTGTGTTATTTATTCATAATCTGGTAAGATTGAAATTATTTCTTTATATGTTTTGAATATTGTTTAATGTTCGAGTGATTTGATACTGCCATATCAAAATCTAGCCTTACAAACAAGTAGGGATTTGCTCTAGACCCCCCGCCCTAGTCAGGGTCTAGGGACCAACAATGTACATAAACTCCAGCAAGGGTTAGGCAAGACAGATCAAGTGTTGAGAATAATGAAACATATTACCTATCCTCTTTTAGGGCAGAAAACTAATAAATATTTTTCAGAATCTATAGTCTGGGAGGATCTATCTGATGTAAAACCACCATGGTAAATGTGCTGTTTGGTCAGAGAGATCTGACCTGTCTGTATGATGTGGTTGTTGTGTCAGTGTTGTGTCCAGACGTGGGTAGAGAATAGATTTTGACACATGGCCCATACTTTGATTGCAGAGCTGTGAGTTTCTGTTGTCAACAAAGCAGTGTCTATTCAGTTGGTGACTTTACTCGAGTGTATCTGTGCAGTACTTGTGACAGAGACCACCATTATTGCCCGCCAGCACGGAGAGGTGGGACCACCAGATTTCAGCACCAGAGCTACAACTACAAGATGAGTGAGCCTCTGGTCTGCTGGACATTCACCAACGCTTTGTAGTTACTAATACCCCCATAAAAATTCCCACCATTTTCTGGACACTGTGTAGTCAATATAGACAGGTGTGATGAGGCCACCCCAACAGCACAAACATTAACTATCCTCCCAAGTAGATGACTACTAGAACATTTTAATAAAACTAACTAGTATAGTACATATATATGTACACTATTGCATTTATGATATAATATTCCATGCATTTCTTTCATAATCTCTAAATCCTTTTAAGTTCTGGTCAATCTAAAAAATTGATCCAGAACAAAATAAATGTAATATAATTCTATCAAAAAATTTTACACACGTGAGTTAGTTCAGTGTATTTTAACATTTATTAATATTATTAGTCTTGTTAAATATCTGTGGGTATATCTATAACCTATTACACCACACTACATATCATAACCCTAGACACTTTACGTAGCCACATTCATTAAAAAAAAATTAAGTGTGAGGTCGTAGTGGTAGCAAGAAAGGCCTTCTGACAATTCACAACTACATTTTATCTCAGGGGCCTTCACAGCTGGCCTCATACAATTACATTTAGTAATATCACCATCATACAATACCAACAACACCACTACATAGCTGTCCAACATGTACTTAACATTCTACTGTAAAACCACGTCACTGTGGCCTCCATAGCTTCTTCTATACATTAACATATTTTCCATGAATCGCTTCCATATGCTAGGATTGGCTCTGGAACACTCTTATTTCAATAAAGAAGAGTTGTGGCATACAATTCTTTTTGAGTTGCGTTTCATTTTAAACCAATAAAACTAAACAACAAATGGTAAAGGTAGTCCCATAGCAGATACTGCCGTAGGGGAGTAAAGTGTTAAAGACTTCAACATACTAGGTCCCAGCATCGAGAGGTGGGTTGATCAGTTCCCCTGCTCGCTAACGTTTCCTTCCCTAACTCAAAGAGCAGAGCCAGGTACACATTTACTGCTGGGTAGACTGGAGCGTGTTGGTACCGTGGTTCGAACACGACACCTTTCCCTCAAGAGACCAGCGTTCTATCAACCACTCTGTCAATAGGACGCTCAGCGAGCAAAAAATAAAAATAACTTACTTATTTAGTCGTTCCCCTTCTACCGTGAGGTGTAGAGGTATAAAAATAAAACAAAATTAATTAAACGAATGTTGGGCTCCAACATGATCACAAAATACATCCCTTTCCTCAGTCGACAGCACGTTCATGCATGAATCATTGAGGATGTCGATCCTGTGTGAGTGCTGTCATCCAGATCTCTATACACTGATTGAAATGTCTGGTGACTTCGCCCGAGGACATGACTCGGGGATTCCAGTTATGTTGGCCCTCAGATATTATTTAGTAGCACGCGGAGCAAGTATCACTTGGAGTCGCATAGTTAAGGAACAGTCGTCAAAAGCATCTGTTTTCAAAGTGTGGTCCGCGGAAAATTAATTGTAGATCCTCCCGTATACATCACTTATAAAATTGTAATTATATTGTCATCAACATTTTGAAAGAAATTTATTATTTTAACATATTGTTTCTATACTTCATTATGACAATTTGTAAGCCTAACGATTTTTCTTTGCAGTAAAATATATCATTCATGTGTAAAATTGTTAATTATGCGTTCATATACATTTACATTAAGAAGGGATTCATAGCCGTCATCGGACAATCAAAGGGTCCATTGCACAAAAAAGGTTAAGAATCCCTGGTCTAAACTATTCTGTATAACATCCGTTTGTCTCAAACACTTTCATGTAAAATCACCATTGGTCTAAAAGCTATTTCACCTTCTGGGCACCTTTGTTTAACAGCACCTCAAGCTAAAAGCTCGTTGATCTAATAGTCATGATTTTCTTTTTCGCTTCTTATACAGCAGTTTTTTTTTCAACTGGGGTTCCATGAGAGGTCGCTAGGGGTTCCGCGACAGACACTGATTGAAAAACAAATAAACGGCGCTTTTTGTTTTTACTGTGCCCGCCTATAGATGTTAACTCTCAAAGTGGGGGGCAGTGATGGAGTAGCCCCGCACAGCAGTGCGCAATAGGACTGTGTATTCTCTTGAACATACCGTATTTCATGAGCATCTTGAAGATTAGAAATTTGTGATAAGACTTTTCGGCCTATTTGGATAAGTTAAAAGAATCAATAGAAAAGTCTTTTTAAAAAACTGAACTTTCTTCTACCTATACTACTAACTTGCATTAGACTATGTCCTTTATGGGGAAGGGTGACCGCATAAACGAGTGGGCTGCTAAGTTTGGCCAAAATAAACAGATCCACAAAAAAAAATCATTTCTATTCAGAAGAGCAATGACAATTTATATTGGATTATTATATTTACAACTTACTGATCACACTAATGTACCATGGGCTGTAGATATAATAATTATTATGCAGGGGTTCCCTGATGCCTGAACATTATTTCAAGGGTTCCTCCAAGATAACAACGTTGAGAAATGTTGTTTTAGAGCATGGCACCACCGTTGTAGCTGGTCCCTTTGCGGGAAACCTGCACCAAGCATTCACATTCTCTAGCACCAGTGGTTTCTGTAGGCATTATCTTACATTAGAGGTTGCCCTCCACATGCACAACCTCATATTAGTCACCTAAACGACATACATGTAGGAGTAGTATTCCTGTTCTTTCTTTGTCTCATTAGAGACCACGAGTACAAAATGGGGCTTTGTCTAATAGTACTCTATCATAAATGTTGTATGCTTAATATTGATTACAAATGGAAGTAAACACCAGCCATGCAATGTTAGCGAATATATATATATATATATATATATATATATGTGTGTGTGTGTGTGTGTGTGTGTGTGTGTGTGTGTGTGTGTGTGTGTGTGTGTGTGTGTGTGTGTGTGTGTGTGAACAAATGAAGTGAGTTGAAATTACGGATAAAAACAATTTGTGTTAATTTTTCATCTCTTTTGGCCCTTGGCCACTAGCTGACAAAGTAGTTGGTAACCATCACGCCAGGTTGCGCCTTGTAAAGCAGCAACAAACTCCCTCCACCTTTCTCGGTTGACAGCCATCCTTCGTGTGATGCCCCAGCTCTGGTTCATTGCTTGCATCTGTCGTACAGTAGGTCTATCTTTATCACTCTTTATCTTTTCCAACATATTTGTTATTTTATTTTCTCCCACATTTTTCTCTTTCATCGTGGTTAAAAGTAACATTTCTTGGTCACGACTAGTATCTAACTTCACACTCCTTTGATTCATGTTCCCACCTTGCAGAACATACCTGGCTTTATTGTTATCTTGTACAACACACATGGGCATAGAACAAATTCTTTGATACCTAATTCCCCGTGCAAACATCACGAGACCTGCCACCTTGAGTATCGTTTAACTTTGGGAAACGCCGGCTTGGCAATAGAAAGAGTATAATTCCCTGTTCAAACAAACCGAAGTCGGGACAATGGCGCTGACGTTGCCGAGAGACAACAAAAGGCAACCTACGGACAACAAAGGACACATGTGACACGCAAATATGGTCAAAGAGATTAAAAGATTGCGTGCAGAGAATGACACGGGAAGCAATCAAAAGGCAGAAAACTTTGTGACGGTGGAGGCGAGGGTTTTTGCATTAGCCGGCCAATCAGCAAACACCTGTTTGTGATGCAAAAACGGACCGGCAGCACGGGTTTGGAAGTTTATTGCGAGAGCCCATCCGCTTTTTAGCCAATGACAGGCACTGACAGGGGACATGAGAGAGAAAGGCCGAAACCACAATATGGAAGCCTAGCGATTGGTTTGTAGGCGGAGTTATACGTCACATATCCAATGTCGGAACACATTGGCACCCAGAAATATAATGTACCGCGAAGTTCACCAGAGATCAGTAAGAAGTGTCCAATATCGTGGTGCAGAAAACGTTTCCCAAGAGCTTTGAATAGACTTGTTCATTCCTGTGTGAATCCAATGGAATCTGACTATACAACTTGAGGATCTGGATTTTGCAGATGACTTAACTCTTCTGTCACATAACCATAATCAGATGCAAGATAAAATGAAAATTCTCGATGTGAGGTCACAACAAGTGGGCCTGAAAATACACAGGGAAAAGACAAAGATTATGAGAATAAATGCAAGAAATGATAACAAGATTGAACTTCAAGAAACACCACTAAAAGATGTAGAATCGTACACATATCTTGAAAGTAATATCGACAAAGTTGGAGGGACAGACAATGATATAAAAAATAAGAATACAAAAAGAAAGAGGCGCTTTCATTGCGTTGGGAAACATGGAGGTCAAGAGAAATCAAGTCCAACACGAAAATAAGAATCTTCAATTCAAATGTCAAGTCAGTCCTATTGTATGGCTCTGGGACATGGAGAGCAACAAAAACAACAACTAAAAAGCTACAGACTTGTATAAACATGTGCTTGCGTAAAATAGAAGGAGTGAAATGGTACGACAAAGTCATAAATGTGGAATTGATGACAAGAACCAGACAAGTGCCAGTGGAACAAGAGCCGAGAAGACGCTGGCGATGGATAGGACACACTTTGAGGAAACCTGTTGATAGCATTACAAGGCAGTCCTTGTTTTGGAATCCACAGGGAAAGAGGCAGAGGTAGACCCAAAAAACACATGGAGAAGAGAGCTGGATACAGAGGTGAAAATGATGAGGAGAACATGGAAAGAACTTTAGCAGATGGCAAGGGACAAGAAAACTTGGCATGTGTTTGTTGAAGGCCTATGCACCTCGGGGAGCTAAAGCGTATTGATTGATTGATTGATTCCTGTGTGGATAATTAATTCGTATCTGTGAAGTTTATAGTGTTCTTTAGAAATTTGCGAAGGGAAGAGGAGTCCAACAGAAGTCCGAGTCTACATCTTATGTGTTTGTCGTCTAACCGTAAAGAAGCTCGCAAAATGTACGTCCAGATAGCAGAGATCAAAAGATATGTGGCCGTGTGCGTTGATGTTGTGGATGTTTACTGGATTGTTCGATCACTGTCCTATCAGTGGGTGGCTGTTAATGATGGTGATGTTTCGACACGAATACAAACAGCTGCACAAACAGATGTGGGGGTGATGTAAACTCATTGTAAACAGATTTTACTCTAACAGCGGTGAAACGATAAACGTGCAACTGTTTATTTACATCTGTACACAGTGTCAGACAAAATCATGTTGAAGGAAATAACTCTGCCCGACCTTCCATTTAGTATACAGCTTTAGTACAACAACTCTTGTTTCATGAAGATTTTACAAAACATATAGCATCCTTGTTTCCTCCTTTCATTCCTTCCTCTGAGTCTCTGCTAATACATTTTCCTCTCAGTGTAACTGTCTCTACTGTCTTAGCCTACTGCTTGAGAACCGTTGGATAACTTCTTATTTTGACTGTCACTAAACTTCTCTCACTCGAACTTCTAAGTTATTCTTCTCCTGACCAAGTTGTCTTCTCTAAAACGACTGTGTGATTTCTTTGGGTATCTTGTACTAAGACTGGCCTACACCGCCAGGGTTTATTATTTCTACCAAAAACCTTCTGTACTTCACAGGTGTATCAGCTAATACAGTTTTATGTTTACCTGCTTGGTCTTGAAAACTGCTGGTCTTGAAAACTTGGAAAAAAAATCTTGCACACTTCTTGAACATATTCGTTAACTGTTCTAAATTGCATCAAGCGGCAGTTTACTATCATGATGGCATTTGAGCGCCCTGAGAGCTCGACAGCAATGCAATCTTTTGTGGACACAAAAGGCAACCAAACTATGGAATGTTGTCTTAATCACTCCCCGTAAATAGCTCACCATTCGATACTTTAACTCATGGGAGAAAACACATTCCCATCTTACGTCTTTCACGTCTGAATCTGAACTGACTACTTATTTTCTCAGATTTACCCTTACAATTCATAAAACCCAACAACTCAAGCTTTTTTAACGAATCGTTCACTCCAAAACCACAATTTTACTATATGCGATACATTAAATCCAGGGCCTATTTTAAGGCGCATAACTTTAAAAGATTGCCTCCCTTAGTTTCAAAACACAACCACTGACTTTATTATCTCGAATATCAACAAAACCAACTGGTGCGTTAATATTTTACGCAAACTTCCTAACTCATATTTTCACACTCAATGTGTCTAGTCACCCCTGACTTCAAAGCTCTGGTTACTGTGGCGAGAGGTTTTATTTGGTTGTAGGATCAGTATAGTACTGAAAATTACAGAAATAGAATTTCTGCAGAAAATGGTGAAGTCCCAGTGTCTGAGAGGACTACTGGTATCACAAATTAGTTACGGCTGTGAATGATCTGATCTCGAAACAATAGTAGAGAGGAGACCGACATAAAGTGCCACTTCCGCTGTGTAACTAACTGTGATATTAAACAAAACAAGGAAACTGATTTTTACTTAACAATGATAAAATTGACAAGTCGTTCAAAATACAATTTCCTTATATTTTATTTAGTATATACACTATCCACTCTTGTGCTGAAGGGTGAATGTTGAAAAAAATGGAACGTAATGAATTTGTAAGTTTACGTATATTTTACAAATATTTATATTTATATAGACAACAAGTTTTCCAATTAAAGGAACAAAAATTATATCAGCTGTGCTTTTAATTAAGGATATAACACTTCTCAGCTATGCTATTAATTTTGTCTCTTGCTATGTTAAGTCACTTTCTCATCACTGACAGTTTCTATGCTCACAATGCTGACAGAAATGGTACGAATGTGTACTCATCTCTTAAAACGTTCTGTTCTCCTTAGTTTGGTTCACACCACTCCTGCTGAGGCTCGTTACTTTAGCCCATCCAAGACTGAGGGGGACTAAAGATGTAGCTTCTGTACAATCTCTATGCTCCTCAGAAGTTCCAGGCAGCGGGATTGACTCAAACATACGACCTCAGGTTTTTAGGACACAAATAAACCTGTAACAAAGCAAAAATAGGGGCTAATTTCTGTCCTCAAGCCCACCTATTTCTAGTGTGAGTGAAATGAGCGTGTCTCAGATGTATGCATGTAGGATGAATGACAACATGGCTCAGTATGATTTAGCAATAGCGAGACAAGACATGTGTCTACTTGCAAAGCATTCTTTCTGATAAACTAATACATGGATACATTCAATAATATAGATTCAATACATGAATACATTTAATACATGAATACATCCCATAATATAAATCAATACATGAATAAATCCAATAATATGTACACCTAGGTGTGATACAACAATGTCCTTCCCCCTATACTATACCACGTCCTCTCTGTCAAGTGCTATACTAGCTGGTAACATATATCCTAACAATATTGTTATGTTCTATGATAGGAGTATATGAGACGAGGACTGTTTGGTGATATATCAGGTGGGAGTTATAGGAGACAATAGATTGGAGTTAGATGCGACAATAGATTGAGTCCTGACAAGGACTGTTTTGGTTATATTGCAGTTGGTCTTATCTGAGACAATAGACTGAATATAGGAGACAATAGATTAAAGTATGAGTCCTATTAGTCTTCGTCTATTCAATCATATACATTCATAGGGAACCCAAAATATATTAAATATATACAGGTGTAGGTAGTATAATGACACACAACAAATACCAACATTATATGCCTGCTGAAGGCCTATTTTCCTAAAGGTTATCGTAAATTTATAATTACCCTCCAAGATTTAAAAAACGGCCAGTTTGACTCGACTAGTGAAGTAGGTTGCAGGTCGATGCCCTCAGGTAAACTATAAATCAAGAGGTGACAGCTTCTTCCTCTTCAGTCAGTATCTCTGGCGTCAAGTTCGGGATTGCGTGGTTAGCATAAAATTCCGCCCGAATATATAGGCAGGTAACTGCTTAAGAAAGGCTTTCGGTTGGTTCCTGGCGGAGCAAAATGATTGGTTTCCTCCGGTTTCGTCTTTTGCTCATACAGCCTAATTTTATTCAGTTTTTAGCCGCCATCTTGCGTGAACTGCATGAACAGTATAATTTATTCTGTCTTAGAGACTGGTGAACGGTGCAAGTTGATTGGTTGAAGCAAATCTGTATCTCGACATAGTGATTAACAAAGTAGTGGGTTACACTTCGTTTCACGACATAGCCACCTCCTTTCCTAGCTGTGACTTGTCATAGCTGACGTGTAAACCCCTGCTGTGGTTAATCCTTTTGCGTCTGTCCTTCCAGAGTACTAGGGTGTCGACTTAGAAAATCAGCTCCTACATTGTCTCTTCCCGGAATGTAATTCACGGTAAAGGAATAAGGCGCCAGAAGCAGACTCCACCTTAACAATCTCGAATTTAGCTTTTTAGATGCAGCCAAGAATGTTAAAGGTTGGTGATCGCTTTGGACAATGAAGTGTGTCCCATACAGATAAGGTGAAAATTTGTTGATGGACCAAATTAGAGCTAAACATTCTTTTTCTATGGTCGAGTAATTCAACTCAGCTGCATTCAGCTTCCTACTGGCGTAGGCGACTGGTAAAAGTTCCTCCGGCTGGGCTTTTGATTTCTGCAAGAGAGTTGCACCAATACCTATACTGCTAGCGTCCGTTCTTAATACAAATTC
This sequence comes from Oreohelix idahoensis, assembly GCA_024509875.1. Taxonomy (NCBI): domain Eukaryota; kingdom Metazoa; phylum Mollusca; class Gastropoda; order Stylommatophora; family Oreohelicidae; genus Oreohelix; species Oreohelix idahoensis. The sequence goes on along the minus strand of JAMPIV010012221.1, from coordinate 227,453 downwards.
CTGTGTGATATCGGGTAGTGTAAGGATGGGTTTGCTGGTGAGTTTTGCTTTTAGCTCTGTGTAAGCTTTTTCACAATCAGCATTCCATTGGATTTTATCAGGCTGTCCTTTCTTCGTTAAGTTAGTTAATGGTGCACACAGAGAGTTAAAGTGGGGTATGTACTTCTGATAGAACCCACATAATCACACGAATGATCTCACATCTTTCTTCGTTTGAGGTCTGGGTGCCTTCTTTAACTTCTCTATATTCTTTGGGTCAGGAGACATATGACCTGTAGAAATAATGTGACCTAAGAATTCCAACTCCTTACAACCGATATAGCACTTGGTTGGACGTGCAGTCAATCCAGTGGCTCTCAGTCTGTCAAACAACATGGAGAGCGCTACTATATGCTCTTCAAATGTGTTTGTAGCAACAAGAATGTCATCCATAAAGTTAGTGATATGGGGATTTTGTAGAGGTTCCAATAATTTCCTCATCATTCTTGAAAAGATACTGGGAGCATTTTTCAGCCCAAAGGGTAGTACATTAAACTCGTAGTGTCCGTCCGATGTACTAAATGCCAGCATTTTCCTAACTTCTGGTTTCACTGGTATTTGGTAGTATCCCTTGCTTAGATCTACCTTCGATAAATACCTAGCCTTACTCAGTGTAGAGAATAGCTGGTTGGTGTCAGGTAATGGGTCCACCTGAGATTCTGTGATCGCATTAAGCTTCCAGTAGTCAATACATAACCTGTGTTCACCACTCGGCTTCCTTAATAGCACCACACTTGAGCTATAGGGAGATTCAGACTTTGAAATAATTCTCTTTTAAGAGATAGTCAATCTCATCCTTGAGTGTTTGTGCTTGCTATTGTTCAGTCCATGTCCGCAGCAATGCTTCCAGTGGACTGTGTATGGGGACGGCAATACAACAACGTTGCCGGACCCACACCTGTTTCTATTGTAAGGGGCAGTATACCGAAGTGGGGCCGGTCTCCCTCAACTGTTTGGTACAGCCCTGGTTCCTACCTCCTTTGGTTCGGGTTTGTTTCTGCAGCTTTTTTAATACTGGTTGCTGACTAACCAAATTTTCCAAATGATCCAGGCCATGGTGTTCCGACAAATATCTAGTCGGGGTGGGATGTCTCTCGTCCCCTCTCTGTACAATACGGAGAGTTGCCATGGTTACTGGTGTAACAGTAGACTTGTTGTGATTTCGTTTTCTCGTTATCACTGCTTCTACCTGTTGTTTTCTCTGGTGTATCTTCTTTGTGGGCCTACGTCCGCAACAATGCTTCCCTAGGTCCTGTAACTGGTCTACGCTTCTGAATGAGGTTACCTGGTTACATTCTGAACAGGATTTCATATACCGACTTATGTCTTCAATTATTCCTGGCCAGTAATATCGCAATGCTATATTTTGACCAGTGGCCCATTTTCCTCTGTGGCCACTGCCTGATGTAGCATGCTCTTGCTCCATAATTTCCTCCCTATAGAATTTTGGCACTACCAGCTGTCCATGCCCTTTAGGTCCTTTTCCAGCTTGTCTATAGAGTAGGCCATTTTCCATATAGTAGTCTCCTTTCTCTGGAGGGTTATGGGCCTTTGGCAATTTGCCAAAACAAGGCTTCAATGTGCTATCTGCTGTTTGAGCCTTTTTCATCTTTGTACGATGAATGTTTATTGGATCTCCCTCCTCCTTTTTGGTGCTCGACCTGGTATGGTTTGCTGCCATGACAACAGGTTTTATTGGGTCACCCAAAAAGACATATTTACATCCTATTACCAGCGGGTATATAGGATCATCACTCACTGCTGCTCTTATCACTCCTTCTACATAGCGAGTTCTCACGTTGATCCTTGCTATGGGAAGTGTCATGGTGCCGGTTCCCTGCATTGCCCCTTGTATGTCCACTGTTTCTGTGGTAAGTTGGTCAGGGTGCACTAGGGTTGCACTCACGACTGAGTCGAATTCCAAACCTGAATCATATAAGCACTGAATTTTAGTGCCATTACATGTCACTTCCTCACAGACAGGGGGATGATGGAGGTCATTCTGACTTACTGCCATTTCCTTCCTTCCCTTGTTCCCTGTTGTGAGACACGCAGCGTAATAAGGAGGGTTGTTCCTTCTGCAGTCTGCAGTATTGTGGTTACTCATTAGACACGTTTTACACCACTTTCCTTCCTTCCGGTAAGGTGTCTTATCCGATCTTAGAGGGTTTTTGTCCTTTTGGTCAAATCTTTGTTTGTTCCTTGTGGTATGGTCTTTTTGTTCATATTTGGTATAGTTTTGTGATGATGTGAAGTTTTCATCCTGCTTTTTCCTATTTCCTAATACTTCTGCCTGAGCTGCTTGATATCTCTCAGCAACAGTTACAATATCTTCCAATCTCTCTGCTCCTTGTTCCATGATAAACTTCCTCATTTCTTGAGGCATGGACTCTTTCACTTGCTCCATCATTATCATTTCTTTCAGATCCTGACACTTTCCTAAACTACTCCATTTTTCCAAATAGGTTTCCAATCTAGCAGAGAATTGGTGATAGTTTTCTCCTGGAAGAAGTTTAGCTGTTCGGAATTTCTTTCTATATGATTCTGAGTTCTTTTCATATCTCACAAGCAGTGCCTGCTTCAGGATGTCATAATCTTCCTGGTCATCTCTTGAGAGCTTCAAATACACATCGTAGGCCACACCTCTCAATCCCTGAGATAGTTTAAGACTCCATTTTTCTTTCACTAAGCCATAGGTAGTGGCTAGTCTTTTGTATCTATCCAGGTACGACTCGATGGCATCTTCTTTCTCAACAAATGGGTCCAGATGAAAATTCATGGCCCCACTTGAGGTGCTCTGGCTGGAGCTACTCTCAGAGTGAGGTGAGCTACCACCATTATTGCCAGTATTTGCCTGAATTTCAAGCTCTTTTAATCTCAACTGATGGTCTCTCTCTGCTTGTAATTTCCTTTCCTCAGCTTCTAACCTTTTAGTTTCTCTTTCAGCTTCCAGTCTTTTGTCTTCTCTCTGAGCTTCCAGTCTTTTGTCTTCTCTCTCAGCTTCCAGTCTTTTGTCTTCTCTCTCAGCTTCCAGTCTTTTGTCTTCTCTCTCAGCTTCCAGTCTTTTGACTTCTCTTTCAGCTTCCAGTCTTTTGGCTTCTCTTTCAGCTTCCAGTCTTTTGGCTTCTGCTTGCAACCGCCTTTCTTCAGCCTCTAATTGCAACTTTCTTTCTTCCCTATCCATGTGTTTGTCCACTTCTGTTGTGACATACTGAGTAAGAGCATCACCTGTCATATTTAATTCCTTACCCATCTGCATGATCGCAGTCCTGAACTTCACCAGATCAGCCATGGCGTTACTTAGATAGGGTATGTATATTTACTATAACCCAATTATTGTAATTAAACTTAATTAATTTAAATGAACAAAAAATTTCCGTGCAACTTTGTGAGCATCAACTATTTACTGAGTACTAAATGGTACTCCTCCTAAGAAAATAATTTTGTAAAAATCCTATAATGATTTTCTCAACAAAAAAATTTATTTTATGTTACCTATGGTTGGCACAAGTTAGAGTGTAGATAGATGAATAGACTAAGTATGGCTCAAGATATACAGAAATATCCCAGGAACGAGCCCCCAGTGTGGCGAGAGGTTTTATTTGGTTGTAGGATCAGTATAGTACTGAAAATTACAGAAATAGAATTTCTGCAGAAAATGGTGAAGTCCCAGTGTCTGAGAGGACTACTGGTATCACAAATTAGTTACGGCTGTGAATGATCTGATTTCGAAATAATAGTAGAGAGGAGACCGACATAAAGTGCCACCTCCGCTGTGTAACTAACTGTGATATTAAACAAAACAAGGAAACAGATTTTTACTTAACAATGATAAAATTGACAAGTCGTTCAAAATACAATTTCCTTATATTTTATTTAGTATATACACTATCCACTCTTGTGCTGAAGGGTGAATGTTGAAAAAAATGGAACGTAATGAATTTGTAAGTTTACGTATATTTTACAAATATTTATATTTATATAGACAACAAGTTTTCCAATTATAGGAACAAAAATTATATCAGCTGTGCTGTTAATTAAGGATATAACACTTCTCAGCTGTGCTATTAATTTTTTCTCTTGCTATGTTAAGTCACTTTCTCATCACTGACAGTTTCTATGCTCACAATGCTGACAGAAATGGTACGAATGTGTACTCATCTCTTAAAACGTTCTGTTCTCCTTAGTTTGGTTCACACCACTCCTGCTGAGGCTCGTTACTTTAGCCCACCCAAGACTGAGGGGGACTAAAGATGTAGCTTCTGTACAATCTCTATGCTCCTGAGAAGTTCCAGGCAGCGGGATTGACTCGAACATACGACCTCAGGTTTTTAGGACACAAATAAACCTGTAACAAAGCAAAAATAGGGGCTAATTTCTGTCCTCAAGCCCACCTATTTCTAGTGTGAGTGAAATGAGCGTGTCTCAGATGTATGCATGTAGGATGAATGACAACATGGCTCAGTATGATTTAGCAATAGCGAGACAAGACATGTGTCTACTTGCAAAGCATTCTTTCTGATAAACTAATACATGGATACATTCAATAATATAGATTCAATACATGAATACATTTAATACATGAATACATCCCATAATATAAATCAATACATGAATAAATCCAATAATATGTACACCTAGGTGTGATACAACAATGTCCTTCCCCCTATACTATACCACGTCCTCTCTGTCAAGTGCTATACTAGCTGGTAACATATATCCTAACAATATTGTTATGTTCTATGATAGGAGTATATGAGACGAGGACTGTTTGGTGATATATCAGGTGGGAGTTATAGGAGACAATAGATTGGAGTTAGATGCGACAATAGATTGAGTCCTGACAAGGACTGTTTTGGTTATATTGCAGTTGGTCTTATCTGAGACAATAGACTGAATATAGGAGACAATAGATTGAAGTATGAGTCCTATTAGTCTTCGTCTATTCAATCATATACATTCATAGGGAACCCAAAATATATTAAATATATACAGGTGTAGGTAGTATAATGACACACAACAAATACCAACATTATATGCCTGCTGAAGGCCTATTTTCCTAAAGGTTATCGTAAATTTATAATTACCCTCCAAGATTTAAAAAACGGCCAGTTTGACTCGACTAGTGAAGTAGGTTGCAGGTCGATGCCCTCAGGTAAACTATAAATCAAGAGGTGACAGCTTCTTCCTCTTCAGTCAGTATCTCTGGCGTCAAGTTCGGGATTGCGTGGTTAGCATAAAATTCCGCCCGAATATATAGGCAGGTAACTGCTTAAGAAAGGCTTTCGGTTGGTTCCTGGCGGAGCAAAATGATTGGTTTCCTCCGGTTTCGTCTTTTGCTCATACAGCCTAATTTTATTCAGTTTTTAGCCGCCATCTTGCGTGAACTGCATGAACAGTATAATTTATTCTGTCTTAGAGACTGGTGAACGGTGCAAGTTGATTGGTTGAAGCAAATCTGTATCTCGACATAGTGATTAACAAAGTAGTGGGTTACACTTCGTTTCACGACATAGCCCCCTCCTTTCCTAGCTGTGACTTGTCATAGCTGACGTGTAAACCCCTGCTGTGGTTAATCCTTTTGCGTCTGTCCTTCCAGAGTACTAGGGTGTCGACTTAAAAAATCAGCTCCTACATTGTCTCTTCCCGGAATGTAATTCACGGTAAAGGAATAAGGCGCCAGAAGCAGACTCCACCTTAACAATCTCGAATTTAGCTTTTTAGATGCAGCCAAGAATGTTAAAGGTTGGTGATCGCTTTGGACAATGAAGTGTGTCCCATACAGATAAGGTGAAAATTTGTTGATGGACCAAATTAGAGCTAAACATTCTTTTTCTATGGTCGAGTAATTCAACTCAGCTGCATTCAGCTTCCTACTGGCGTAGGCGACTGGTAAAAGTTCCTCCGGCTGGGCTTTTGATTTCTGCAAGAGAGTTGCACCAATACCTATACTGCTAGCGTCCGTTCTTAATACAAATTCCTGTGTGATATCGGGTAGTGTAAGGATGGGTTTGCTGGTGAGTTTTGCTTTTAGCTCTGTGTAAGCTTTTTCACAATCAGCATTCCATTGGATTTTATCAGGCTGTCCTTTCTTCGTTAAGTTAGTTAATGGTGCACACAGAGAGTTAAAGTGGGATATGTACTTCTGATAGAACCCACATAATCACACGAATGATCTCACATCTTTCTTCTTTTGAGGTCTGGGTGCCTTCTTTAACTTCTCTATATTCTTTGGGTCAGGAGACATATGACCTGTAGAAATAATGTGACCTAAGAATTCCAACTCCTTACAACCGATATAGCACTTGGTTGGACGTGCAGTCAATCCAGTGGCTCTCAGTTTGTCAAACAACATGGAGAGCGCTACTATATGCTCTCAAATGTGTTTGTAGCAACAAGAATGTCATCCATAAAGTTAGTGATATGGGGATTTTGTAGAGGTTCCAATAATTTCCTCATCATTCTTGAAAAGATACTGGGAGCATTTTTCAGCCCAAAGGGTAGTACATTAAACTCGTAGTGTCCGTCCGATGTACTAAATGCCAGCATTTTCCTAACTTCTGGTTTCACTGGTATTTGGTAGTATCCCTTGCTTAGATCTACCTTCGATAAATACCTAGCCTTACTCAGTGTAGAGAATAGCTGGTTGGTGTCAGGTAATGGGTCCACCTGAGATTCTGTGATCGCATTAAGCTTCCAGTAGTCAATACATAACCTGTGTTCACCACTCGGCTTCCTTAATAGCACCACACTTGAGCTATAGGGAGATTCAGACTTTGAAATAATTCTCTTTTAAGAGATAGTCAATCTCATCCTTGAGTGTTTGTGCTTGCTATTGTTCAGTCCATGTCCGCAGCAATGCTTCCAGTGGACTGTGTATGGGGACGGCAATACAACAACGTTGCCGGACCCACACCTGTTTCTATTGTAAGGGGCAGTATACCGAAGTGGGGCCGGTCTCTCTCAACTGTTTGGTACAGCCCTGGTTCCTACCTCCTTTCCTTCGGGTTTGTTTCTGCAGCTTTTTAAATACTGGTTGCTGACTAACCAAATTTTCCAAATGATCCAGGCCATGGTGTTCCGACAAATATCTAGTCGGGGTGGGATGTCTCTCGTCCCCTCTCTGTACAATACGGAGAGTTGCCATGGTTACTGGTGTAACAGTAGACTTGTTGTGATTTCGTTTTCTCGTTATCACTGCTTCTACCTGTTGTTTTCTCTGGTGTATCTTCTTTGTGGGCCTACGTCCGCAACAATGCTTCCCTAGGTCCTGTAACTGGTCTACGCTTCTGAATGAGGTTACCTGGTTACATTCTGAACAGGATTTCATATACCGACTTATGTCTTCAATTATTCCTGGCCAGTAATATCGCAATGCTATATTTTGACCAGTGGCCCATTTTCCTCTGTGGCCACTGCCTGATGTAGCATGCTCTTGCTCCATAATTTCCTCCCTATAGAATTTTGGCACTACCAGCTGTCCATGCCCTTTAGGTCCTTTTCCAGCTTGTCTGTAGAGTAGGCCATTTTCCATATAGTAGTCTCCTTTCTCTGGAGGGCTATGGGCCTTTGGCAATTTGCCAAAACAAGGCTTCAATGTGCTATCTGCTGTTTGAGCCTTTTTCATCTTTGTACGATGAATGTTTATTGGATCTCCCTCCTCCTTTTTGGTGCTCGACCTGGTATGGTTTGCTGCCATGACAACAGGTTTTATTGGGTCACCCAAAAAGACATATTTACATCCTATTACCAGCGGGTATATAGGATCATCACTCACTGCTGCTCTTATCACTCCTTCTACATAGCGAGTTCTCACGTTGATCCTTGCTATGGGAAGTGTCATGGTGCCGGTTCCCTGCATTGCCCCTTGTATGTCCACTGTTTCTGTGGTAAGTTGGTCAGGGTGCACTAGGGTTGCACTCACGACTGAGTCGAATTCCAAACCTGAATCATATAAGCACTGAATTTTAGTGCCATTACATGTCACTTCCTCACAGACAGGGGGATGATGGAGGTCATTCTGACTTACTGCCATTTCCTTCCTTCCCTTGTTCCCTGTTGTGAGACACGCAGCGTAATAAGGAGGGTTGTTCCTTCTGCAGTCTGCAGTATTGTGGTTACTCATTAGACAAGTTTTACACCACTTTCCTTCCTTCCGGTAAGGTGTCTTATCCGATCTTAGAGGGTTTTTGTCCTTTTGGTCAAATCTTTGTTTGTTCCTTGTGGTATGGTCTTTTTGTTCATATTTGGTATAGTTTTGTGATGATGTGAAGTTTTCATCCTGCTTTTTCCTATTTCCTAATACTTCTGCCTGAGCTGCTTGATATCTCTCAGCAACAGTTACAATATCTTCCAATCTCTCTGCTCCTTGTTCCATGATAAACTTCCTCATTTCTTGAGGCATGGACTCTTTCACTTGCTCCATCATTATCATTTCTTTCAGATTTTGACACTTTCCTAAACTACTCCATTTTTCCAAATAAGTTTCCAGTCTAGCAGAGAATTGGTGATAGTTTTCTCCTGGAAGAAGTTTAGCTGTTCGGAATTTCTTTCTATATGATTCTGAGTTCTTTTCATATCTCACAAGCAGTGCCTGCTTCAGGATGTCATAATCTTCCTGGTCATCTCTTGAGAGCTTCAAATACACATCGTAGGCCACACCTCTCAATCCCTGAGATAGTTTAAGACTCCATTTTTCTTTCACTAAGCCATAGGTAGTGGCTAGTCTTTCGTATCTATCCAGGTACGACTCGATGGCATCTTCTTTCTCAACAAATGGGTCCAGATGAAAATTCATGGCCCCACTTGAGGTGCTCTGGCTGGAGCTACTCTCAGAGTGAGGTGAGCTACCACCATTATTGCCAGTATTTGCCTGAATTTCAAGCTCTTTTAATCTCAACTGATGGTCTCTCTCTGCTTGTAATTTCCTTTCCTCAGCTTCTAACCTTTTAGTTTCTCTTTCAGCTTCCAGTCTTTTGTCTTCTCTCTGAGCTTCCAGTCTTTTCTCTTCTCTCTCAGCTTCCAGTCTTTTGTCTTCTCTCTCAGCTTCCAGTCTTTTGTCTTCTCTCTCAGCTTCCAGTCTTTTGACTTCTCTTTCAGCTTCCCGTCTTTTGGCTTCTCTTTCAGCTTCCAGTCTTTTGGCTTCTGCTTGCAACCGCCTTTCTTCAGCCTCTAATTGCAACTTTCTTTCTTCCCTATCCATGTGTTTGTCCACTTCTGTTGTGACATACTGAGTAAGAGCATCACCTGTCATATTTAATTCCTTACCCATCTGCATGATCGCAGTCCTGAACTTCACCAGATCAGCCATGGCGTTACTTAGATAGGGTATGTATATTTACTATAACCCAATTATTGTAATTAAACTTAATTAATTTAAATGAACAAAAAATTTCCGTGCAACTTTGTGAGCATCAACTATTTACTGAGTACTAAATGGTACTCCTCCTAAGAAAATAATTTTGTAAAAATCCTATAATGATTTTCTCAACAAAAAAAATTATTTTCTTATGTTACCTATGGTTGGCACAAGTTAGAGTGTAGATAGATGAATAGACTAAGTATGGCGCAAGATATACAGAAATATCCCAGGAACGAGCCCCCAGTGTGGCGAGAGGTTTTATTTGGTTGTAGGATCAGTATAGTACTGAAAATTACAGAAATAGAATTTCTGCAGAAAATGGTGAAGTCCCAGTGTCTGAGAGGACTACTGGTATCACAAATTAGTTACGGCTGTGAATGATCTGATCTCGAAACAATAGTAGAGAGGAGACCGACATAAAGTGCCACCTCCGCTGTGTAACTAACTGTGATATTAAACAAAACAAGGAAACAGATTTTTACTTAACAATGATAAAATTGACAAGTCGTTCAAAATACAATTTCCTTATATTTTATTTAGTATATACACTATCCACTCTTGTGCTGAAGGGTGAATGTTGAAAAAAATGGAACGTAATGAATTTGTAAGTTTACGTATATTTTACAAATATTTATATTTATATAGACAACAAGTTTTCCAATTATAGGAACAAAAATTATATCAGCTGTGCTGTTAATTAAGGATATAACACTTCTCAGCTGTGCTATTAATTTTTTCTCTTGCTATGTTAAGTCACTTTCTCATCACTGACAGTTTCTATGCTCACAATGCTGACAGAAATGGTACGAATGTGTACTCATCTCTTAAAACGTTCTGTTCTCCTTAGTTTGGTTCACACCACTCCTGCTGAGGCTCGTTACTTTAGCCCACCCAAGACTGAGGGGGACTAAAGATGTAGCTTCTGTACAATCTCTATGCTCCTGAGAAGTTCCAGGCAGCGGGATTGACTCGAACATACGACCTCAGGTTTTTAGGACACAAATAAACCTGTAACAAAGCAAAAATAGGGGCTAATTTCTGTCCTCAAGCCCACCTATTTCTAGTGTGAGTGAAATGAGCGTGTCTCAGATGTATGCATGTAGGATGAATGACAACATGGCTCAGTATGATTTAGCAATAGCGAGACAAGACATGTGTCTACTTGCAAAGCATTCTTTCTGATAAACTAAAACATGGATACATTCAATAATATAGATTCAATACATGAATACATTTAATACATGAATACATCCCATAATATAAATCAATACATTAATAAATCCAATAATATGTACACCTAGGTGTGATACAACAATGTCCTTCCCCCTATACTATACCACGTCCTCTCTGTCAAGTGCTATACTAGCTGGTAACATATATCCTAACAATATTGTTATGTTCTATGATAGGAGTATATGAGACGAGGACTGTTTGGTGATATATCAGGTGGGAGTTATAGGAGACAATAGATTGGAGTTAGATGCGACAATAGATTGAGTCCTGACAAGGACTGTTTTGGTTATATTGCAGTTGGTCTTATCTGAGACAATAGACTGAATATAGGAGACAATAGATTGAAGTATGAGTCCTATTAGTCTTCGTCTATTCAATCATATACATTCATAGGGAACCCAAAATATATTAAATATATACAGGTGTAGGTAGTATAATGACACACAACAAATACCAACATTATATGCCTGCTGAAGGCCTATTTTCCTAAAGGTTATCGTAAATTTATAATTACCCTCCAAGATTTAAAAAACGGCCAGTTTGACTCGACTAGTGAAGTAGGTTGCAGGTCGATGCCCTCAGGTAAACTATAAATCAAGAGGTGACAGCTTCTTCCTCTTCAGTCAGTATCTCTGGCGTCAAGTTCGGGATTGCGTGGTTAGCATAAAATTCCGCCCGAATATATAGGCAGGTAACTGCTTAAGAAAGGCTTTCGGTTGGTTCCTGGCGGAGCAAAATGATTGGTTTCCTCCGGTTTCGTCTTTTGCTCATACAGCCTAATTTTATTCAGTTTTTAGCCGCCATCTTGCGTGAACTGCGTGTACAGTATAATTTATTCTGTCTTAGAGACTGGTGAACGGTGCAAGTTGATTGGTTGAAGCAAATCTGTATCTCGACATAGTGATTAACAAAGTAGTGGGTTACACTTCGTTTCACGACAGTTACCGATAGGATATCCTTCACATTTGTCACGAGAGGGAAGTATAGTTTAAATGAAAGATATCCTGGACACAAAGTTGTATCAGGTGATACCAGGATAGTGCGAGATAAGAGACTGGTCATAAGAAATATCCCCTTCTCTGAAAAGAATAAGGATGCATGGACATCAAAGGCAAGATCAAGCTCTGAAAAGAATAAGGGTGTATGGACATCAAAGGTAAGATCAAGCTGCATACTTTACTAGGTATGATGATAGTGTATTATCCTAGGTTCCTAAATGCTCCTCTCCAGATCCTCCTCTGTTTATAATGTTAAGCTCTGCTAGGGGTATTAAACTAAACTATTAACCAACAAGAACTGTAACTTAACTTAAATAATCCAAGTAAGTCTGTTGGTAAAATTTACAATTTATTTTGTACAAGTTTTCTTTTCTTTGTGAAATTTTTTCACTGAACTCAAAATTGATTAGGAAATAAAATTAATAAAATCACTTGTTAAATATTAACAACTAAATACAGTCTGTAAATTTATAACGACAGTTCTTTCCTGGCTGATCGTAATCTTGTTGTAGACTGTCTTTAGTTATGTTAAATATGAATTCTTCACAGTTCAGGAAATAAAATCAATCACTGATTTATAAATTTGCCTTTCTAGATGCACTAACTTTTCATCATACTGTCTTAGGTGACTTATTTATTATGGTACAGCTGGTTATACACTGGACAGTAGCCTTGTATGGCTACTTATCTTCACTTCTTGTCGAAGTATTTCACGCTCTGTTCTAGACAGAAACGGTCAGATTTGTTTCCTCCAGGCCTTTGGTAACTATGTGCTGTCCCTCTTAGACATATGGGGCTCTTGCACTACTAGCTCCTCCAGTTGTGTCTGGCTCCTTACACGTACACGTTTATTACAGGATGTAACCTGAAATACAATTGGTTAACCACTGTACTGTCTATCTCTATCACAGATGAAGGTGAGAAGAGACAGTTTCAGACAGTGTGCATGTAGACGCACAGGGCATCATTAATCAGTAATAACACAATCTAGTTTACTGTGAATAGGATCTTTCACCAATTCCTTGATTACAGCTATCTGTCCATGATTCGCCTCCATACAGTTATTAAGCCTTGTGGACAACACTATATAATATCTTAATCAATATGGTAATGCAATTCCTTTCATACATTCTTTTGTTCCTGGTGTGTGTTCCATTCCTTCAAGAAATAATTCTTTAAATGCTTTTCTAAAACTATGAACACACTTTCCTCTTCCATTCTCAATTTATCTGATTATAGACAGGTTTGGATTGTTTCCAATTACACAGTGGTTTATAACACAGCTACACACTTCCTAACACACAATTTGATTAATTAATTAGAAATATATAAATTCATACATTCTTTCTTACCCTCAAGTACATACAGTCGAGCTGTTAATGGTAATTCAGTCTGCTCTCAGATGCAGAAGGCAACGGTAGTCTCACTGAGAGAACTGGTGCTTTCGCTGTATTTTAAAACTGTATGGCCTGCTTTCGAAAGAGAGCAAGTCCTAATATAGGTCACGGCCGAATGTCTAGGAGAACCATAAGACTGAAGTGTGTGTGCGTTCTCAAACGCAGGCATAATTTTGTCGAGTTGTGCATTTATGGAAAATTATGAATCTTCATATCTCCTTTATTCCTAGACCTATTTCCTTCATCTTAGGCTAAAAGTACGCCCTGGATTCTTCTTTATCTTTCTACGTCCATCTTTTCATAGGCGCAGCCTAAACAGCAAAATTTTCGACTTGCCTGATGTCACGATGCATTCCACTCAAATTTTCTCCGTTAGTATAATACTTTCCGAGGAATTCTTTGCACATTCTATTAACGGAACAGTCCTATTATAGTATTACTGACCTCTTCCATGTGGTACTTCGCGCATAATTCTGTAGTTTACCTCCAATTCCAACTAGGTTACACAGATTTGAAATCCGGCCATGTTTAGATGCCTAATACTATTGTAAACAACGTGAATAAGGATGCCGTTTCAGTGGTCTATCTAGCCCACACTTTTATATAGTATGACGTGCCGTTTTCGTATGAATGACGTGTTGTGAATCAGAATTCACGACAAGAGCCCCCCAATTCAAAAGCGTGAACCATCTGGTGGAGCTTTCATTCTGGAATCACCAACAAGGCATTCATCCAATAGGAAGTTTATTCTTCCTTCCTACTCTCCTGGTTTCCTTCAGGTGGGTGCCTACTTAAAAAATCTGCCCAAACATTCTGAGATCCAGGGATATATTCAATGGTAAACGAGTAAGGTTGGATAAAAAAGACCGCCTTAATAACCTTGCTTTACCATGCCAAGCCTGAGCGAGAAAAACAAGTGGCTGGTGATCACACTGGACCACGAAATGTCTACCATAAAGATATATCTGGAACGTTTTTATGGCCCAGACCAACGCCAAACATTCTCTCTCAACAGTTGAGTAATTTCTTTCCACCTTATTCAATTTGCGGCTGGCATAAGCAGTGGGGTTCAATTCTCCAGGCTGTGACTGCGATCTTTGCAATAATGCTGCACCCAGCCCTACGTTGCTTGCTTCAGTCCTAACCACAAATTCCTGACTCAGATATTGATGTCTCAGTATAGGCCTACTTGTGAGTTTCTGCTTTAATCTGAATATGCCTTCTCACATTCCGCTGTCCACTCGACTTTGTCTGGATTGCCTTTCTTTGTCAAATCAGCCAGAGGAGCACATACACTATTGGAATTCTTAATATACTTCTGATAGAAGCAGCATAGAGAAACAAAGGATCTCACATCCTTCTTTGTTTGTGGTCTGTGTTCTCTCTGTAATTTTTCTAAATTCTTGGGATCAGGGGTCATATTACCCTGATATACTGAGTGACACAAGAATTCTAGTTCCTGGCAACCAATACAATATTTAGTAATGCGAGTGGTCAAACCTGCCTCTCTGAGTCTGTCCAACAACATTTCCAGAGATGATATGTGTTCCTCAAATGTTTCTGTTGCTATGAGGATATCATGAAATTGGAGATAGCTGAGTTTTGTAAGGGATCCAGTAATTTCCTCATCATCCTAGAGAAAACACTTGGAGCATTCTTCAAACCGAAAGGCAACATATTGAACTCATAATGCCCCTCCGAATAGCTAAAGGATAGCAATGGTCTGATTTCAGGCTTGACGGGAATCTGGTAATACCCTTTACTTAGATCAACTTTAGATCTAGAAAAATATTTTGCCTTATTCAACCTGGAAAACAGCTGATTCGTGTCCGGTAATGGATCCACTTGTGGCTCTGTTATAGCATTTAATTTCCTGTAATCAATGCAGAGACTATGTTCACCAGAGGGTTTCCTCAGCAAAACCACACTGGCGCTATAAGGTGATTTATATGGGGAAATGAAATTTTCTTACAGCAAGAAATCAATTCTCCCTTTAAAGTTGCTTCATTATTTCAGTCCGTCCGCATCAATACTTCCAATGGACCGTGTATGGGCCGGCCAACTAACAACGTTGCCGGGCCATTTCTAATGCTAATTTAAACGGCAGTATAATGAAGTTGGCTGTGCATCAGTCAAATGGTTCGTACAGCCCAATCTTCCACTAGCTATTTTTCTGGGGTTTCCCCGCAGTTTCTTTATCAAGGGTGGCTGACTAACCACACTTCTATTTTTATTCAGTACCTGGTGTTCCGAACAAACTCTTGTCGGTATGGGATGTGTTGTATCCCCTCCCTGTACAATACGGAGAGTCGCCATGGTAACTGGTTTTCTGGTAGACCCTTTGTGAGATGGGGTTCTCTTATCCCCTATGTCCGCCTTTTTATTTTTATTTTCAGGCCTACGTCCGCCCCAATGCTTCCCTAGGTCCTATTGGTTTTACCAACGTGTGGGGTTTACCTTGCTACATTGTGCACAGTTAGTCACATACCGAGCTATGTCTTCAGTAATACCTGTCCAATAATATTGCACTGCTATCCTATGACCAGTGGTACCGTTTTTCATATGTCCACTGTCTGATACAACATGTGCTAGGTCCATAACCTTGTCCCTGTAAAAATATGGCAGTACTAGCTGTCCATGCCCATTGGGTCCTGTTCCAGCTTTCCTGTACAGTAATCCACCCTTTATATAAAGATGTCTTTTCTTTGGGGGGCTAGACCTGGTCTGGAGTGTTGCCATGATCACAGGTTTTATTAGGTCACCCAAGAAGATATATCTGCTTCCTATTACCAGCCCGTATATAAGATCATCACTCACTGCTGCACTTATCACTGCTTCCACGTAGCGAGTCCTGACATTGATCCTTGCTATGGGAAGTGTCATGGTGGCGGTTCTCTTTAATGCCCCTTGTATCTCCACGGTTTCTGTGGTTATTGATCAGGCTGCACTAGGGATGCACTCACGACTGAGTCGAATTCCAATCCTGAATCATAGAGGCACATGATAGTAGTGCCGTTACAAGTTACTTCTTTACAGATGGGGGATGATGGAGGTCTATCTGACTAGCTGCCAGTTCCTTCCTTCCCTTGTTTCCTGTTATAAGACTCATGTCTTGGGGCTTAGACTCTCTCACTTGTTCCATCATGACCATTTCTTTTAGGTCTTGACATTTTCCCAGAGTAGTCCACTTCTACAAATATGTTTCTAATCTGGCAGAGAGTTGGTGGTAGGTTTTTCCAGTAAGAAGCTTAGCCGTTCGGAATTTCTTCCTATAAGATTCTGAGTTCTTTTCATATCGAACCAGCAATGCCTGCTTCAAGATTTCATAATCTTCCTGGTCTTCTTTTCCGAGTTTTGCATACACGTCGTAAGAAACTCCTCTCAACCCCTGCGATAGCTTAAGGCTCCATTTTTCTTCTCTAAGCCATAGTTAGTAGCCAGTGTCTCATATCTATCCAGTTTGTCTCAATTGCGTCATCTTTCTCCATAAATGGGTCCAAGTGAAAATTCGTGGATCCATTTGAGGTACTTTGACTGGCATTACTGTCAGAGGTAGTTGGACTACTTCCATTACCAGTAACATTTCCTTGAAGTTCAAGCTCTTTCAATCTCAACTCATGCTCCCTTTGCAACCTCTTTTCCTCAGCCTCCCTTTCAGCAACTTGTCTTCTCTCCTCAGCTTCCAGTTTCTTAGCTTCAGCCTCTATTTGCAGTCTCCTTTCTTCTCTCTCAGACTCCAGTTTCTCAGCTTCCCTTACAGCTTCCACCTGAAGTTTCCTTTCTGTTTCCAACTTCTTATCTTCTCTTTCAATCAACTTGTCACACTCAGTAGTGACATACTGAATAAGAGCCTCCCCACTTAACCCAAACTCCTTTGCCGTCTGCACTGTAGCAGATCGAAATTTTCCAAGTCTACCATACTCATATAATAATATCTTGCAGACACTCAAACTCTCTTATTAGACCAAACGTAAAATTAATACAAACACTAATTAATTAAAGACCACTGTCAGTGTACCCAGTCACCACAATTTTGGTTTGTATTTAAATGTACTTCAAAGTGCTTTATTTATTTTTACTTTTACTTAAGTTAATTTTATTTATTAAAACTCTTCTCCTACTGCTACGCAGAAGATGTAAGTGATACCTATAAGGCTGAATGTCTCAAAGAAAAGACCCCAGGGTAGTAAAGGTATCCCGGACGAGCCCCCAGTGTCACGAGAGGGAAGTATAGTTTAAATGAAAGATATCCTGGACACAAAGTTGTATCAGGTGATACCAGGATAATGCCAGATAAGAGACTGGTCTTATAAGAACTGTAACTTAACTTAAATAATCTAAGTAAGTCTGTTGGTAAAATTTACAATTTATTTTGTACAAGTTTATTTTCTTTGTGAAATTTTTCACTGAACTTAAAATTGATTAGAAAAGAAAATTAATAAAATCACTTGTTAAATATTCACAACTAACTACAGTTTGTAAATTTATAAGGACAGTTCTTCTTTCCTGGTTGATCTTAATCTTGTTGTAGACTGTCTTTAGTTAGGTTAAATATGAATTCTTCACAGTTCATGAAATAAAATCAATCACTGATTTATAAATTTGCCTATCTAGACTTTTCATCATACTGTCTTAGGTGACTTATTTATTATGTTACAGCTGGTTATACACTGGCCAGTAGCCTTGTATGGCTACTTATCTTCACTTCTTGTCTTGAAGTACTTCACACTACTGTTCTGGACAGAAACGGTCAGATGTGTTTCCTCCAGGCCTTCGGTAACTATGTGCTGTCCCTCTTAGACATGTAGGGCTCTTGCACTACTAGCTCCTTCAGCTGTGTCTGGCTCCTTACAAGTACACGTTTGTTACAGGGTGCAACCTGAAATACAATTGGTTAACCACTGTACTGTCTATCTCTATCTCTCTATCACAGATGAAAGTGAGAAGAGACAGTTTCAGACAGTGTACAGGTAGACGCACAGGGCATAATAAATCAATAATAACACAATCTAGTTTACTGTGAATATGATCTTTCACCAATTCCTTGATTACAGCTATCTGTCCATGATTCACCTCCATACAGTTATTAAGCCTTGTGGACAACACTATGTAATATCTTAATCAATACAGTAATGCAATTCCTTTCATACTTTCCTTTGTTCTTGGTGTGTGTTCCATTCCTTCAAGAAATAATTCTTTAAATGCTTTTCTAAAACTATGAACACACTTTCCTCTCCCATTCTCAATTTATCTGATTATAGACAGGCTTGGATTGTTTTCAATAATTACACAGTGGTTTATAACACAGTTACACACTTCCTAACGCACAATTTGATTAATTAATTGGAAATATATAAATTCATACATTCTTTCTTACCCTCAAGTACATACAGTCGAGCTGTTAATGGTCATTAAGTCTGCTCTCAGATGCAGAAGGCAACGGGGGTCTCACTGAGAGAACTGGCGCTTTCGCTGTATTTTGAAATTGTATGGCCTGCTTTCGAAAGAGGGCAAGTCCTTATATAGGTCACTGCCGAATGTCTAGGAGAACCATAATACTGAAGTGTGTGTGCGTTCTCAAACGCAGGCATAATTTTGTCGAGTTGTGCATTTATGGAAAATTATGAATCTTCATATCTCTTTTATTCCTGGACCTATTTCCTTCATCTTGGGCTTAAAGTACGCCCTGGATTCTTCTTTATCTTTCTAGATATTGCCTTTTCCTTTCCTACGTCCATCTTTTCATAGGCGCAGCCTAAACAGCAAAATTTTCGACTTGCCTGATGTCTCGATGCATTCCACTCAAATTTTCTCCGTTAGTATAATACTTTCCGAGGAATTCTTTGCGCATTCTATTAACGGAACAGTCCTATTATAGTATTACTGACCTCTTCCATGCGGTACTTCGCTCATAATTCTGTAGTTTACCTCCAATTCCAACTAGGTTACACAGATTTGAAATCCGACCATGTTTAGATGCCTAATACTATTGTAAACAACGTGAATAAGGATGCCGTTTCTTTGGTCCGTCTAGCCTACACTTTTATATAGTATGGCTCGCCATTTTGGTATGAATGACGTGTTGTGAATCAGAATTCACAACTTCATAAATTAAAAAGTAAGATGTCTCGCCCACGACTTAACGGTTGTTGCGCAGCATTGTATTCACCTTTTATCCAGTGCTCAGAAGCTGATTCTCTTATTTACGTCAAGGTCAACTCACTCTGCAGCTTACCGACTGAGTCAAGCTAAAGCACGCACAAGTTGATTCTCATATTTACAAGGGGATTGACATAAGTCTTGGGCCTGACCATGAAGGAGTCACAGGAGGAAGATGAAACTTGGCACATTTAAAGTTCATCATATTTGCACTGAATATGTGAGGTACGCGTTTGTTTCTTCAATGGGTTTTCCCGCTACGGTGCACGGCGCAATGTACCCTATTGACCTGCTCCAAAGATTTGACAAAACAATGGAAAAGAAGGAGGCCAGAGCTGTGATAAAATGTCTGATGTTTCAAGTAAAAACACCTACAGAAATACACAGGGAGATGGAACCAGTGTTTCGTGATTCTTGTCCTTCATATACTTCGGTAAAAAACTGGTGTCAACAGTTTAAGTGCGGCCGCTCAAATGTTGCTGATCTGCCAAGATCTGGTAGACCAGCCTCAGAGTGCAACGATGAAAATGCAACAAGAGTGAAGAAAATCATTGACCAGGATCGAAAAATGACAATTGTGGAGATAGCTAGTAGAGTAAAACTAAATGAAAGAACAGTTTATAGAATTTTACACAACAGACTGAACATGAGAAAAGTGTGTGCACTCTGGATTCCGCGACTGTTGACACGTGAACAGAAGCAAACGAGGGTAAATTGCTGTCAACAGTTGCTCAAAAAGTGTCAGTCAAAAGTCAAAAAATTTTGTGGAGACCATGATGACAGTAGATGAGACTTGGGTACACCATTATGACCCCGAATCCAAAATTGCCAGCATGCAATGGAAAACCCCGGGCTCCCCAACACATGTCAAGCCGAGGGAGCAGGAATCTGTAGGAAAAGTGATGCTGACTTGTTTTTTGGGATGGCAAAGGTGTCCTTTTGAAAGATTATCTGCCTCGTGGCAACACAGTTAATGGACAGTACTATGCAGATCTTCTCACCAAACTAAGAAAGGTTGTGACCAGGAAACGAGGGATAACGCGCACGCAAAATCTTCCTTTGCTTCAAGACAACGCGCCCTCTCACAAAGCACGGCCTGTGCAGCTAGCAGCCAACGATTTGAATATTGAAATTCTTCCACACCTACCATATTCTCCAGATTTGGCTTCATCAGACTTTTTTCTATTCCCAAATCTTTAAAAACAGCTAACAGGAAATCATTTTGACAGCGATGAAGAGGTTATACTGGCATGTGATGACTGGTTTAGTTTGAAAAATAGGGCGTTCTACTCCCAAGTCTTTTCAAGGTCAAGCAGAGATGGCAGAAGTGTGTCAATTCAAACGGTGGCTACATTGAAAAGGAATAAACACTGTACAAAATTTCAGCTCTCTGTGGCATGTCCTTCATGGTCAGGCCCAAGACTTATGTCAATCCCCTTGTACATCAAGTTCAACGCACTTAATAACGTATTCCCTGAGTCAAGAGTACATACTCCCAAGCGGATTCTTATAATTATATCAAGTTCAACGCAATTCAAAGCATATTTTATGAATCAAGAGTACATACTCAAGTAAATGAGTCTACATACCAAGACCACTTTGTGTAGATCTCCAGTCTAGCCAGCACCTTTCAGAGATTAGACGGCAGAAATTTTTCTAAGGCAACTGTCAACGGTTTGTCAATTCTACAGAGAAACTGCCAAACATTGAAGGACTGCATATCGACAAAGTTCTCATTACAACAAAAAATGTTCATCAGTACGTCCTCATCTTGGAGATAACCCACACAACATACCATACGCCTAAATTGGACAGTCTATACATCCATATGTATCATCATACTGTGGAGGAGCATTAAGAGACACACAGACAGTGTAGATGGACATCAGTGTGGTAACACTCAATATATCACATCATTACTTCACTCTTCACATCGTTTCATTCTCATAGTTAACTAACTACATTATTTATATCTCATCTGTGTGTGTGCGTTTGAAGTGTCTTTCACCATCATCACTTGTTATTGCTCTACTAACCCTGTTGTGTAAATATTTAATGAATAAACCGTTTGATCATTATCTAGTTCGTTAATGAATCACTCGTGCTGTAGGTGGTAAATATTTACATATAGGTAAAATTCTACAATTAGATTAGATTGGGGGTTCATTCCTTTATGGGATCTGAGGACAGAAGCTAAGGTCGTGGGTAAATAGAAAACTCTCCATAATTTACTAGAAAGCACTGTCTAGTGGAGAGCATTCACATTCTCTTCTTCTTATCCTTGTCTCGAATAGGTGTCCTTCTTTCTTAACGAGCCAATTTCTGGAGACCTTCTTGATACCATTCCCTAGACAATCCCCAGCGACTACTACTGTTGTAGTTACACCAGTATCAACTTACGACAGTATCTCTGCCCTCTACAGTTCTCCGTCAGGTAGTGTTTGATCGGCCTTGTTTTCGCTTTCTTTCTGGAGTCCATATCGTGGCAGTTTTTTGGTGATGGTGTCAGGGTCTTTTCTGAGAATATGGTCAACCCCATTCCAGCGTTTATCCGCTATGATAGTGCGCATGTCTTCTTGGTGTCTCCGAGTTATTTGTGTTACTTGGTGTGTATTTAAATGTCGTGATGAGTACACTAAATAGTATTCAAGTTTGTTACTCGTGTTTAAATTTGCTAATAAATATTTGTATTACAAGAACGAATAAAGCGGTTTAAAATATATTCATGTAATATTTTTAGTTGCTTAATATTGTATTTAAGTGTGTTTACTGGCATATTAATATGTGTTCAAGTTATGTACAGGAGACAGAATACAATATCGCGATTCCTTTATACTTACCCTTCCACTATTGTTGAATCATATTCAGTAATTATCACTTGTTTTAAAACACTGTTTGCTTCTAGCTTGGCCAAACACACACAAATCCTGTTTTTAAAAACATTACCCCGCATCTAGATTCAGTCAATGTTCCTAAACATAATTTTCCGATTAGACCAAAATAGGTGTGGACTAATGTGCTTTTAGGCCAAAGTGATTTTACAATCAAGTACCTATAGACTAAAATGATTTAAACTAAACTAAGTAAGATTATTTCACAAACGTAAAACTGATGACAAGAACGAGATAACAGCGGATGACAAGAACGAGATAACAACGGATGACAAGAACGAGATAACAACGGATGACAAGAACGAGATAACAACGGATGACAAGAACGAGATAACAACGGATGACAAGAATCAGATAAATGCCTGTGGAATCAGAAATGAGAAGAAGACGCTGACAATGTATCGGACACTCACTGACGAAACTTGTTGATATCATGACGAAACTTGTTGATATCATGACGAAACTTGTTGATATCATGACCAGACAGTCCTTAATTCTCAAATCCGTAGAGGCAGACCGAAGAACATACGGAGACGAGAACTAGAGATCGCAATGAAAATGATCAAGAAGCCACGGATAGACCTTGAACTGATGATGCGCGACAGGAAGACTTGGCGTGTGGTTGTTGAAGATCTATGCTCCTTGGGGAGCTGATGGGTATTGACTGAATGTTTTAGATTAAAGTGATTTAGATCAAAGTGCTGTTTGTTTTGATGAGGTTTTGAGAGCAACCCGGACAAGTGTTCTGCTTTTGTTATCTTCTGGGTTTTTTTTTTTAATAGATGGGCAATAGCATGGACAAAATCTGTATAATAGAACTGTTTTGTCACACTCTACCTATTTCCATTTCTGGTGGTTGATTTTTAAACGCCTTTTTCTATTGAGTCCCAGTTGTATTATGACTGTCTACTTTGATGCGATCACGTTTTTTTTTTTTTTTTTTTAAATCGCTTTTCCCTCACTTTCTATATATATATATATATATATATTTATATATATATATCTATATTTATATTTATATATATATATATATATTTATATATATATATATATATATATATATATTATTTTATTTTATTTTTTTTTTTTTTAATTATTTTTTTAAATTTAATTTTTTAAAAAATTTTTTTAATTTTATTTTTATTTACTTATTATTATTATTATTATTTTTTTTTTTTTTTTTAAATTTGTTTATTTATTTTATTTTTATTTAATTATTTATTTATTTATTATTTTTATTTAAATTTTTTTTATATTATTATTATTAATATTATTATTTATTTATTATTATTTTTTTATTTATTTTTTCATTTTATTTATATATTTTTTTCCTCACTCTTTTCCAGTCCTTGTTTTCATTATTTCTTATTTTTTTGTTTTTAATGTACTATCGACTTCCTCTTTCCGGTTTAGTGGCAGCCATCTTGCTTCACATGTGACTGGACACAAGGGAGTTTTTTTTTCTCTTATTTTTATAGTTTCATGTTCTCTACTTAATTCTCATTTTCTTTCCCTCCTGTCTCTTGTTTGTCTGTCCCTGACGAAGGCTTTGTGGCCGCAACGTAGGTTTTTCTTGTCCTTCTCCTTGTAAGACGTATTACTATTTGTGTGTGTGTGTTTTTTTGTTTTTTTTCCCCATTCAACAGATTTTTAAACACGCAAGGAGAGAAATTCGACATGAGGCATTCTTGTCGTATTCCAACTCCTTATCTCAACGGGTACTGCACGTTGTCCTTCATAAAGAATTGTGTATTTCATGCTATCGTAAGTATTTGGTGGGTTGTTTTTTTTTTCAGTTTAATGGGCTTTTGGGAGACTCCTTAGTGTCATATCAGTGTCACGGGTTGCCTCCTCTTTGCTCTGCAGTAGTGATTCAACAGTGGCCCAAAACCTAGAGTAACTAATGTGGGTCTTCAAAGGTGTCTACTTTTGCACAAGATTACTCTTGGCAGAGTTGTAGATAGAAGCATAATGATGCTTCTACCTCGAGGGAGTGTTCACAAGATATTTCAGAAGTCAAGAACAATGCTGAATTAGTCTGAGCACGTTAAATTTTTGTCTGACCCGCCGCCTTTTGTAAAGATGTACAAGGGGATTGACATAAGTCTTGGGCCTGACCATGAAGGACATGTCACAGAGAGCTGAAATTTTGTATAGTGTTTATTCCTTTTCAATATAGCCACCGTCTGAATTGACACACTTCTGCCATCTCTGCTTAAAAGACCTTGGGAGTAGAACACCCTATTTTTCAAGCTAAACCAGTCATCACATGCCAGTAAAACCTCTTCATCGCTGTCAAAATGATTTCCTTTTAGCTGTTTTTTTAAGATTTCTGAATAGAAAAAAGTCTGATGGAGCCAAATCTGGAGAATATGGTGGGTGTGGAAGAATTTCAATATTCAAATCGTTGGCTGCTAGCTGCACAAGCCGTGCCATGTGAGAGGGCGAGTTGTCTTGAAGCAAAGGAAGATTTTGAGTTCGCGTTATCCCTCGTTTCCTGGTCACAACCTTTCTTAGTTTGGTGAGAAGATCTGCATAGTACTGTCCATTAACTGTGTTGCCACGAGGCAGATAATCTTTCAAAAGGACACCTTTGCCGTCCCCAAAAACAGTCAGCATCACTTTTCCTGCAGATTTCTGCGCTCTCGGCTTGACAGGTGTTGGGGAGCCCGGGGTTTTCCATTGCATGCTGGCAATTTTGGATTCGGGGTCATAATGGTGTACCCAAGTCTCATCTACTGTCACCATGGTCTCCACAAAATTTTTTGACTGACACTTTTTGAGCAACTGTTGACAGCAATTTACCCTCGTTTGCTTCTGTTCACGTGTCAACAGTCGCGGAACCCAGCGTGCACACACTTTTCTCATGTTCAGTCTGTTGTGTAAAATTCTATAAACTGTTCTTTCATTTAGTTTTACTCTACTAGCTATCTCCACAATTGTCATTTTTCGATCCTGGTCAATGATTTTCTTTACTCTTGTTGCATTTTCATCGTTGCACTCTGAGGCTGGTCTACCAGATCTTGGCAGATCAGCAACATTTGAGCAGCCGCACTTAAACTGTTGACACCAGTTTTTTACCGAAGTATATGAAGGACAAGAATCACGAAACACTGGTTCCATCTCCCTGTGTATTTCTGTAGGTGTTTTTCCCTGAAACATCAGAAATTTTATCACAGCTCTGGCCTCCTTCTTTTCCATTGTTTTGTCAAATCTTTGGAGCAGCAGATCCGGATATTGTGTGATTCAAACCCTAGATGAATAAATCAACTTTAAATTTGTATATACACAAATAAAAAATTTAATAATCCATTACGTTTAACAGTTTAAAAAATGAATAATTCTTTTAAAAAGATAATCATCATAGGGTGATGTTATGAATGTGGAGGAAATGGTCTGACAGTTCACTTGGCAGCTTTTATGTTTGTACTTATCTGACCGTAAGTTTGATTGTTTCTGCTCCAGCTGATGTTCGGTTCTTTGCAGATAGATGACTGGTTCAATCGTCACTGGTCAAGTCTGAAAGTTGTGACACGTTCCAAGAAGTATCAGAGAATACTCACAAAGCTGGTCCAGCGTCTTCTAGACCCGTCTGATGATGATGTCTAGCGTCGACTTCAGGCCACTTGTACTCTCACTTATTCCAGAGATAGTACCCTCAATTGGTACCACCCACTATTGTCACAAGAAACAAGAGAACAAATACCCTCCTGAATATTGCGTTTTACTGACACATACACTTATGTGCCCTTCTCTTTTCATTCCACCTTGCCATCTACCTCAAAACTTTACCCTCTCTGATAATTAATCTTAATCCGAGTGAGCGGAAAACTTTCATTACATTTAGATTGAATAGGTTTACATTTACCTCTACATTTGTTCAAAAGGTTAACAATATAATAAGTGTGTACATCATTTCTCTCATCATTCACTCCCTGCTCCAAATGGAAGACCTATTTCTTGTCCAATATTTATTTACTGTTTACAGGTCTTGGGTTTCCCTTCCTTATGTGTTATATATGTTTATACAGTACCAAAAACCTACCCTCTGTCCTGTACTTACTGTTCTTAGTCTACTATCATTTACTAGACACAGTATTAAGGTCTTTGTCTTGTGTGGACATACCTATTCTGTATAATAGGGGAACAACAGAAGTGATTGCGTCATTAATAGGCTGGACTGCCCATGGTAAATTTCCGGTGTTATGTCTTGCGGTTCGCACTAATGGCCCGTCATCGAAGCATCATTTATTGATGCCTAGATGGCAGGGAGGATAGTGTGATTCGCTTGCATAGCTAGGCGGGGTTGTCGCACGGAAGGTCCTGGGTTCGATTCCTGGTTAAGCCACTCACGTCTGTTGTTTTTCTGTTGTCTAGTGTTCTACTTCTTTATTTCTTACGAGTGCCTGAAAACATACCTTTATGTTTGTCCAATATTTATAAATTAAGCTTCCTTTGCACTATGGCCTCCTGATCAGTTTTTTATTTTGAAATTACCTGGCTGTATTATATTTAGCATTATATAACATTCTTTATCTTGGGCTTCAGGGATTTACTTGCTGTGTTTGCATGTTATGAATTCAGACATTTAAATGACATTTAGCGTAACATTTTACTCGCTACATTTAAAATATTTCTAAAGAAAAACATATCAAATAATTTTTAAAAGTCACGTAATAAAAGCGTGACCGAAAAAGTCTAGCGTGACTTTATATTTGAGCAGGGCGCTATTAGTAGATATTGTTTCTATGCGTGCCCTCGCTCTGTGATGATGAGCCAGGAATCTATTGTTAACATCTTCACAATAATAGATTATACAAATCAGAGCCTCGCTCGTGACCTCAACGTAACATGTCGAGTGGGGGAGCTGACTATTACAGCCATCATCAAGCGTTTGACTAGATGTCGACGTACCTTGAATAATTACAAGCAAGCTCCAAAACTCGACTGAAAGAGAACGACCTACAAGATTAAGTCTGTCACGTAACGCCGTTGGGGTTAATGTGATATTATGTCAACAAACCTAATGTAACAGCAACATACTTGTCGCAGAAGACTGAAAAATAAAAAACAAGATGGGTACTGTAAAAAGCTACAGACTTTTATAAATGAGTTCTTGCGTAGAATAAAATGATTGACGTGGTATGCCAAGATCACTCATGTGGAACTGGTGACAAGGCCAAGCCAGACATGTGCCAGCTAAAGAAAAGATGAGGAGAAGAAGACACTCATCATCTCATCATCTCATCATCTCATCATCTCAACCCGTAACCCGTCATGGGTCGTAGGGGTGCCATGGTGGTAGCATCAGCAGACAGGGTCCTGCACTGCTCTCTGTCCTCAGCAATACGTACAAGTGTGGAAAAACCGTGTCCTGCCCATTCTTTGATGTTATCAGCTCAGGATTGTCTTTGCCTTCCTCTTCTCCGTTTACCTTCGACTGTAAACGAAGACACTAGCCACATAATAAGGAAACCTCTTGATAGCATTACAAGGCTGTCCTTTGTTCTGGGAATTCCAATAGAAAAAAAAAAAAAAAAAAAAAAAAAAAAAAAAAAACAATGTAGACAGGAAAATAAAATGGAGGAGAGAACTAGAGACATAAATAAAAATGTTGAGGAAGGCATTAAATAATCTGGAACTGATGGAACGAGGCAGGAAACCTTGACACAGATTTGTTGACAGAAAAATTGATCAATGTCACAATAAGAAATACATCAGTATTGAAGAATTCAATTGGAGGGTTAAACAAAATGCACTGGCTACTTCTTCTTTATCCAGGGCTTTGTAGGAAAACTGAAAACGGATCTTTTTATGACGCTTTGTGGCAAAAGTGCGAGATAAAGACAAACTTTAAAATACCCCAGGTTTTACTATTAGGCCAAATAAGCTCGGCAATTCGATCAGAACTGTAAAAATCTCGAACCTTCCCATTTCGTAAGAGTTTGCCAGGACGGTGGCTTTTGTTTCCTTTGAGTAATGAGATTCTAAAAAGCGAATTATTTAATAATAAATTGTTCATTCAAGTAGGCAGAAATACTTAGTCATTGAAACTGCGTAGCCGTGCCTTTTAAATAGAAAGCAAAGTTATCAATGAAGAACAGTACAGAATCTATTTCTTACATAATCAAAAAGGTAGCCTCCATACGATAGAACTTTGCTTCATCATTTGCTATTGGTTTTTGTGATTTTCATCATCAACATCATCATCATCATCATTACCTTTCAGCTTCCTGTAAATCATAGGTCTTCACGAAAAACATCAGTGCCATCAGTTCACGTTCTTTCCGTGCCTTCGTCATTCCATCTATGTGCATCTCCAGTTCTCTTGCTGAAGCGCGTTTTTTGCTTGTTTGTTGTTTTTGTTGTTTGGTTTGGTTTTAAGGACTATCTTCATTGCGCACGGACTACTCCATCAGTGCTCCGATCTCCTCCTTAGATCACTCGAGGAGAATCTCAGCACAGTGCACGAACTCCGTAGCATCGGCGAGAATCCCAATGTGTGTATATAGGAATCAAACATTCTGTAAATATTTTTGTGGTGGGTAGGTTTCTAATTTTTAAATTTTGCCAGGGCAGAGGCCTCAAAGGCCTGCTCTTTGCGGATTTCCAACTGCCGTGGGATTTTTAACGTGCGCAACTTGCACACGGGACCTCCTATTTTTTCGCCCAGGAGAGTCGGAGTGGCTAAGAGGTATGGCGTCCGCCCCGAGTTCTAGATTTACCGGGTTCGATCCCAGTTGGAATATAATTTATGGAAATTTTTTTTCAGAACCAGTGGTCCTAATGATGTCATACTCCCCCCTCCCCCCCCGTCTCCTGGGTAGTGAGATCGGATGCCTAGCCTTCTAGCCTTTTGTTGTTTATTTTCGTTTAATCTCTTTTTTTTCTTATCCTGGGGATTTCAGAATAGGGCATGCCTTGTAACACCATCAACTGGTTTTCTTAATGCGTGTCTTTTCAAGAGCAAATGTCTTCTCCTCACGTTTTGTTCCACTAGTGTTTGACCTGCGTTTTTCATCAGTTCCACATTAATCATCTGTCATACCATCTCTCATAACATCTGTCATACCATCTGACATGCCATATGTCATACCATATGTTATACCATATCTGTCATAACATCTGTCATACCATGTCATACCATCTGTTATACCATATGTTATACCATCTGTCATACCATCTATCATACCATCTGTCAAACCATCTGTCATACCATCTGTCATACTATCTGTCATAACATTTCAACAGTAGTCATCTTTAAAGGAAGGCGTTTTCGAATCAGTAAATTTTACTTGTCTTACTGGTTTTTCAAATCCATGAATCATGGGAAGATAAACAATTAATCAGCAAAGGAAAAGGTCGTAGCGGCGGAAAATTTGGGGAAGGTGGTGGCACACTTATGTGAATTAAATTATTGGTATGAAGAAATAATTTGAATTTTGAATTTTGTTTTTAAACGGCTTTTTTCTGTGGCTCTTCTACCCATTATGAATACTAGTAAGTGCGTTTAAATATATTTTTATTAGCATATATATATATATATATATATATATATATATATATATATATATATATATATATATATATATATATATATATATATATATATATAAGCCAAGCCCCACAGGCAATTTATTACATAGACGGCTTAAAAAACGTGTCATGCTCAACGATGAAGGAGTGTTTAACCTTAATGGTTCACTCAGCAGATATAATGCACGATATGGGCCAATGAAAACCCAAGCAGGGTAATGGAAAGACATGTGCCAAAATAATCCACCAATTATGGTATAGGGCCACTTACTAAGTAAGATTTTGCAGGAAACGTCTCCAGGCAAATGAACTGGACGACGTGGGCCCATTGAATGGCCACCTAGGTCTCTAGGCTTAACTCCTATGAATCATTTTTTATGAAGCCACCTAAAATCAGTTGTTCATGGCAGCCAGTTCAAATATTTAATTTTTTTGTCATCTCTTTGTGCCTTTTTCAGCTCTGATATGTTCGAAATGGTTAGCGATAAGAGCTCAGTGACCGCTTGGGCGTGTCCTGGATTCTCTCTCTCTCTCTCTTGTGTCGACCTGGAGTCTTACTTACTTAGTCGTTGCCCTTCTACCGTGAGGTGTAGAGGTTTGGAAGAGAGAGAGCGCCAGACTATCCTATCGACTGTCTTCCTCCTGGCCTGGTTCCATTCTAGTCCTCGGTCCTTCAAAGATTGTCTAATGTTGTCCTCCCAGCGGACTCTGGGTCGTCCTGGGGGTCTGGATCCCTGGCTCTTTGTTTCCCATGCTTGTCGTGGTAGCCGATCTTCTCCCATTCTGCAGACATGGCCAAACCATCTTAGTTGGGACTGTTCTACTTGATCAGCAGGGGGTGGGATTTTAGGCCTTGACGTATCGTCCGGTTGCGGACCATGTCTCTTCTTGTTACTTCAACCACCTTCCTCAGATACCTCATTTCTGAGGTTTGGATCTGGCTTTTGTGGGTTGTATTCATTGCCCATGACTCGCATCCATATGTCAAGACTGGGACATAGGTGGAGCGGTATACAGCCATCTTCGTTTTTTTACCAACCTCTCTCTTGCTGAGGAATCCTCGATTTATGGCCTGAAAAAGTCTCCCAGCTGCTGCTTTTCGAGTGGCCAACTCTTCTTTGATGCCTCCCTTTCGGTCTATAATAGCACCGAGATATTTAAAGTGGTCGACCTGCTCCAGGACCTGTTCTCCCAGCTTAATCTGATGTCTTCTTTCTTCTCGGGATATCACCATGGATTTTATTTTAGAGCTGCTTATGACCATCCCACTCTTCTCCAGCTCTTCCTTCCATACTTGCAGGTTGGATTGGAGATGTGCCTCTGATTTTCCAATCAGGGCAACATCATCAGCAAATGCCAGCTCCGAAATATAGACCTGTCTCATCTTCCAGTACCCCACTGAATACTTTCTTGTTCTCTCCTTACATGCCTTGATGACATCGTCCATAAGGAGTATGAAGAGGTAAGGTGATAGGATATCACCTTGTCTTACACCAGTGGTGGTCCTGAACTCTTCTGACTTATGGTTTGCTGTCCTCACATAATTTCTGCAAGACTCGTAGAAGCTCTATATAGCATGAATCAGAGGTGCTGGAATGTTCTTCCTTGCCAAACAGTCCCAAAGTTTGCTCCAGGGGACCGTGTCAAACGCCTTATCCAGATCTGTGAAACAAAGATGGATCTCACTCTTATACTAAAGGGCCTTTTCACTCAGCTGTCTGAGTGTGAAGATTAGGTCTTGAGTACTTCGGTTTGCTCGGAATCCGCACTGAACCTCATCCAATTGTGGCTCAGCTAGGCGTCCGAGTCTCTGCTCTAGGATTCTAGAGTAGATTTTACCAGGGAAACTGAGAAGGGATATGCCTCTATTGTTTCCACATTGTCGATTGTCACCCTTTTTGAAAATTGGTGTTATGATGGCAATCTCCCAATCCTTTGGTATGGTCTTGTTGCACCACGCTGCCTGTAGGACCCTTAAGAGTAATAGGTCGTCTGATGCTTCCATGTACTTAACCATTTCTGGTGTTATACCATCATGCCCTGCTGCTCTGCCCATCTTGATTTTCTCCAGTGCTGCCTTCAGTTCTTCCATTTTATGTCATCTTCATCACCATTGGTTTCCTCTTCTGTGCTAGTGGTTATCATTTCTGATGCTTGACCTTGCTCACCATCAAGGAGTTCTGAGAAGTATTCTTTCCATCTTTCCATTACTTCCTTCGGGGCAGTAAGCAATTTGCCTTGTTTGTCCTATATAAATTTGAGAGGGCATTGTTTTTCCTTCCTCATGTTCTTTAGGGTCTTAGAGAACAATTTCTGGTTTTCTTGCGCATCTTTTTCTAGCTTTTCTCCAAATTCTTCCCAGGACTTCTGTTTTGCTGCTAGCACCTTGTTCTTTTCTTCTGTCCTGAGTATCACATATTCTCTATATTTCTCTATTTGTCTTGCTGTGTTTTTAGCTCCTAAGTATTGTTTCCATGCCATTTTCTTCTCTCTTATTTTCTCTTTGACTTCCTCTGTCCACCAAGGTGTCCTCTTTCTCTTGTTCCCAAGTCGGACTTCACCACATGCTTCTGCAGCAGCTGTCTTTATGATGTCCTTGAATTTAAGCCAGAGGTTTTCCAAGTCATCAAGTTGTTCTTCTGTGTTTCTCACCGCTGTAGCAATATGACCCTGATATCTGGTCTTAATTTCTGGCTCTCTAAGCTTGTAGATCTTAATGCTCATTTCTCCCGTTTGTTTACGTGGTTTCTTGCGTGATGTTGGACAGTTCCTAGGCTGAGCAACTCTTTCAGTTGTTCTTTTGATTGTAAACAGGGTCGACCTGGAGTCACGTGAGAGATCCCCAAGGAAGACATATTTCCTTTCTAAAATTAGAGGGCATACTAAATCATCTACCACTGCGACTTTGATTGTTCCCGGGACAAACCGGTGTAAACTTAAATTTCCGCAACCGGAAGAATTATAGGCTCTAAATTCTCCCCTGAATTTCAACAGAGTTATCAGTGTACTGGTGGGCATTTACCAAGATGGTAAATCTAAGCTGAGTATTCTAAGCTCGAGTCATTTACGCAATATACAGTTTGATTACTCTCTGTTACTTACTCTTGGGAGGGGGATGTCTAGCGTTTTGTTGGCATGTCGGGAGGTCATGTTTCCCTGTCGACTTCGTTAGCAGGATGGAACATTAGAAGGGTCTGTTTTCAGCCTCCTGCAGTCCGATTTTTACAAGATCTACTCCATCGTCTTCCAGTTCCTTGGGCTGAATTGCTCTGTTTCTGCCCTGTAGTTCTTGTGCCGTTTTATGTGTGGAGTTTATTGTTGCTTGCACATCGGGGGATGGACGATCTATTTGGTGGGGGCGATTATCGTGGACGCGCTTCCTGACAGGGTTAATTTCTGATTGGGTGCTTTGGTACCTATCGGCAAATAGTACTGCCTGCTCAAGAGTTTTGGCCCCGTGCTCCGCCAGGAACCGTCTCATGTCAGGAGTGAGCGAGTCCTTGAACTGCTTCACGATTATCATTTCCTACAGCTCTTAATGCGATTCGTCGAAGGCGCTGAGCGTGCCTCACTGCTTTAAGTACGTAGCCAGACGTATAGCAAACTGCCTTAAATAACACTAGTCAACAACCAAAATGTACCAGAAATGAAAATAGCTGATCTTAACTAATTTTGGTGTACTGAAAACGAAAATGACATTTTAAAATGCTGATTGGCTCTAGTTTTCAAGATATATGCTACTAGTTTATTTAATTACGGTCAATTTATATATATGACGCAACTGTTGTGGGCGATTGCATAATTTTTTCTAATGACCAATACAAATGTAACTAGAAGTTGATGATGCAATCCTACCTATGATTATATCACCTTTGTGTATAAATATCTTATCTCTGATAAAATTTTGTCATTAGTTAGTGCATTTGTCCTTATCAAAAGTATCGTAGTTAGAAATGCCGGGCTAAGCGGTCGTTGTTGGCCTTTGTCAGCAGTTTTGCTGGGGAATTATTTGGATGCCAATTGTGGTTTAGTGCTTGCCGAGTGGTCAGAACTCAACTTCTGGTGGGGCCCATCATCCTTTTAGACTGCGGCTACCAAATTTCAATGAGAAAATTGATAGTTTAGACTTCTTCTTGGAAAGATTTGAGGCCGAATGTGTGGCCTATAAGACTGATAGGGATCAGTGGCCATCTCTTTTATCAACACTGCTAGTTGGGCCCGCGATGGAGACTTTTTTTAGCCTCCCCGTGGAGGAAAGGGCCGATTATGACAAAGTGAAGGAGAGATTGCTCCGGAGATTCCGTCTGACTGCTGACGGCTACCGGACGCGTTTTAAGAACGCGATGCCTAGCTCAGACCAAGACTTCGAGGATTTTATCTCGAAGATCAAACTTCTATTGAATAGATGGATCGAAATGGAGGGAAATCCTAAGGATTATAATGGCTTGCTGGACTTAGTTCTACGGGACAAAGTGTTGTCCTCGTGCTCTAGTGAGTTGGTGGCGTTCTTCCAGGAACGTCAACCAAAGGACATTGAGTCCATGGCCCAGTTGGGGCACCATTATGTCCTGGCCCATCCGGGCAAACCTATTCAGAAGTCGGGTGTGTCCGACGCGGTAGTGGCCGGGGTCGGCAAACTGCAGCGGCCATGGCAACGCCGTGCAAATAGTGCCGACAGGTCTATGAGATCAAGATTTGATAGGTCACCCCGCCCATACCAATCAGGTAGAGACAACTACAGAAATTTTAGACCACAGCGACGTTTTCAGTACAGAGGGTATAGACAATCTGGTAGCGATAGTGATGGAGAGAATTTCCAAGCGCGAAAACAGGTGCGATTCCAAGACTCGAAGAATAAGGACAAGACATTTTATAAAAGTAAAGGGTTCAAACATACGAATAGATCGGCGGATGGTCGAGGTTCGGACTCCGATACGCGTTCGTCTCCGAATCATAGTCCTAACAAGGAGAGGAAAGAAGTTAAGTGCCACCATTGCGAGGGCACAGGTCATTTACCCAGTAACTGTAAGTCTAAGCCAGAGAATGCTAATGTGACATGCGTTCTAGACACTATCAATAAGGAAGACTGCGAAGGGTGCAGACAGTTGTTTGTACCAGATGGAAAACCATTGTTGATTTGTGGGCACACTTTACCCTGCCTATCGTCCCTGGAAGTAGGTGGAAAACTCGAACTTTGTACAGGGTCTGTGCAGTCGAGACAGGTGTCCGTACTTAGGGACACGGGGTGTACCACCATAGGGGTACGTCGCTCCTGCATCGAGGAGTCATGCCTGACAAATAAGACAGTCAGATGCATCACCTTTGGGGGTAATGTAGAATATTACCCCATAGCCATTGTGGACATAGACACCCCCTTCTTGACAGGAAAGGTGCATGCGTGTGTACTGAACAAACCAGTGGCAGACTTAATTATTGGTAACGTGCAAGGAGTTCGGAATTGCACACCGGAAGAGATACGCGAATGGGAAAGTAATAGGGGCGTAGTAGCTAATGCAGTGCTAACTAGAGCGCAACTGAGACGGCAGGAGCAGAGTGATAGTCCCGAGGCTCCTTATGTCCCATCGACGGTAGATGAGGTGTTAGGTGTGCGAGACGTTTCGGTCGATAATTTTGCAGAAGGACAAAAAGCGGACAAAACGCTAATAAGGTTGTTGGAATTAGCTAAAACGAAAGACGTTAAACAGACCAAAACAGCACGATACTGGTTTGAGTATAAGGACCAGATCTTAACTCGCTGCTTTGAGAAACAACAGCAACTCACACGTCAAGTGGTAGTGCCAAGCCAGTGGAGAGCAAAGGTGCTGGAATTAGCACACGACTCTCCTTTTGCTGGCCATATGGGAGTGGCTAGGACTCAATATAGAGTTCTCTCCCAATTTTACTGGACAGCACTCAATAAAGACATCAAGGCATACTGCAGGTCTTGTGTTGTCTGTCAACAGATGTCCCATAAGGGCCGGTCGCCAAAGGCTCCGGTCCAGACAGTAGACTTGGCACTTCGTCCGTTTCAAAAGGTTGCAGGTGATATCATAGGCCCATTGTCCGTTACGTCCGACAGAGGTTTTCGGTTCATTCTTACTATGGTAGATTTGTGTACCAGGTGGCCAGAGGCAGTGCCTATGCGATCTATTACCTCGCAGGCTGTATCGGAAGCACTTCAGCTGTTATACAGTCGCTTCGGGTTCCCAGAGTGTATACTCTCTGACAGGGGGACGCAATTTATTTCTCACGAAATGTCTGAAATAACTAAATTGCTGGGGATTTCCCAGTCTTTCACCTCTCCCTACCATCCGCAGGCGAAAGGGGTTTGTGAACGCCTTAATGGCGCATTGAAACATATGCTGGCAAAGGTGACCGCCGAATTCCCGCAGGATTGGGATAGGTACCTTCCAGCTGTGTTGTTCGCCTACAGGGAAGCCCCGCATCAGAGTACGGGCTTCTCGCCATTCGGATTGTTGTATGGTGCAAATCCCAGGGGTCCAATGCACGTACTAAAGGACTGGCTGGTAGGTAAACACGTAGACGGAGCGGTAGTATCCGCGTATGATTATGTCGTACATCTACGTGAGAGAATAATTAGATCCTGTGCACTAGCGCGGGAAAACTTGACCCATGCGGGTATTCAGTACCGCCGGTATGCAAACCGAGGTACTAAGCTTATATCATTTCAATCAGGGGATGAAGTGTGGCTACTTTTGCCTACAAAAGAAGATAGGTTGAGCATCTCCTGGCAAGGGCCATTCCGTATTCACAAAAAGGTGACCGATGTCGACTACATTGTAAAGGTTAGAAAGAAGGAGAAGGTGTTCCACGTGAACATGCTCAAACCATACGTGGAGCGTCCTTCCGAGCTCTCCTCGCTGGTTGAGGCCGTGGATACGCGTCGGTCGGAAGTAGCGGCGGCGGTAGTAATAGATAGCGCCGAAGACAGTTGTGTCGATGGCAACTTACAGCTGTCTCTCGTGCCGATAACTCCTTCCGAATCTTGGATCGACGTGTCGGTGTGTCCAGATTTGACCGATAGTCAGAGGGCTCAGGTTGATGCTATACTGAGGGATTTCGATGACGTACTTACGGATTTGCCGGGTAAAACATACTTAATAGTTCACGAGATAGCTTTAACTGATAACCAGCCTATCAGAGTTAAGCCTTACCCTCTACCACTTCATTATAAAGCGGCGATTGAAAAAGAAATTGATGAAATGGTTCGGTTAAATATCATCGCTCCCTCAGAATCCCCGTATTCTTTCCCCATGGTGGTGGTTAAGAAGAAGAGCGGGGCCCTCAGAGTGTGTATTGATTTTCGGAAACTCAATAGTATAACGATAGTCGATGCAGAGCCTATGCCCAACCAGGAAGAGCTGCTGACCAAACTTTCCCATGCTAAATTTTTTACAAAGTTAGACTTAGCGAGAGGATACTGGCAGGTGCCATTGGCTGAGGCTGCAAAACCTCTCACGGCGTTTGCTACCCCAAGAGGTTTATTTCAATTCAATTACATGTGTTTCGGTTTAGTGAATGCTCCCGCCACCTTTGTAAGAATGATGAGGAAGCTACTAGGGCACAGAGACGATGTTATTACATACATCGACGATATCTGCATTTTCCACAAAACATGGGAACAGCATATGGATGGGCTGTTTGCCGTGCTCAAGTGCCCGAGCAAAGTGTCCATTGGGTATACAGAGCTGAGCTTCTTAGGCCATGTGGTTAGCCATAACATCATGAAACCTGAAGATAGCACGGTTTCAAAGATATTACAGCTTCAAACGCCGAAAACTAAGAGACAGGTAAAGAGTTTATTAGGTCTGATCAATTTCTATAATAAATTCATCCCAGATTTTTCGTCGTTGGCTGTGCCGCTTACGGCACTCACCAAAAAGGGGCAACCCAACAAAATAAAATGGGATGATGAATGCAAAGACGCATTGGACAAGATTAAAAAACTATTTTCTGGAAAACCCATCTTGAGATTGCCAGATCTTCGCAGACCACTGATACTGCACACTGATGCTTCATCGGTAGGCATTGGGGCCTGTCTGGTGCAGGAGCATGGAGGGTCGCTCCATCCAGTGCTGTATGTCAGTAGGAAGCTGTTGCCAGCTGAAACCAGATACTCCACAATCGAAAGGGAGTGTCTTGCGATTATCTGGGCGGTGTCTAAGTTGGCACGATATCTGTTGGGGGCGCATTTTTTCCTCCAAACAGATCACAAACCACTGCTATTTTTGCAGTCGGCTAAATCGACAAGTGCTAAATTGACACGCTGGGCATTATTACTACAGCAATTTAACTTCACTATTTTACCAATTCAGGGTGTATATAATGTGGTAGCAGATGTCTTGTCCAGGTTGTAAAATGAGGGGACAGTTATAGTCTGTGGGGAAAACATACATCTGAAAAGAGAGTATTTATTGGAATTTATGTAAGTAAGGCAATATGACTATTTCAGTTGATATTTCATGATGATGTATTTTAATATTCAATGTATGGTATATGCTGCCATAAAGGCAAGATCTAGTAGGTGTACTCTATGTGTGGACATACCATATTATATTATGCCTATAACTATGTTGTGACATGATGATTGTGTTACGAGAATTTAGGGTTTGATTGGTGACAATCAGGTATTTGGATTTTGTGTAACATGCATGATGTGTAGACTACTCCAGGATCAGTACCCAGTGTAGATTGGTGCATATTTCTTTGTATTGAGTCTAGTAAGTGAAAAGGCATGTACGACGAGGGTATAGCACAACTCTGGCATTCTTTATTTGCATAAGGAGGTGCTATCTCGGCATTTGTTCGTCCATACTCCAAAGGGGGGCTGGGCGTGACTCCTCCGGTGGAAGAAAACTGCGTTTTCTTTCTTAAGGGGGGGATGGATGTCACGACATAGACTTTCGCTAAATTGTATATGGGTCACACTGGAGAGCGACAACACTGGTTCGTCTCTTGTAAAAAGTTGCTCGGCCAGTTTTCGATTAGACGGAAGCCGGAAGGGAGCTTTTTGGGGCAAAGGGAATTCTAGATATGTCTGCTGGGCTAAGCGGTCGTTGTTGGCCTTTGTCAGCAGTTTTGCTGGGGAATTATTTGGATGCCAATTGTGGTTTAGTGCTTGCCGATTTCCATACGTTCAGGAATATTTGATGGGTGCTAGATTGAGCTTAGAAAGTTCTAGTGATTTTCCCTTCCTGATTATTAATTGTGATAGTTGGTTGCAATCGTGTATTGCTTTAACCTGGTATTAGGTGCCGCCTCTGAGCGATAGTTCAGTGCCTTCACTGATGAGTTTATGTCGGTAACCATTTTGGTTTTCATGACGAATTATAGTGTTCGCCAGGATACGTGGCAGTTTTCAGTGCTTTGTGCTGTGCCTTTGTGCTATTAGGAGAGTTGGTATGATTATCGCAAGTAAGTTGGCTTATGTATTCATTATCTTACGTATTGCAATTTCATGCATAGTGATTGTTGTGTGTACTTCTCATTAAAGGGATATTACTGTATTTGAGGCGTTATTGTATTACTCATGTCAGCTATTGTGTGCTGTGGTACTATTTTGTAGACAATGAGCCGTGAGTTAAATCCACGGTACAAATAGGGTTAAATCCAACAGCATCTATAGATTGTTGTTCTGACACCTAGGACATATTGAACAGTGCTAATAATTTCTGTTATATATGTGGTGAGGTGACATTTCTATCACAAAAACGAAATATAACTAAAGTGATTAAGAAGGCGTACAGTTTGTATTTTGGCTGCAGAATAGGAGATCAAGATAAGAGCTGGGCGCCACACATATGCTGCAATACATGTGCAGTGTGACGTACGTCTAGTTCGACAAGTGAATTTTCCCTGATATGATGGATGATTTAAAGGGACTTTTAGCTTTTCATAACATTAGAACCCCTGAACATTTGTTGTAACTTTTCGTTTCGCCAGAGCGAACCGATTCCACCGGGACTCATTTAGTATGCGGCACGAGATCAAAGACACTGGTGGAGATCTCAGGATGGACGGGCGGCATGCTATCAAAGACAGTAGTGGTCCCTGAAACGATTTCGCATCTCGGTGTTAAGCACGGAACCGATCGCAGCCAGAGCGAACGGGGAAAGCTGACGCAAGCAGCGAGCGAAGATACGAGAGGCCAGGGGCGGCTCTCTCTTTGGTCTGGCGGTCAGATCCCCAAAATCCTTCCGAGATCAAAAAGGCTGTCAAGTTTCTCATGTCCCACTCATCTTGCATTCCAGTTGTAGATATACAGATCACGTAGAAATACACTTCATCACTCGCTGGCCAGAACTTGATAGAAGCACTAGCGATATTTGAAATTTTGCTAGATTATCCCATGGATTTTCATTTATATTTGCAGTGAATTCTATTTCTGTGCAAAACGGTAATATATATATTGTGTAAAGTGATCAGTGGTCTAGTTCATTCATTCTATTTCATTGGATTTTGTGTTAATTTAAACCTATTAAATTAAACCGTCTCAATAGTTCCAGTTGTAAATGTAATGATATACCTGCTATACTATTTCCAAAAAGATAATAGATGTTTAATGCTTAAATTAACTTTTAAAGTCGCGAAGGAATTTATAATTAATAAATTTAGTTAAGTCCTATATTTATAGATGTGTGATTTAACCATTAGAACTCGCGCAGTGTTTATTAAATACATAATTAAATACGCGAGCGTATATATAATAGGCTTAACGGGAAATTTATCGCGCGCTTAGAAGATTATTTGATTTTTAAAGTATGATTATGTTGTTATGGGTTTTTCTATCTTTTTCTCTAGATTGATCACCTTTTGCAATCCCAGCAATAACGAAATCTTTCAGAGTTTCCATACTCGGTTCTTAAACTTCCAGACAGTTTGATGAGACATTTTTTTAAAGTAAATCTTGTGGTGGTCCGGTGCGGCCTAGCTAACATAATTACATGAAAGAAAGCCTACCCAAGATCATTTGATTATTATCATCAAATTAAATTACAATCTGTAAGATAAACTGGAAGATGAACAGTGCCAGTAGCGATAGTTTATATACTGCTCTATTGTGAGAGATTACCGATTTACCTGACTGTGACTGAGCCTAGTTTTTCCTCACTGGATTAAAAAAACTTTACCGGTCAGTTGCTGTCATCATGCAGTGAAGGAATATTGCCATCACCTCATTTTCACCTCTGTATTGAATTGTGTCAGTGCCATCCCATAGACTCCTTTTATATAATAAAACACAAGAACTCTTTAAACTTCAAGTCCGGCGATAAGCGGGAATATTTGCTCTCAGTAAAAACTCGCAATATCTGGGGCGGGACATAGAAGTGCTAGACAGTTTCACATGTCAAGAGTTAATCACTGTGTTTATCATTCTAGGGATTGTCTGATGCTGCAAATCGATAAGTGTGTGAGTATATATGAGTGTGGATCCGCACAGTGTGCATGAATGACAGGAGATTTATTTTTTTGAAAAAACCATTTGTTAACTTGCCTACCGGGTAATACGTTTTCTGTATACCCGGCATTGTTCCTTTAGTGGGATAATTTGTTAACTCTGTTTCATTTCCCCCCCCCCCCCTTTCTTTCTTTGCTTAGTAAAGGGAAGACACCATTGGGATAACAGTATTTTTTTGTCTACCACCATAACTAATATTGTAACACCTCTTTCAGAGTAATTAAATTCACTGTTGGGTTAACTTTCCTATGCTCCTGATAACTATCTATCTTGAGACTGGGTTTATCTTTGTCTAATACAAGCGGGAAGGGCTTAGTCGATACCAATCTTCTTCACCCCCTCCCTACCTTGTTATTTGCATTTTTCTGTACTTATGATAATTTTATGTAACACTTGATATTTGTTTTTTTTTGTGATTTGATTTTTTAAGGTAAATAAATATCATAAACTTATATCGGATTGTGTTGGAATACCCAAAAGCCCAAAAAATTCCCCATTTTTTTTAATATTGCTGTATCCACGTCGTCTGAGTGTTTGAAGCAACAAATCGGTGTGAGCGCAGACGTGTGTCTGGAAAACTGGCAAATAAGTGTTTGACCAGGAGAGTGGAAGAGAAGATTGAGAGAAACGATTTGTCGTAAATAAGTCTGTCTTTACTCTCCTCCAGCACTCTGTGGAGCATCATATTTAATCTATACATTTCTATCACTGAGTTTTCATCATCATTCTACACTCTAAACCGGACTACTATTTCTAGACTCTTTCTCTCAAAAATAAATTTACGACAGTATTTGGCTGGCTCGCCGGGATAATTTTGAGATACATTTGATGCACACATATTTGTGGGCTGGTTCTGCATCTTGAGCTACATTTGAGGCATTCGCATAGCCGGGATAAAGATATTTTGAGTCTGATCTAAGTCTGGGTCTAACTAGATAGAGTGTGAGTGATCTGTCTTTGTGATTTAGGGAAATAAATAAATAAGTAATTACACCCCTAGACAGCGCTTTTTAGTATTTGGGTCGTCCACACAGCATATTTACAGGTTGTTTTCTTTCCACAGCAGTAGAAACTACGGATAAACAAAAATAGTTGTTATTTAAATTATTCTCTGGCAGAGAAACATTACATTTTTTTAAATAAGATTTGCTGGGATTGCGTGATTGTTTTACAGTCACTAAAGGGTTTTTGAAGTTAAAAGAGTTGAGCTTAGCTAAAGACGCCTTGTTCTGACTTTTTAAGTCTAGTTAACAACGTCTCTTCTCATATAATTGACTTCAGGGGGAGTTTTTTGTAGTGGAGAATTAAAATTTCAGGGAAAATTTTTTTTCCTTTAAATTGTTTTAATATAAATTTTTCTCTACTGTTAGTAAGAGTAGATTCTTTTCTAGTGTAACTTACCATTTTAGTGGCATAGTCGCTTGCGTTAAGAGTCTTAAGTGACAATAATAGCAGCGATAAGTTAACACATTTAAGGTAGGAGGTAACTCAAGTAAATTTTTTACTTTGGTTTTTCTCGTAGCGGTTCCGAGTTTCTTCCCCTTCTTGGTCCATCTTACTATTCTCTAGTCTTAGAAGCATCCAGTTCTTTGGTATGGCAGAGAGAATTAGGATAAGATCCATTTTGAGACAGGAGGCGAAGGACTCAGGATTAGAAGGAGAAGCCGCGAACCTGTTTGTCAACAAAGAACTTGAAAGATATGACGCGGACCAACTGAGAGAAGAAAAAGAGAAAAAGGAAGCGGAAGAGAGGGCAGAAGCTAGGAAGAAAGAAGCGGACGATCGTCAATTGGAGCAGAAGAAAATTGAGGCAGAGATGGACGCCCGCAGGGAAAGAGAGAAGGAGAGACAACGCGAAGAGAGAGACAAGGAAAGACAGCATGAATTGGCGCTTAAGGCTTTAGAGAGTCGGGGCGCCTCTACTTCAAATAACGGAGAGCCGTCTTCGCCCCAGTCGCAGTCAATGGATCTCTCCAGCACTCAGTCTGCCCAATTAACTGCGATGTCTTTTGCTTTAGAGTCTTTTCCTAGTCCCAATGAGAAAATTGACAGCTATCTAGAAAAATTCGAGAGGCTCGCAAATCTGTATGGGTTGGAGAGTTCCCGCTGGGCACTTAAACTCTCAACGTCACTGAAAAGTACTGCTTATGACGTATATACAAAGCTGGGAACCAACCAACATGATTACGACATGCTGAAAAAGGCCTTGCTAGAGCGGTTTGAGATGACCGCCCGAAAATTTCTGCAAATGTTCAGAAACAGCCGGAAAGAGAGCACGGAAACATTCCCGCAGTTCTCTTCACGTCTCACGGGCTATTTGACAAAGTGCATTGAATTATCTGACCTACCTCTTACATATGAGGGACTACTTGAACTTGTTCTTGTGGAACAGATAAAGTCAACTTTGTCAAACGAAACCCGTAGATTTTTGGCTGAACAGGGCGCAGTCAGGCTTGAGGACATACTCAATAAGGCAGAACGCTATACCAATGCAATGGCCGAACTTCCCAGCACAAAACGTAAACCCACAGATGAGCCATCTCGTAAACAAAATCTAGAGCAGTCATCCTATTCCTCTAATTCCTCTCAGAATTATAACCAACGAGAAAATAATACCCAGAGACCTCCCCAGGAAAAATCGAAATTCTACAAAACCCGATACCCCCCTAACACCAATTCTGATCAACCCACCAAGCCTACGTGGCAGCGCGGCCACCAAGGTCAAGGAAAAGGGAAGACCCCTACACCAGGAACGTCTGATCAGGGCAAACAAACCGGTCCAAACCGCGTCGGATGTTTGCATACAGCCTCGAAAGGTAGAGTCAATGTCAGTGATTCTCAACCTGAGGGGGACCGACCCTCAACTCGAGGAACTGTAATTTTGAATGGTACCTCAACTACTTGTCTCTTTGACACTGGATTAAGCTTTAGTTGTATTGTTGCTAGACACCTAGTCAAACCAGGTCAGGAGACAGAGGAAACCGTCAAACTCAGTGGAGTTTTTAAGAGTGACGCACCCAGGACGCTTCCTATCGCACTGGTAGAAATACACTCTGATTTTGTCAGAGGTGTTATTAAAGCGGCCATTATGGATGATCCTATCTACCCAGTTATCCTGGGATGTAGATATGTGTTTATTGGGAGACCAAAGGAGCCGATTGTGGCAGCGGTAACCACAAGAGGGCAAGCCAAGAAGGAGAGGGAGCCTGCGCCAAATTTGTTGCCGAACGAACTGAAGGAGGCGCAACAAAAGGACCCTACTCTGGGGCTCTGCTTTAAAAAACTGCCTATGGCTAAGGACCCCAGACACAACGGAGACATCTTTTCTAAGGATGGCGTATTGTATCGTAGAACGGGCAACCCGGACACGGGGAATAACCAGCTCCTAGTACCGACGCAGTACAGAAGCCAGATCTTAGAAATGGGGCACTCTCTTCCCTTTAGCGGACATATGGGACAAAACGCCACTATTCAGCGAATAAAAAACCACTATTGGTGGCCAGGAATGAACTCTGACATTATCAGGTACGTGAAATCCTGCGCCCAGTGCCAACGGGTAGCACCAAAGCACTTGACACCCCCAGTACCTATGGGGCAAATGCCAATAGTGGGTACTCCATTTGAACGGGTTGCTGTCGACATCATTGGACCCCTGGAAAGGACCAAAAGAAAGCACAGGTTCATCCTGACTTTAGTCGACACTTGCACAATGTGGGCCGAAGCTATACCGCTAACATGC
Organism: Oreohelix idahoensis; assembly: GCA_024509875.1. Classification (NCBI taxonomy): domain Eukaryota; kingdom Metazoa; phylum Mollusca; class Gastropoda; order Stylommatophora; family Oreohelicidae; genus Oreohelix; species Oreohelix idahoensis. The sequence continues at coordinate 182,621 of JAMPIV010012221.1, read as the reverse complement.
ACAGATTCCAAGCATGTCGCAGAAGCCCTCGTGCAAATCTTTACACGGTTGGGATTCCCTCAACAAGTTTTGACGGACAATGGATCCCAATTCCGTAGCCTGTTAATGGAGGAGATCTTTAAGATCTTGAGGGCCAAACATATCCACACAAGTCCCTACCATCCGGCCGGAAATGGGCTCGTGGAACGTTTTAATGGTACCCTCACCACCATGTTACGTAAGCTGGGTCAGGAGAAACCGGAAGACTGGGACCTATATATATCGGCTGCCTTATTCGCCTACCGAGAGGTACCCCAAGCGTCTACGGGATTCGCGCCAGCTACACTTTTATTTGGCAGACCTATTAAGGGGCCACTAGAAGCCTTACTTAGGTCCCTGACAGAACAAAAGGCTGACGAGACAGTCGTCTCTGCAAGCAAGTATGTATCTGAGCTCAAGGAAAGGCTAAAGCTAGGATGGGATCCAGCTACTACCAACCTTACACAAGCCCGCGCTAAACATGCTAAAAGATACAACAAAGCTGCAAAAGAGAGAGAACTACAACCAGGGGAGAAAGTTTTGTTGCTAATTCCAACCGGAAGCAATAAACTTTGCATCGGATGGCAAGGGCCGTTTACCGTCCTAAAAAGATCGCACGTACCAATTACAAGATCTCCATCAAAGGAAAGGAGAAGGTCTTCCACGTAAATCTGCTTAAGAAATATTTGGAAAGACCGGTGCCATCCTCCGAGCATCTCCTGGCCGTCGCCATAGCAACGGAAGACGAGGAAGATGATGATGGTTGCATGGAGTATCCATTGCAACCCACAGAATCCTTTAAAGATGTCAAGTTCGGCGACAATCTCTCACCAGAACAACAAACAGAAACCAGGGCTCTACTAAAACAGTACAGTGCAGTCTTAACGGATGTACCTGGTCGAACAAATCTCATCGAATTTGATATGAAATTAACAAACGAGACCCCTGTTCGAACCAGAGTTTACCCCATACCGTACGCTAAAGCTGATGCACTTCGCGGAGAAATAGACAAGCTGCGTCAAGCAGGAATTATCAGTGAGTCTACATCTCCTTACAGTTCCAGTGTAGTGCTGTTGCAGAAGCCCAATAAGGAAGTTCGGCTGTGTATAGATTACCGGCTGCTAAACGCTGTAACGGAATTCCAGCCCGAACCTCTCCAAACTGTTTCTGAGTTGTTCACCAAGCTCAGCAAAGCAAAGATTTTCTCCAAGATTGACCTCAGTAAAGGTTATTATCAGATACCAGTCAAGGAGGAAATTAAACCTTTGTTAGCTTTCAGCACTAGTGAAGGACATTACACATTTAATGTGATGCCGTTCGGATTGCATAACGCACCAGGAGTGTTCACCAGGATGATGAGGAAGCTTCTAGAACCTTTGCAAAGTCCCCATATCCATAATTTTATGGATGACATATTAATTGCATCGGAAACCTATGAAGAACATATTGCTACGGTTGCTATGCTCCTCAGGAGACTACAGGAAACGGGTCTCACAGCCAGACCTAGCAAATGTCTCATCGGGTTTGAACAGTTAGACTTCCTGGGTCATACTATTTCTCACGGATGCAGTTGGCCTATTAAGAAGAACGTGGAGAAAATAGCTGCAGCCAAAAGACCCCGAACGAAGAAAGACGTACGTTCCTTCCTATCATTATGTGCATATTATCAGAAATACATCCAGAACTTCAACGGACTGACAGCACCTCTGACTGACCTCACAAAGAAAGGTTGTCCTGATAAGGTCATATGGGATCAAAAGTGCGAACACGCGTACAGCACTTTGAAAGGACAGTTGTCTGCATACCCCATTTTGAGGTTGCCTGACCTCAACAAACCTTTTGTATTACGGGTCGACGCGTCAGGTCAGGGCATCGGGTCAACACTGCTTCAAGCCGATGACAGTGACCCAAACATGCTATTTCCAGTTGCCTATGGCAGTCGGAAATTAAATAAAGCTGAACGGAACTACAGCGTAGTCGAAAGAGAATGTCTCGCTCTGATTGACGGTATCAGACGCCATCATGAGTTTCTCTATGGTACATCTTTCACGGTGCAAACAGACCACGCTCCGTTAGCATTTCTGGGTGCCAATAAAGAATTTAACGCAAGGATCATGCGTTGGGCGCTTCTTTTAAGCGTTTATTCTTTCAAAGTGGAATATATTCCGGGAAGACAGAATGTCGGGGCTGATTTCCTGAGTAGAAACTGGTCTACAGAGGAAGAAGAGCAAACTGAAGATACCACTCATCCTAAAATCACCAATCAGGTCACCTCCATTGTCAAAAAATGAAACATGAAAAATGGTTTCATGTCTAAAAGTGGGGACGATTGTGACGTACGTCTAGTTCGACAAGTGAATTTTCCCTGATATGATGGATGATTTAAAGGGACTTTTAGCTTTTCATAACATTAGAACCCCTGAACATTTGTTGTAACTTTTCGTTTCGCCAGAGCGAACCGATTCCACCGGGACTCATTTAGTATGCGGCACGAGATCAAAGACACTGGTGGAGATCTCAGGATGGACGGGCGGCATGCTATCAAAGACAGTAGTGGTCCCTGAAACGATTTCGCATCTCGGTGTTAAGCACGGAACCGATCGCAGCCAGAGCGAACGGGGAAAGCTGACGCAAGCAGCGAGCGAAGATACGAGAGGCCAGGGGCGGCTTCTCTCTTTGGTCTGGCGGTCAGATCCCCAAAATCCGTCCGAGATCAAAAAAGGCTGTCAAGTTTCTCATGTCCCACTCATCTTGCATTCCAGTTGTAGATATACAGATCACGTAGAAATACACTTCATCACTCGCTGGCCAGAACTTGATAGAAGCACTAGCGATATTTGAAATCTTGCTAGATTATCCCATGGATTTTCATTTATATTTGCAGTGAATTCTATTTCTGTGCAAAACGGTAATATATATATTGTGTAAAGTGATCAGTGGTCTAGTTCATTCATTCTATTTCATTGGATTTTGTGTTAATTTAAACCTATTAAATTAAACCGTCTCAATAGTTCCAGTTGTAAATGTAATGATATACCTGCTATACTATTTCCAAAAAGATAATAGATGTTTAATGCTTAAATTAACTTTTAAAGTCGCGAAGGAATTTATAATTAATAAATTTAGTTAAGTCCTATATTTATAGATGTGTGATTTAACCACTAGAACTCGCGCAGTGTTTATTAAATACATAATTAAATACGCGAGCGTATATATAATAGGCTTAACGGGAAATTTATCGCGCGCTTAGAAGATTATTTGATTTTTAAAGTATGATTATGTTGTTATGGGTTTTCTATCTTTTTCTCTAGATTGATCACCTTTTGCAATCCCAGCAATAACGAAATCTTTCAGAGTTTCCATACTCGGTTCTTAAACTTCCAGACAGTTTGATGAGACATTTTTTTAAAGTAAATCTTGTGGTGGTCCGGTGCGGCCTAGCTAACATAATTACATGAAAGAAAGCCTACCCAAGATCATTTGATTATTATCATCAAATTAAATTACAATCTGTAAGATAAACTGGAAGATGAACAGTGCCAGTAGCGATAGTTTATATACTGCTCTATTGTGAGAGATTACCGATTTACCTGACTGTGACTGAGCCTAGTTTTTCCTCACTGGATTAAAAAAAAAAACTTTACCGGTCAGTTGCTGTCATCACGCAGTGAAGGAATATTGCCATCACCTCATTTTCACCCCTGTATTGAATTGTGTCAGTGCCATCCCATAGACTCCCTTTTATATAATAAAACACAAGAACTCTTTAAACTTCAAGTCCGGCGATAAGCGGGAATATTTGCTCTCAGTAAAAACTCGCAATATCTGGGGCGGGACATAGAAGTGCTAGACAGTTTCACATGTCAAGAGTTAATCACTGTGTTTATCATTCTAGGGATTGTCTGATGCTGCAAATCGGTAAGTGTGTGAGTATATATGAGTGTGGATCCGCACAGTGTGCATGAATGACAGGAGATTTATTTTTTTGAAAAAACCATTTGTTAACTTGCCTACCGGGTAATACGTTTTCTGTATACCCGGCATTGTTCCTTTAGTGGGATAATTTGTTAACTCTGTTTCATCCCCCCCCCCCCCCCCCCCTTTTTTTCTTTGCTTAGTAAAGGGAAGACACCATTGGGATAACAGTATTTTTTTTTGTCTACCACCATAACTAATATTGTAACACCTCTTTCAGAGTAATTAAATTCACTGTTGGGTTAACTTTCCTATGCTCCTGATAACTATCTATCTTGAGACTGGGTTTATCTTTGTCTAATACAAGCGGGAAGGGCTTAGTCGATACCAATCTTCTTCACCCCCTCCCTACCTTGTTATTTGCATTTTTCTGTACTTATGATAATTTTATGTAACACTTGATATTTGTTTTTTTGTGATTTGATTTTTTAAGGTAAATAAACATCATAAACTTATATCGGACTGTGTTGGAATACCCAAAAGCCAAAAAAATTCCCTATTTGTTTAATATAGCTGTATCCACGTCGTCTGAGTGTTTGAAGCAACAAATCGGTGTGAGCGCAGACGTGTGTCTGGAAAACTGGCAAATAAGTGTTTGACCAGGAGAGTGGAAGAGAAGATTGAGAGAAACGATTTGTCGTAAATAAGTCTGTCTTTACTCTCCTCCAGCACTCTGTGGAGCATCATATTTAATCTATACATTTCTATCACTGAGTTTTCATCATCATTCTACACTCTAAACCGGACTACTATTTCTAGACTCTTTCTCTCAAAAATAAATTTACGACATGCAGCACATCTTAAACTGTGGTTGACTGGCAAAAGGCAATGATTTGGAGAGAGCCCACTGATCATCTCAACAACTGTTACTTTTGCATGGTCCCTGCAATTGGGAAAGGCATATGAAAGAAGAAAAAATGGACTCTGGAATATCCAAACATCCCCTCTGCAATACGTCCGGTACCGCATGGCGATGACCTACCAGTTCCCAAAGTGCCAGAAATATTTTCAGCTGCTTCCACTGAAGAAGAAGAGGACATTGGTGGTCCTGAACCATCAACCTCAAGCGACCTAGATTTTGAGCAAACTACATCCACTAAATCCAACGGGCTGATCACCCGTTTGCCAGTCACTTTGATTACGGAAACAACAGCAAACGGATTGATTTGTCTTTGCCCTAAAGACGCCATTAGGCGTGATGGGAACAACGGCAGAGAAAATCTATTCGCTGTTGCCCTTAAGACGCCACTAGGCGTAATGGCCACTGACTGCTTTGCCGGTCGTTGGCTAAGGACGGAAGAAGAAGAAGAAGACATCCACTAAACCACACTTAATAACCCAAGGTGAACTGAATGATCTTGTAAGAGATCCGAAGAACAAGGCGGAGCTTTTGGGTTCCAGATTGCAACAGTGGAATCTCCTGGCAGAAGATGTTACAATTTCTGTGTATAGGAACCGCCAGAAGCCGCTTATTACATTCTTTTTCAAAGAGGGTGACCTTTCTGCGTGCCACAACATTTCTGGTTTAATGGCAGCCCTCAAAATCAATTACATACCGGAAGAGTGGAGGCTTTTCATTGATTCATCCAAGACGAGTCTTAAAGCTGTTTTGTTGAATAATGGTAATGTGTTACCGTCAATTCCAGTTGGTCACGCAGTTCATATGAAAGAAACTTATGAAAACATTAAGCAGCTTTTGAAGTGTATAAACTACGATCATCATCATTGGTCACTTTGCGGTGACTTAAAAGTGGTCGCTCTTTTGCTTGGACTACAGGGTGGATACACCAAGTACTGTTGCTTTCTCTGTGAGTGGGATAGCCGTGCACGAAGTGACCATTACATCAGAAGACATTGGCCAATCAGGCACTCATTGCAGCCTGGCAGTAAGAACGTTGAGAACCCAGCACTTGTCGACACCAGCAAGATGTTGTTGCCACCCTTGCACATTAAGCTGGGTCTCGTGAAAAACTTTGTCAAGGCAATGGAGAAAACAGATGAGGCTTTCAAATACCTCATCAGAAAATGTCCAAGACTGAGTGAAGCTAAAATAAGAGAGGGAGTATTTGTTGGTCCGCAAATTCGAAAACTTCTTCATGATGACGAGTTTCTTTGCGTGTTGCATGGCAAGGAAAAAGCAGAATGGCTAGCATTTAAGTCAGTGGTGGACATTTTTCTTGGAAACAACAGATCTGATAATTACAATGAAACTGTAGAAAATCTCCTTCTGAAGTATAAGAGTCTTGGCTGCAACATGTCTTTGAAAATTCATTTTCTGGATTCTCATATGGATTTCTTTACGTCAAACTGTGGAGCGGTCAGTGATGAGCATGGTGAACGATTTCACCAGGACATTGCTGCTATGGAGACAAGGTATCAAGGCAATTGGAGCCCTTCAATGCTTGCTGATTACTGTTGGACTGTGACAAGAGACACCTCATCGATTGACTACAAGAAGCAAGCAAAGATAGCTGGAACAGCGACTGAATAATGACGGAATGGGTTCAAATGTGCCTTTTTAAAACATGATATTTGAACTTTAAATAACGTTTTTATTTTTTCTATCATTTTATGTTGTTTGAGTATAACCACAATTTTTATAATGCTAAAGTAGAAAGACTAGCTGTTCACCCCAGAGAATTAAACAAGCATACATTATTTGTATTACTGTAATGTAAATTCATCATTAAAAAAAAACCCAGAGCCAATTAGTGAATTTCATTATGATATTTGAAATCAGCATGTCAAAATCAATAAGAAATGGTATATTTAATTTCTGGTACAAATAACTTTTGAAAATTTGTTGACTAGTGTAATCGCCCTTTTGCCTCTTAGCTTCACGAACATGTGCTGAAATGTGTGAGCGTTCAACTGAAAACATTGAAGCAAGGCTTTCTTCAGCATTGTCGTAATTATTCTGTTCTTCCGGTACCATTTTGAGGAACACATCATAAGCAGATCCCCTCAGATTCTGGGATAATTTCATGTTGTATCTCTCCCTAAGATATCGGTAGCAGCTAAAGACTCAAATCAAGAGAGATATATGTATATTTATTCAGAAGCCTCTAAATAAACATCTAGTTGGAAGGAGGCCGCACTTGGCCCAGCTGCATTGAGAGACTTTTCCCCCATCGCTGCCACTAGCACTCCCCGACCAGCTAGTACTAGCACTCGATTCGGTTCTCCTTCCTTCATTCTCTAATTCCTTAGGTCGAATCTCATGGGCCCTTGCCTTTTCTCTTTCCTCGGCTTCATGTTTCCTTTGCTTTTCCTTTTCTTCGGCTTGTGCCTTTTCGTGGTCTCTGGCCTTTTTTCTCTCTTCTCGTTCTAAAGCCTTCTCGTTGTCTACCCTCTTCTGATCGGTTCTAACTGAAGAAACCACAAAATCAGAGTTTGGCCCGATATACCAAGTTCTTTACCAATATTCAGATAAACGGCGTGGAGGTTTGGTTTATCAGACATTCTGAGCAAGAAGTCTGTTTACAGACTATACACAAATGCAATATAAGATTAGCCACTTTCTAACACAAAGTAACTAGCGGACCAAAATTATAAATTAACCACAACTACAAAAATAGGCCTCAACAAATGAACTCTGTTTTCCACCTTCACAAATTATTTTAGAGGACATTTACTTTTTATCATTTATTGAATTATTCTCCTTAGTTATTTCCCTTATTATTTTTTTTTACTTCATTATGGCAACACGTATGATCCGATCTATCTAAAACATAACTAACAATACTCTTTCAGTAATCTGAAACTTCTGTCAGTGACTTCATAGGGAATTACACTTCAGGTACTATAAATTTGTGATTTATCACACTTATGTGTCCGTGTTCAGTAAATCCAAGACGAGACCACAATTTGTCGCGGGTTGCTTCCCCTGCTTTGCAGTAGTGGTCCAACAATGGCCAAAACTCAAGAGTATTTAATGTGGGTCTTCGAAGGTATCTACCTTCACTCAAGATTACTCTTGGCAGATTGGTAAATAGAAGGATGACGATGCTTCTATCTTGAAGGAGTAAAGATATTCGGAAGTCAAGAACAATGCTGAATGTGCCGTAGCAAAGTTAACCGCCTTGTGTGAAGGGATCTATGATGTATTTTATTTAGCTCGCTCAATCCCCCAACTGATTTAACAGTAAAATGCTACTTTATTAGCTCGTTTATCTATGGAAAATACTGGTTCATTCGTGTGAATTTCTCTCTGTAATAATTAAATCGATTAAGAATTTGTAAAAAACATAACAACTTTAATGATCAAATATCTTTTAACAACGGTAAAATAAATAAATAAATGATTGATGAGTTAATATTTGTTTCTTCACTAAAACGTCGCTGGAAATGTATCATTAAAGTGTTCATTTGGTTCTGGCCTGATAAGTTTCACTTAGCTGTCAGATTGATGAAGTTTGCTGTTGGCTGCTGACTGCTCCGTCGATCTACGATGTCTGTGGTGATGGCACGCCCCAAAGAAGCGAATGCTGGGATAACCGCTTCTGTGGTCAATTGCGAGTATCTTCACAGGAATTTAAAGGTAGGCGTCTCGTGTCGACTTCAAGCTATGAACCACAGATATGTCTTCAACTGGTATCGTAGACTGGTATCACACATTGTGTTGTAGACACGTACCATGAACTTTAGAGGAAAACAAAGGCGTCTGCTAAGTTTTATGTTCTCTGAGACTAATGAGGCGCCTTCCAGCTGTCTCTTCCAGCGATTGTATCCCTTCTGAGAATACAGTATAGCTCTGTGGATATGATAAAAATTCACCATTACTTTACTTAGTCTGAGCGAAAAGTATGTCTGGACAGCGAAGAATGCAATGGCTTGTGCCTGGGTGAACATGTCTAAGTATACATATAACTTATTACAAATGACAATAAATATATATCCCTGATGTAATCATTATGCACTCCTTGCTCCATTCGGAGCCAGGTGTTAACTCTGGTTTTGGTTCCCTTTGAGAACTAGCACGAAGCCATCACCAGCGCTTTGCTGTGGTGGTTCATGAATATATCATTTTTACATGCTGAGGTTGCCAGCCTCGTAAGGACCTGTATAACCATAAGGTTCAAACATGTCAAATTCGAAGTATAAATATGTGTTATAACTCACTCGAATAACTTTCGGGAACTCTAAACGTTTTGCTCAGTAGAATAGTCTTGGCAACTTGATGAAGATGCCTCGAACACGCGTCTATGCTATTATTTCTATTTAAAATCCCTCTGTGACTTGTGAGTGGTCCTGTAGAATCCGGTTTCTATATTAATATTGACGATGTTCTACTGATGTTTCAGCAGATATTCTAATACGTTTTGTCCGCTTCTATAAGTTCAGAACTTCTATTTTTTTCCTAGCTTTAGTCCGAGCTGTCTATTTTGACGATTCTGGAATGCAGTGTCGTATATCTAAAATGTGCTACGGTAAATCGCAGCTTTCGGTTCAAGCCTCCGCATGGCGTTTCCGACAAAACTTCCAATCAGAACGAATGTATATTCGCATCCCAAATGCCAGCCAATAGCATTCAAAGTGCGTATTATAAAAACGTTCCTCATGGAAGTTTCTGCATGACTCACACGTTTGTGAAATTAACAAAGCCACTTTCCTTCTAAGGAGTTGTTATTTCCGTTGATTATCGGTCATATTCACGATTATCACACTTTTTAAAATGTCTCCTTAGATTGAGATTATCTGTACTTATTATCACAGGTAATTTTGGAGGTCTGAGTACATGGCTTATCAGACACTCCCGATCGCTTGCCTTAACGCTGGAGCGATACAAATCCGTTTGCCCGTCCAGACAGACATGGTTATGCAACTAAACCCGTATTTAAAGTTCGTCTTTCCAGGAGTCAATCTGGTGATTATCACGTTTAGTGATTCAATTAATCTTTCAAGATGGGCAATTTCGCCTTGGCCAGACATGAGTCTAAGTGTGAAAATGTAAACAGTGACCGAAATACGGATTTGTGGGCTCCGAAAATGAAAAATAGTTAGAGAATGGGGGAGAGAGAGAGAGAGAGAGAGAGAGAGAGAGAGAGAGAGAGAGAGAGAGAGAGAGAGAGAGAGAGAGAGAGAGAGAGAAAATACGAAAAAAAAGGTCCAATTCTGTGACAGATATACACCGTGAGACTAAGAAACCCATGACCTTTAAATATTTTTAAAACTCGGCCGAAAATGACCCGATTATAATGAAATTTGGTACAAATGGTGAGAAAATGTTTACCTACATTTTGCCTATTTCAGTTGGTGCTCAAAATTTCCGCCGCCAGCTGCAACACATGCGCGAAGTCGGGTGCGCCACTTTCTCACTGACGCGTCAATTGTGCGCTGTTCTAGCTCATCCCATACCTGCTTTATCGCTCTCTTAGCTCATCCACGTTGACAATTTTCTTTCGGTAGACATTCTCTTGCAAAACGCCCCAAATCCCATAATCCACGTGGTTAAGATCTGGACTATTTGGTGGCCAACCATTCGGTTCGATGAATTCAGGTGTCTCCTGAGTGAGCATCGCAACTGTATCCCCAGCACGATGAGCAGGCAGGATGTCTTGTTGGAAGATGAAGAATTCTGACATTTCCTTCATGTCAGGAAGAAGGCCCTTCATCAATAGTTCGTTGTGGTAGTAATCGCCATCTATCTTGATACCAGGTTGAACAAAATGAATTCCAGTGCGGCCCAGTGATGAGACACCAACAAAAACCATTACTGATTTGCTGAACGTTGGTTTTGCACGCAGCAGATATGTTTCTTTTTCTGGTGACAACCGGTGCATACACCCGATCGTTCTCACTATTGGTAGGCCGAGCAACAGTAAAAAGCTTTTCATACGTGAAAAATATGAAACTCACTTTATGCTCTGGGAAGCGACGCAAAAGATGTTTTCACCGGCAAAGCCGTGACTCTTCGTTGCGTTTAGTAAACTCTGTCGCCCGATGTTTCTTCACACATTTTAAACGGATCTTCGAGAAGCGCCTATCTGACGAGCAATTTGACGTTGGGAAAGATGTGTTTGCGGACGTCCTTCTTGACTACAAAAGCTCGTTAACAGCATTGATGTTGTCATCGGTGAGCGCAGTGCGTGTTCGGCCAGTGCCTTTACGACGTTCAACGGTGCCGGTTTGGTCCATCTTTTGCAAAAGATATGTCAGTCCGCCTAAAGTCCATCCTTTGTTTAAACACTCCTTAAGAAGTCGTTTCGCGCCATAACTTTTATTTTGTCGAAGAAATTTGATTGCCGTTTTTTCTTCTTCAGAGAATGCCAGTTTGCAGTAGAGGAATTACAGTTGTATGCAGCGCCACCTGCAAGGCGTAAAATTCTTTGCGCAAAATTTAAAATTCGAAATTTGAGACTCGAAATTCGAAAAGGGATGTTGTTATCATAATTGTTACCAAATTTCATAATAATCGGATCATTTTCGGCCGAGTTTTTAAAAAATATTTGAAGGTCATGGATTTCTTTGCCTCACGGTGTACAGACAGCAAGAAATGATTATCCATAACAATAGAACACAATATGATATACATAGACAAACAAAATTTGTGTCCCTAATATAGAACACAATAAAAGATCTATAGACAGCAAGAAATGAATGTCCCTAACATAGAACACAATATGAGATGTATAGACAGCAAGAAATGACTGTCCCTATCATAGAATACAATATGAGATATATTGACAGCAAGAAATGATTATTCCTAACAATAGAACACAGAATGAGATATATAGATAGCAAGACGTGATTAACCCTAACAAACAAACACAATATAAGTTATATAGACATCAAGAAATAACTGTTACTAACATAGAACACAATATGAGAAATAAAGACAGCAAGAAGTGATTAGCCCTAACAATAGAGCACAACCATTTAGACAGCAACAAATGACTGTTACAGAAAAATGACTTCCCTTACCACAACACCTCACAAAATGAGATACAGAGACAGATAAAAAAATCACAATTCATCATTTTGACTCTTCTGTTCCCTGACGAGCATAGGCCTTCAACAAACTCACGTCGTCCACTTGTCCTGCTGCATCCCCTAAAGGTCTTTCCATGTCATCTTTATTCCTTTTGTTTCCCTCTGTGATGAAACATGTTGAGAACCCAGCATTGCACGCTAAGCTTGGAGGAGTCACTTGAACTCCAGACGTAACTCTGGCTTTTACCTGGTTGGCTGCATTCAGGAGGATCTCACTATGGACCCATGATGGGCAGGGGAAGCTGAGACGGGGATCTGTGTAAAACGTGACAATTCCTTTGGAGAGCCCAGAACCAGAGCACAATATTTTAGCTCTGCATACTTGGACACCCCCTTGGGTGGTGGTGAATGCACAGTATGTCACGCGCTTCTCCTTCCTAACTTGGGACCATATGTGATGATTCTTTAAATGCAAGCCAAGGTGGAAAAACGGAAGCTCATGACTTCAACTCAACATGTTTCGGAATGGTAAGAAACGCCACATGAAAAACATAGATTTACAGTGTAGATAATACCAAGGAATCATCAACTTGGTATTGGCTACAAAAGAGCAAGAACCTCAGCAGTCCTAGTTAAACAACAACAACAACAACAATTCCTTTTCTTTCTATCTCCAGTGCTCTTCTCCACATCTTTTTTTTTTAACACCTCATTCTACCTCACTAACCCTTGGGAATTTCAGAACAAGAAACAGTTTTTGGTAATCGACAAAATAACGAACGTCACAGCCTACGTCTACCAATACAGTTATTGACAGTAATTACGACCTTTGGAAATCGGTGCTCCGCATTACTGTGACAAGTGTCACGTGCTATATGACAGCTGTCACTCCGTTCCCCTCTGTCATTTACATAATAACCGTTTGTAAAATTGTTTTTACTTTATGAATGAAAGGTCGTATAGTTCCTGGGTGACTCTGCAGAAACAGAGAACAAGTAATACTTCTGCACGTTCAGGTATCTCGTACAAGGCAACTAATTTGAGATTGTGCATGCGGCTGGCAGCCTCAAGTTGTCATAGAAACAACCGCTGGAAGAGCGTGTGCTATTGGTGCAAGCTTCATGCAAAGCACCAGCTTCAGTGGTAGCTCCATGCGGAGAAGCAAATGATGATGAATGTGTTGATGATGATTATTATGATGATGCTAGAGAAAGTTTCCCCTAGCCAAATACTATAGTGCGTTTCAAAAAGGTCGGTCGACGATTGACTTCAAATATCTCCATATTCCATGCACTGATAAACATGATTTTTTGCATGTAGTCTTATATTTTCAATGTCCCAAAGGTTTTATAAAATTAAATGTGTGCTTTTCTTGCAACGGCTAATTCCTTTGATCTTTTTTAACGAAGTAATTATTTTGTCCTGGAAGAAAATAATTTACCGTAAATGAAGGAAGTAGCGTATTTTCGGCATAGGCGTCTATACAATTCGAATGTTAGAGGGGTTTGTTAACTGATTACTATGTGAGGTCCTTTTTTATTTCTTCTAAATATTTGAGAGAAAAATAACTCCTATTCGTTGTAAATGTTCCTTTTTATACTAAAAAGTGAATGGATGCATGAAGAGGTGAAAGTACTGTGTATGTTAAGTATAGTAGTGAAATCGCGGAGATAAAAAGGAAATGAATTGGTTTACATATACACATAGATGGAGAAGAGAACATATAAAACATATAAGGTATTTACACACTTATTCCGAGTCAGACGAGTCTAACATATTGATGACTATTCTCGGCTGAACGAACGACAGTCCATCTTTTTTCCTATAGTCATTTTCCTCTTTTAAGATATGATCTTCACATTTACACCAATAATCTTTGTCTATCTGCGAGAGGGCGGCATATGTTAGTTCTTTCATATTGCATAGTTTGAAAGTTTTATTTTCAGCTGCCACCTGTCCTTTAACTTTTGCCCAAACGAGTTCAATTGGGTTTAAATGTGAATGATAAGGTGGCAGTCTCAAACACGTATGACCATGAAGTTGAATCAACTTGTCTATATGGAAGATCTTGGTCTTTTGTGATTTCTTAACAAGGGACAGTAATTCAGGTTTCAGAAACCCCTCGTTAAATGGAATGTCTTCTTTTTTGAGCCAAATCTTTATACCATCTTTTGTACTCGAAGATGTCGGGATTTTGTCTTCTTCTGCCACAGCGTTGTAGTATGATGCGTTGTCCATTATCAGACAGGATGGTCTGTCTAGGGACGGAAGAAGAGCATTTTCAATCCACTCTTTAAATATGTTACCGTTCATCGCGGTATGATAGTCCCGGTTGTCCGTATAATTGGAAGTGAAAATAAGTTCAGCATTTTTTACTAGCCCATTATGTCTGCTGCCTGCATGTGCCATTATCAGACGTTGTCCTTTTCCACTGGGTACACATCTTTTAATCGTTCCCTCTGATAACTGCCATTCCTTTTCCCATGTGTGGTGAGCATTGATCCAAGTTTCATCCACATACACAATATCATAATCTTTATTACGCATTTCCTGTACTTCACGTAAATATTTAATTCTCATAGATACTAAGTGCGGCTTCTCGCAGATGACGTTTCTTCCACTAGCGTACTTCCTAAACGTAAAGCCAATGCTTCTAACAGTTCTCCATAATGTTGATTTCGACACATCAATGTCATTGTGTGTTCTCGGCCGAATTTTCAGTTTTCTTAGTGTCACAGTTTCTTTGGAATTAAACATTCTACAAATCTCTCTTCTAATCACACCCCTGTCAAAACTATCTACTACTTCCTTTCTTCCTTGCGTCCTGGTATTGATTGAACTGAGAATTCCATTAGATTTGAGTAATTGATAAAATGAGCGTTTATTTAAACCCAAAGCGTGAATAGTTCTCTTTTCAGGATTTGAGAGACTCCGAAACAGTTTACCACGCTTAGCTTCTCTGCAGAAATATTTATACATCTTCACTGCCATTGTATGCAGTGTAAGGAACGTGACTTTCATACCCATTGTATTACAGACCTAGAATACCGCAAGATACGCCTATGCACGGTAATACACAATCAGTAGAACGGTAACTGGACACACCGGAAGGAGTGTAAGGTGCAAAACAGTGCGGTAGTGAGCTGATACACCGGGAAATCATTTGAAATGCGTTCAAGATGTTAAATCGAAATAGTTCACAAATATGAAGTGGTAAGCCCTCTCAATACATGGTTGGACTAGGAGGTGGTCGATTTTGTATACTTTAAATAAAGAAAATTTAAAACCATAAGTTTGTTAACGAGGAAAAAAATGTCCCCCTTGGGACATAGCGATCATTAGGTCATATGCAAAGTTGCAACAATTACGATCAAGTGGTTGCAGAGATATTGAATATTAAACAGCGACAAACATTGTGAAATGCACTATAGCCTAGGGACATTGTGTTATTGCCAGTTAAATCATACATTTCTGTCAGCACGGCAGACGACTGTTTGTTTTCCAGTCATAGCCAGAGAAGCATTCAAATCACCGAGAGCGTACAACAGATCAGGTGTTGAAACCTTACTGTATGGGATAGCCAGCCACTGTCGAAACCAGATTGACAGCACGGTGAAGTCAACCAAGATAAGTGGTCTTAAGAAAGACTGACTCATAATATATGGACTACCACAAATCTTAAACTCACATGATGAGAAACCATTTGTTATAAAGTCAATACATGAGTAAAGACAGTATCATAAGTCAAAGTGACTATATTTAAGTTTGAGAACAGTGCTTCGTGAACTAATAGTGCAAATCTATTCAACTGTGAAAGTAAAATTAAGTGACATTAGAATATAAAGTGTCATTCCTTAGAGGACAGAGACATTGTATTAATTTTGGGTATAATTTAATAGTATGTGTTTCACATTTTATTTGTAAATATAAATGTCATTTTTATTTGCCTTCATTCATTTTCATAAACGTGAAAAGAAGAATTACTATACATAATAAATTGATTTAATTGCACTTGAGGACTTTAGTAACTTACTACTGTTTGTTTTGAAGTTACGTTTCTCGTTATTTAACCTAGACATAAAACATCATAGGAGAGGAGACGACTGGAGACGACTAAGTGTCTGGTACTCATTATTACCATCTGTGCCAAATAACTTTATAGTCTGACTATTCCTATAACAACTATACACCAGTGCTTATTTCTAATACTGGGGTATTTCTTTTCAGACCAGAACTCTTATCTGGCAATTGTATCCTTGTATCATCTGATACACCTATTTATCTATATTGTTGCGTGCATATTTTGACGCACATATTACAAAAATCGATATGGCTATTTGATATGGAAAAAATATAGACATTCATTCATTTGTGTATGAAAATGCTGTCTATGGTAAAAGCGAGAGAATCCATGTTTGATTCACACTTTTGATTATAGGAGTAATCGTTCTTGATATTGATCCGGCGCATGGATTGCTCTTACGTTTGTACTTATTTTTTAGGGCCAGAAAATATATTAATTTGCTTATTATGTTTATGGCCTGAATTCATATGTATTACATATTATTAGTACAAGTAGAATCAGTCCTATATTGTATATTTTGGATGGGTAGGCGGGACTAGATTCTTATTATTCCGGTCTAGCGGAAGTATGAGTTGTCTTGACAAGTCGTGATGAGTTCCGATGTACCGTGATAATGGCTGGTACGCACTTTTCAAAGGGCTGGTAGATTCTTAAGGAAATACGATTCATGGAGTGGTTTTCTTCTAAAGGAGATGGTATCTCTACTATAGTTTATGTTAGAGACTCTCCTAAGGTACGGTACAATGTATAATTCGGACTCCATGTATTGCCAGACCCTATTTTGATGATCTCATGTCGATTCGACCTAGATGGAACATTGTGCTTCGTATCGCTAGGGTCGTGTTTTGTATCGACAAAGATGACATACTTTCCTACAGCGGTTATGGCTACGTGAATTAACCTGATCACCGTAGAGCTGTATGGGAACATTTATGAAATCATTTATATACCCATTATAAATTAACTCTGGCTTATATTCTCCTTCCTATGAATGAGTGAACGACAACTCAGGGAGGCAGCCATGTTAGATTTCGGTCATCATATGTTTTGATCACTGCCAAGAGAACAGATTATTTATCCTATTATCGGACAGTGACACGGAGATCTCAATCTTGCTAGAAACCCCCTCTTTCGTGGTTTCATAATATATGCTACAAACTATGGACGTCAAGTAACTTTAGTTATTTACCGATCTGCCTTCACTGACGCGTTTAGTCAGATAGGGGAATGCGGCCATAATGTATCATGACAATTGAACTTTTGATGTACTGCCCATTATTTCTGAATGTGTCATGACTTCAGATCTGCTATGTATACCTACAAATTGATATGTCAACATACCATGATGTACTCGTATGTCCCAGTGTGTACGTCTGAATAAATTGAGTAAACAAAGATTCCAGCAGTCTGCATTGGTGCCTTGTAGACACAAGTGTATGAGTGGTTATATTGGTCAGCACACGAACAGTACACCATTCGCGGTAATCACACTCTACACTTCTACTTCATACATACACCATCCTGCGTCGGTTGGAGTGACCAAGTTTAGGGCCTGCTTCCCCTGGAGCCTTTGCCTTCCCTAACTCAGGACTAGGGTGAGTTACCCATTTACAGCTGGGTAGACTGGGGGCATGCCTGATCTCAACAACACACCACTCTTCCTTACAGAGCATACAGACTGACACTTCATTAGAGTGGAAAGAAGAAAAGAAACTTTACAGTGGCGAGCCAGATTCCTGGGTCCAGCTTACGCAGTTTTGTGTTGAGAATCACAGTTTACAGCTGAAAGAACATTTGTTTGAACACATCAACACCAGTAGGACAGCTATACAGTCGATGTCAGCTTGACCTGTATTACCGATAGGATGCTGTATCTAGGTCGGCGCTTGTTGACAGTTTTTCGCTGTACAGACAGTATTACACAGGACAGTGGTATCAAGTGTAGAAAATATCTGGAGCAGTATTGTTGACATTTCTCAACGTACAGAAGAATCACAGTGTTGTTGAACATAAAGTGCATAGTTCATCGTTGGATCTTCATATGCTCAAAAGAGAAAAATTGACAGTGTAATAGTTTAGAATTAAATCTATTACTCAATAAAGTGGCAAGTTATTAGAATTAAAATAAACTGTGCCTGCTTTACAACACCATACCTGCAACACATTCCATTCATGACATAAATTATATTGTATGCTATATGCTATTTATGCTTACATGTTATTTGTTTATATGTGTAGGTGTTTATATGTTGCGGGCCTGGATGGGAGGTGACTAGAACAGGAAATACCGAGTGATATTGGTCTTGTTCTGGCGTTCGATAGGGAGCAATTTCTTAATTGAAATTTGCATGCAACATAGTTTGCAAATATTTGGTTAGTTGTGACGACTGTTTCATATTTGTATTTGTAACATTTTTTCTGTTCTTTATTTTTGTTTGATTTGTTTGTATAATTGTAGGTCTCATCTTTCCTTTCATTTCAGTTTTTTACACCCTTATGTTTATACACTGTGGCGTTATTTATCTTGTCATTTTATTATTGCAGTTATCATCACGGTTTCTGTGATCATTTTTTTCATTTCTCCTATTTAATTTAATTTGATCTCTGCAAATGTGTTCATATTGTCTTTTCTTGTTTGTCCTTTGTAATGTCTTTAGTTGACATATGACGTATAGTGGTATACACTGATAGTATAGTACAGATCAGTACTTTATGATTGTTATTGTTATAAAACAAAATGTACAAGACCTTTGTAAGGCTTGTCTCCCAAAAAGATTGGTAAAGGGAAATATTTTTTCCACAGGTACTCAAGTGATCTTTGATTACATTGAGGTATACAAGACCTTTGTAAGGCTTGTCTCCCACAGTATTTGAGATACAGTTATTGTGTCCATAGGTACTCAAGTTATCATTGGTTATTATAAACCATACAAGTTTGGACTAAGACTAAGTCTATGGTATAGACTTGTCTCTCATTAACGTGAAAGAGGGTAATTTATTTACTTTTTCAGGTTTCTGATTTAAGAAGACAATATGTCTACATTAGATTATTTCATTGCACAAGGAAAATCTCTTGATAAGACTGGAAAAGACTTAGAACAATGGGCTGTTGCTCAATATGACAAAGCATTAGCTGCAGAAGAGAAAAAAATTGCTGCTGCTGCTGAAGAAAGAAAAGCTGCTGCTGAGGAAAAAAAAGCTGCGGCTGAGGAGAGAAAACTTCAAATAGAAGAAAAAAAAGTTGCTGCAGAAGAAAGGAAAGCTCTAGCTGAAGAAAAAAGATTAGAAAAAGAAGCTGATACTGCTGCTGAACTTAAGAAATTGCAGATGCAAGTGGAGGAAAGGAGATTTGAGGCAGAACAGAAGAAATTAGAAGCTGATGCAGAGCAGAAAAAAAAAAATTAGAAGTTGCTGCAGAACAGAAAAAATTAGAAGCTGCTGCAGAACAGAAAAAATTAGAAGTTGCTGCTGCTGCAGAACAGAAAAAAAATTAGAAGCTGCTGCAGAACAGAAAAAATTAGAACTTGCTGCTGCTGCAGAACAGAAAAAATTAGAAGCTGCTGCAGAACAGAGAAGATTAGATAGAGAAGCTGAAGAGAGAAAAGCAATAAGAGAACATGAGTTTGAATTAGAGAAATTAAAATTGACATGTATGAGTAATGTTAATCAGGCATCTGGTAGTAATGGTAAACCCTTTGTGTACAAGGTCAAGGTACCAGCGTTTAACCCTACCAGTGATGACATAACATTTTGGCTTTCTAGATTTGAACGGGCTTGTCGATCTCATAATGTTGACAAATCACAGTATGTGAATCAGTTGTCTGAAAATCTAAAAGGGGAGTCTCTGAGTAAGTTATATTTTGTTGAAGAGGCCGACAAAGATAATTATGATGCTGTTAGGGCAGCTTTGATAAAGAGATATCAGCTGTCTGAGGAAGGTTACCGTCTTTTGTTTAAAACAATGAGACCTGAGGTAGGTGTAGAATTCTCAGAATTCATCTCAAAAGCACGAATTACACTTTCACGATGGATTGAATTATCCAAAACAGAGAAAACATTTGATGGTCTTACGGATTTATTGCTAAGAGACAAGGTCATGTCTTCTGTAAATAAATCATTCCTAGAGTTCTTACATGAGCGTAAACCTGGTACAATAAAGCAAATGGAAGAATATTGTGACCAGTATGCCACGGCACACCCTGACATGATTCTTAGTAACTCTAACATTAAAGAGAGAATGCCAGTTGCTTCGGCAACAGAATATAATCAGAATTACTCACACAAATTCCAAGGAGCTAAAAATAAATTTAATAAAAAAGTTAATTGGAATAAGTATCAAAACCAAGATAACCACTCAAATCAGGGTTCTTCTTCGAAGAACTGGAATCGAGCTGATAGTCCTCGACACGCGAGGGGTACCCATAATGTTAGAAATTCTCGGAAAGGGAGTAGCTATAGGAACTACCCAAGTGCTTCATGGAGACAACAGAAACAATATTACAGGGATACTCAATATAACGAGCGTGATGATTATGATCATGAATATTATGATTCAAACCCAAATAGGGGTTATAACATGGCAATAATAATTATAGAGACAATTATAACCGAGGTAGATCACAACACAAAAGACATGGTAAATCTTATTACCAGGCTAACTCTGCACAACAGGAGTTCCACGACACCGATAATCAGAATAATGATAAAAAAGACTCCAACAGTGTAGCAAATTCCGCTTTCGATTTTGCTAGAGCATCTGAGTGTTCGCAATGCAAAACATTATTCGATCCAACCACAGTTTCTACTTTAAGCTGCGGTCACCCGCTTCCCGCTCTCCATGCGTCAATTGCGCATAATGGAAGGGGTGCTCTTGTCTTTAATAGGGGCCTAATAGATGGTACTCCGGTATCAATTCTTTTCGATTCGGGGTGCACTACCATTGGAGTGAGGCAATCACTCGTAAATCCTTCTCGAGCTACAGGCAATATAATCAAATGTGTAACATTTGGTGGCACATTGGAGAAGTACTCCACTGCCATTATCAATATTGCTACGCCTTTCTTTACAGGAGAGGTGCAAGCATGTCTCTTGCCGAATCCGATCGCTGATCTTATCATCGGTCGCATTCATGGAGTGAAAGAATGCACTCCACAGCAAATTTCTAATTGGAAAAATGTTAATATGCAATCTGCTAATGCAGTAATCACTAGGGCTCAAGCTCTTAATATTAGAGGTGGGCAAATTGACACACTCAACTGTTTCGAAACAGTTAGCGCAGTGATTTAAACTGTTTCGAAACAGTGAGTCGACACAACGACACAATTGCCCGTATCGGGGAGAAAGAAGTCTCTTATAGACAGTACCGGCGCGGGTATACATGAACTGTGTGAGACACTTTCCTCTGTTTTTACTGTCGTGTGTGAAAATCTATGGCGTTTCGTGTGACCACAATTCAATATTTTTACACAAGTCTTCATTATGATGTAATAAAACGTAGATATGATGATAGCTGCAGTATATGGGAAAATAATAAAAAACAACAATAATAATAACAGTAATAATAACACATGATATCAAACTAGAGTAAGCTAGATTTGGTAGACAATGATTCAAATCCACACCGAGTACACATATCAGCAGAGCTAATAAAGTGTATATTACATTTATACGAACACACTGACACTTTCAACTTTAACATAGCGCCTAAAACATTGACAACTGCAACACTGACACAATTTCCAGTGTCTATAACTTCTCAGCAAAAAATAATAATATCACTTGTAAAATCAAGTCATCATAATACATCCCTGAAAAAATATGACATGTTTGATATTCCATACTAATGTTCCGAACGGTTGATTCAAATTTTACATAGGCTCAGACAGTGTGTCGCTGCAAAACAGCGAGGCAGACGAAAGAAACAAGCAGGAAGTGTCGAATCGCTCGCTGTTTCGAAGCATTGTTTCGACACATACCGTCATACACACACTAGCCATCTCTAGTGCCTAGTCATACTTGAAGTTGACGAACCCTTGAATAATAAAATACCAGAACACACGTTACATTTTACTTTGTTGTCTTTGATCTTTACAAAATAATCCCAAACAGGGCTTCTCCCCGCCATAAATGAAGATTAAATGAGGTTGAACACAAGTTTTAAACACTATTTTATGTATAAACAAAACACGTTTTCTTACGAGAGCGCCTGAAGTCAGGAATCAAGAGTACCGTAACATGCGTATAATTAGCGCTTGGATGAAAAAGAACTATGGAACTGTTTCGAAACAGCAGACTACAAGTAAATTAACTGAAACAATGAGACATGAGTCGTGACACCCTAGTATGCAGATTTACTTATTCTCGTTAGTACAAATCTATGGTATTTCGTGTGACCACTGTTAAGAATTTTACACAGTCGTTTTCATTATGATGATATGCAAGGGGAACATGCTGACAGCTGCAGTAAAAGTGAAAAAAATTATAATAATAACAGTAATAATGACACATTATATAAAACTAGAATAGGTACAGTCAGCGACAATGATTCAACTCAAGCCGAGCAGACACCTAATAGTAGTAAGCCTCTTTCAGTCCTGAGGAATTATTTTAAAAAAAATTATGACTTGTTTGATTTTCCATACTATCTATGAACGCCATATGTAGCGCACGCTTGACACATGAGACAATGATACAGTGTGCCTTTTGCAAAACAGCGAAGCAGACGGGAACTGAAGCTGCTGTTCGAAGCAGGCTATGTGTCGAATCTGCGTGAGACAATGTGTCTCTGCAAAACAGACAGGACGTGACACTGTTTCGACACCGCAAAAATCTGCGCATCGAATCGTTCGGGTACGACGCAGTTTCGACACATTGTTTCGACACATAAACACAGTAGCCATCTCTACTTAATATGCCACAATCTTCACATTCTGAAGATAATGATGCGCAGATCCAAGATGATCCCTTGGAGATTTCCCACGATTCCTTTATCAAACAGCAGGAAGATGATCCTACTCTAAAGAAATTCTTTACTCTGGCAACAAAAGGTGATCCGAATAAGGATACAAATCGTAAATCTTGGATTACGATGAAGAATGGCGTACTTGTACGTATGGTACAAGACTCCGCTAAGTCCATTCATTCTCAAATCCTTGTGCCTAAAAATATGAGAGTTAAAATCTTACAGCACGCTCATGATTCGCAGTGTGCTGGACATATGGGTTTTTCCCGTACTAAAGCTAGAGTTCTTCAATCTTTCTTTTGGCCTGCTGTGAATAAGGACATACGAATCTATTGTCGATCTTGTAAAGTATGTCAAGAGATTAAATCCAGAGGTCCACGCCATGATGCACCTATTCAGGCTGCAGACATTCCCATTCGGCCATTTCAAAAAATGGCGATAGACATCATTGGTCCATTTAAGATAAAGTCTGCTAGAGGACACCAATTTATTTTGACGTGTGTTGATATGTGCACACGTTGGCCGGAGGCTGTTCCTCTAAAGAGCATAACTACTGCTGATGTCGCAGATGCTCTTTGGTTAATATTTTCTCGTCTGGGGTTTCCAGCAGAAATATTATCCGACCATGGTACCCAACTCATATCGGATACCATGTCTCAAGTAATGTCGACTCTGAAGATAGAGAGATCGCTGAGTAGTATTTATCATCCTATGTCCAATGGGATGGTGGAACGTTTGAATAGAACTCTGAAAAACCTACTAGGTAAGATAACAGAAGATCATCCTCAGGATTGGGATAGGGTTTTACCCGCGGCTCTCTTTGCATATAGAGAGGTCGCCAACGAACATACAGGATTTTCTCCCTTTGAACTTGTCTTTGGCGCGAAACCGCGAGGTCCCATGTCCTTACTTCATGATCTTATAACTGCTGATAATATTGTCGATGACACAAAATCCTCTTATGAATATGTCATCGCACTTAGACACAAGATTATTGAAGCATGCAAATTGGCAACTGCTTCTTCTGAATTTGCGAAACAGAAGGCAAGGGAATTTGCCAATAAAAAGAGATGTTTGCGACAACTTTGTCCAGGTGACAAAGCATTTGTCTTGCTACCTTGTAGGGAAAATAGACTTCTCATTTCTTGGAAAGGTCCGTACGATATAATATCAAAAGTTTCCGATGTTGACTATATCGTCGATATTGACGGGAAGCGTAAAACCTTCCACATCAACATGCTCACGGAATTCCATGAACGTCCTGATTATTTACAACCTGTTTTCCAGGCAATGGACGATTTTCCAGTCCAACATGGACAGTACTCATCTCTGTCAATAATACAGGATGAGGAAACGAGTTTCTCGGATATAAATTTACCTTTTCCAATGATTCCTCTTCACTCTAATGAATCATGGAAAGATGTTGCAATTTCTCCAGAATTATCTCCAGGAGAGCAGAAACAAGTTTCTACTATGTTAGAACAATTTCAGGATGTCCTTACTGACATTCCTGGTCAAACTGATGTCATTCAACATGACATTATTCTTACTGACCATAGTCCTATAAGAGTCAGACCGTATCCTATCCCGATACATTTTCAAGCACAGGTAGAGAAAGAGTTAGATGAGATGATAGAGTTAAAAATTATTGAACCATCCACATCAGCATATTCTTCGCCGATGGTTATAGTACGAAAAAAAGACAATAACATACGTCTTTGCGTGGATTATCGCAAATTGAATCAAGTAACTAAATTCGATGCTGAACCTATGCCTTTACTAGAAGAGCTACTTACGAGACTATCGAATTCTCACTTCTTTACTAAACTCGATTTGTCTAAGGGATATTGGCAAGTTCCACTATCCGAACACGCCAAACCGTTTACTGCTTTTTCGACGCCTAGGGGTCTATTCCAATGGAATTTCATGCCTTTCGGTCTTATGAACGCCCCTGCAACATTTGTACGCATGATGCGTCGAATCCTATCTCATCGCTCAGATGTCATTGCGTATCTTGATGACATCTGTCTTTTCAGTGATACTTGGAACGATCACTATAATGGTATAAATGAACTATTGTCTATCTTACGCGAGCATAACCTGACAGCGAAACCATCGAAAGCATGTATTGGTTTTAGCGAAATATCTTTCTTAGGACACCGTGTTGGTCATGGGTTCCTAAAAACAGAAGACCATAATACAAGTAAGATACTTAACATTTCTATTCCTAAGACTAAAAAGCAAGTACGAAGTCTCTTAGGTCTAATACAATTTTATGGACGATTCATCCCGAATCTGTCCTCCATTATGTCACCTCTTTCTTCCTTGCTAAAGAAAGGGTCTCCTAATGTAGTCCATTGGACTCAAGAATGTCAATCGTCTTTGGATAAGGTTAAAACTATGTTTTCTACTTCACCTATCCTAGTATTGCCTTCTAAGGATAAGACATTTATTCTTCGTAGTGACGCTTCATCCACCGGGATTGGAGCTGCACTAATGCAAGAGTACTCTGGAACTCTGCATCCTGTGATGTATATTTCTCGGAAATTAAATGCCGCAGAGAAGAATTACTCGGTCCTAGACTGTGAATTATTGGCTATGGTTTGGTCAATCCTTAAACTGCAAAGATTTCTTCTGGGCGCGCATTTCATTGTGGAAACTGACCAGAAAGCTCTTACGGCTATTCAGAGTAAAAATCTGAAGAGCGCGAGATCAACGCGATACGCGATTGCTCTACAGCCATTTCATTTTTCGGTGCGAGCTATCCGTGGGTCAGAAAATGTGATGGCAGATATTTTGTCTAGATGCCCACATGATTCATAACTGTTATACAACTTTGATACAGTTGTTTCTATGTTGAAATGTGTACACATATGTAATATATCATATATTGATTGTAACACTACTTAGCGGTTCATTGATATTTATTCACCGCTGATCTTTCAATGTTTTTCGTCTTTGATGATCATGATGTTAAGATATCTTAGATGAAATTTATGTATAAACTATTGTGGAAATTGGGTCATTGCTAATATTGTAGTATGCGTTGGTGACACCTCTCTGGAAATATTAATACTTAGAGAAGTACCTTCTCTAAGGTCATAAAACTTATGCTTATCATCTGCGCATTGTTATTGGTGCGTTGTGAGCCTATTGTATGTTGCTCCTAGATGTGTTTCAAAAAAAAAAAAATGTACCATTTTTTTTTTTCCCGAGGGGTGTGGTAATCTGTTGCGTGCATATTTTGACGCACATATTACAAAAATCGATATGGCTATTTGATATGGAAAAAATATAGACATTCATTCATTTGTGTATGAAAATGCTGTCTATGGTAAAAGCGAGAGAATCCATGTTTGATTCACACTTTTGATTATAGGAGTAATCGTTCTTGATATTGATCCGGCGCATGGATTGCTCTTACGTTTGTACTTATTTTTAGGGCCAGAAAATATATTAATTTGCTTATTATGTTTATGGCCTGAATTCATATGTATTACATATTATTAGTACAAGTAGAATCAGTCCTATATTGTATATTTTGGATGGGTAGGCGGGACTAGATTCTTATTATTCCGGTCTAGCGGAAGTGTGAGTTGTCTTGACAAGTCGTGATGAGTTCCGATGTACCGTGATAATGGCTGGTACGCACTTTTCAAAGGGCTGGTAGATTCTTAAGGAAATACGATTCATGGAGTGGTTTTCTTCTAAAGGAGATGGTATCTCTACTATAGTTTATGTTAGAGACTCTCCTAAGGTACGGTACAATGTATAATTCGGACTCCATGTATTGCCAGACCCTATTTTGATGATCTCATGTCGATTCGACCTAGATGGAACATTGTGCTTCGTATCGCTAGGGTCGTGTTTTGTATCGACAAAGATGACAGACTTTCCTACAGCGGTTATGGCTACGTGAATTAACCTGATCACCGTAGAGCTGTATGGGAACATTTATGAAATCATTTATATACCCATTATAAATTAACTCTGGCTTATATTCTCCTTCCTATGAATGAGTGAACGACAACTCAGGGAGGCAGCCATGTTAGATTTCGGTCATCATATGTTTTGATCACTGCCAAGAGAACAGATTATTTATCCTATTATCGGACAGTGACACGGAGATCTCAATCTTGCTAGAAACCCCCTCTTTCGTGGTTTCATAATATATGCTACAAACTATGGACGTCAAGTAACTTTAGTTATTTACCGATCTGCCTTCACTGACGCGTTTAGTCAGATAGGGGAATGCGGCCATAATGTATCATGACAATTGAACTTTTGATGTACTGCCCATTATTTCTGAATGTGTCATGACTTCAGATCTGCTATGTATACCTACAAATTGATATGTCAACATACCATGATGTACTCGTATGTCCCAGTGTGTACGTCTGAATAAATTGAGTAAACAAAGATTCCAGCAGTCTGCATTGGTGCCTTGTAGACACAAGTGTATGAGTGGTTATATTGGTCAGCACACGAACAGTACACCATTCGCGGTAATCACACTCTACACTTCTACTTCATACATACACCATCCTGCGTCGGTTGGAGTGACCAAGTTTAGGGCCTGCTTCCCCTGGAGCCTTTGCCTTCCCTAACTCAGGACTAGGGTGAGTTACCCATTTACAGCTGGGTAGACTGGGGGCATGCCTGATCTCAACAACACACCACTCTTCCTTACAGAGCATACAGACTGACACTTCATTAGAGTGGAAAGAAGAAAAGAAACTTTACACTTATCATCTACACAAATTAACCTTTCGTGACAGTGCCGATGGTCAAGAAAATATGGGCCTAACACCATATTCCCAATATTCCTCAATGGGTGTGTAATGGGATCCTTTACCTTATATGACTAGCTTACAAGGTGCGCATCCCCACTCTAAAATATAATCTCTGTTGTCTTCATTATATAAATTATACACAGACTGTCTTCGACTTAAGACGAATGCGACTTACGACCACTCATATTTACGACGACCACTCCATTAATCCTATTATATATTTTCGACTGTCGACGTTCTGTGGTAAATGTTATTTATTTATTGATTCATTATTTATTACAGTGCAGAACTGTTCAATACAGTAATTCTATGTTATAATTTTTATTTTGTATTATTTCACAATAAACGAAGAGTAATTTTTTTTGGTAATATTACAAAACAGACCTACACATTTTAGCATTCATGCATGTTAACTGTTTACATATCTTTGTGGTTAATATAGTATACAGTGATTTCCGACTTAAGACCATTTCGAATTACGACAGTGTCGTCGGAACGGAACCCTGTCTTGGACTGTCTGTACATAGATGGTGCTCCGATTACCAAAAGAGCCAGTCGTATTTCATCCGCGCTTGCTATCTTGCAATATTCTATTTCTGACTTGCTATCTTGCAATATTCTATATCTGACTTGCTATCTTGCAATATTCTATGTCTGACTTGCTACCTTGCAATAATCTATGTCAAGTACTTAGCTGTGTGTGCACATTGACAAATATATATTGCATTAAACATGGAGCGACAAACATGGCTCGTTATTCACAGCTAATGTTAACTCAATGAACTCCAACAAGTAGGCATGATATCCGACAACTTTATATCACAAAACCTTAGCATAACAGCAACAACACAGGCAGACTGCCACTTTGACCATGAATCATAGGAAAATCACAATGTATCATGTGCATAATTGAAACATCATCCAATGGAAAGAATTTCAATATATCTCACTCTCCTTTCTACTGTCTACTTTCCTTCATCCAATTCGCCTTCTCTCTCCACGTAATCTGTCCTCGCTCCAATCTCTCTCTCTCGAATGCCTTACCACATAACCCCCTTTTCACACCTGACCAGTTTTCACCACCATTCGTTCACAACAACTCAGTCATGCTCGTCAACTTAACATCAGTGCTTAATGCTACTAATGGGAGCCGCGCTGGTGTAATGGCTTCGGCGTTGTACTGGCGACCAGGTGTTCGTGGTTCAAACCCGGGCGTCAGCGTTTGAAGAAATGTTTACGGCCGGAAATTTGACTGAATAGCCTGAACGGCTCCTGTGATAAACCCTCTGTGGATGGGAAGGAGCGAAGCTCCTGACCGGGTTGGAAGGAAAGTCCTCAGGTTCCCCAGCCTCGCAATGACATGTCATTGGGCCGAAGGGCTGAAAGTCCAAGTGTCGCTGGTTAAAGGAAAAAAAAAAAAATGCTACTAATAAATTCATGCCCACAGTCAAACTTAACATTCACTCACTTCAACTCACAACTTACATAAACACATCTAGCTCCCGCCAGAGCATGAATACTGACATTCATTCTACGAAGGGAGTTCAGAAAGTAATGCACCACATCGTTTTTCTCAGCTAATAATGAAGATAGAAGCATGAAATTTTGCACACTTTAAATATGGCATGTGCCAATTGTGTGCACCGCAACCAGCCTAATAATACGGCTGCCCTAAACCGTTGAAATGGAGCGTGTTAGCAACTTGCGTTATAAACAGCGAATTGTGATAGAATTTCTCGTTGCAGAGAAGGAAACTGTTGTGAATATTCACAAGCGTCTGTGTGATGTGTATGGAAGTTTTGCAGTCGACAGGAGTACAGTCAGTCGCTGGGTTCAGAGACTCAAAGAATCAGGAAGTGGAGATACGGATCTGCTTGATCGGCCGCGCTGTGGACGTCCTGCCACAGCCACCAACGCAAAATGTTGAAATGCACTGAGGGCATTATTCTTACTGATATGCGAATCACTACTCAACAATTGGCCTTACAGCTGTCAGTCAGCATTGGAAGTGCAAATGCAGTTATAAAAACTCTCGGATTTTCTAAGCTTTGCGCAAGATGGGTTCCTCGAAGTCTCACAAATGACCACCGATTGCAAAGGAAAGCAATTTCTTCTGAATTGTTGGAGCATTTCAATGTTGATGGAGAGAACTTTTTGGCTAAGATCGTTACAGGTGACGAAACCTGGGCACATCATTTTGAACCTGAGACAAAAAGACAGTCAATGGAGTGGCATCATCCGCAATCACCAAGAAGAAAGAAATTCAAGACAATTCCTTCAGCTGGAAAGGTCATGATCACTGTCTTTTTAGACATTGAAGGTGTGATTCTTGTGGACGTTATGCCAAGAGGAGAGACAATCAGTTCGCAAGCTTACATTAAGACATTGAAAAAAACTCAATCAACGTTTTCGCAGAATTCGGCCGCACAAAAATCCAGCAGACCTGCTTCTCCTTCACGTCAATGCGCGCCCTTACACAAGTCTGGCAACACGGGAAGCAATCACCAAATTGGGTTGGACTGTACTACCCCATCCACCCTATAGTCCCGATTCGGCACACTGATTTTCATCATTTGGTCCACTTAAAGATGCACTCCGTGGGACAAGGTTTGAAGATGATGAAGGAGTGATTCATGCAGCGAAGAAATGGCTACATGATCAAGACAAAATCTGGTACGGGCTAGGAATACATGCACTTTCGCGCTGGCATAAAGCCGTACAAATTTATGGGGATTATGTTGAATAATACCAATGTTTACATGACATATCCATGTATATTGTGTATAAATTTCATGCTTTTTGAATAAACAGCTCCTGAGAAAAACGACGTGGTGCATTACTTTCTGAACGCCCCTCGTATTAAACGGTTCATGACAATCTATGTCTGACTTGCTATCTTGCAATATTCTATGTCTGACTTGCTATGTTGCAATATTCTATGTCTGATTTGCTATCTTGCAGCACTATGTCTGACTTGCTATCTTGCAATATTCTATGTCTGATTTGCTATCTTGCAATATTTTATGCCTGACGTGCTATCTTGCAATAATCTATGTCTGACTTGCTATCTTGCAATATTCTATCTCAAAATGGAAACCCATATTGCTCACAGATTTGCATTGCGTTCCTAACAGGATTATATGAAGCAGCGACAGTACCTTCCTGCCTTTTAAATGGTGTCTTATATTACTTCCTGTGTAGTTATGAGACAGGCTTTTTAACAAATTAAATTGGCGTTAAACTGTAAAGAGAGGAAAGGAAGGAGACGAAATAAATATATTTAGCGACGTAGGAGAATTAAGCCGGAACACTATTAAAGTGAGACAACATTTTTTATTTTTTGCTTGAGAGTTTTGTCGTCATGTGGCGAGACAAGTTTCTTCCAATCTACACTTGTCAGTTGGTTATATGAGAGCGTAATTAGCCATTCAAAAATTAGTGAACTCCGTTATCAGTGGCGTAATGTTGATAAAAATTAAGCCCTGAAAAGGACCACTAGCTTCAATAAAATATAACATGAAAATACTTAATTCACATGAAACGAAGATTAGCATAGAATATGTTTTTGTTTTAAAATTCTATTTCGTTTACTCTTATATAACTCCTTTAGTTCTTTCATAAAGTAGTCGACCTGTCTCAGACTTCTTTGATTTCACCCTAAAGAGGGTTAAGAAGGGCATGTTGTCAGTCTGTCTCTCTTTAGGAGCCTACATTCTTAAATAGCATGCTCTGCTTACTTGTCTTCCCAGCATTGTGGCGGTATTGCCTCCCCTGCTTTGCAGTAGTGGTCCAACAGTGGCCAAAACTCAAGAGTATCTAATATGGGCTTCAAAGGTGTCTACCTTCGCACTTTGAATAGTTATGGATCAAGAAAAGTTATCATCACAGTCTTTAAGGAATGTAAGATATTACAAGACGTTCAAGTGGCAGCATATATTTGAACTTAGCTGCCAATGACGGTTCTGCTCCTTCTTATGGGTTGGTTCTTTTCACTCTGCTCGCGCTCGTCTCTGATCAAGGTTGTCGGGGGTAGCTCGTTTTCTAGAAATGTCAAGGAGGGTCTACCACGTGGGTCTTTCGTCTTAAAGCTTAGGCCACGTGTTACGTGCAGTCTTTGATATCTTACAATATTATACATAGGTAATTTTTTAGTGCTTAAGGGAAAGTCATTATTGAGTTACTTCCCTTGAAAGTTGTGTCGGCTCTTTCGATCAAACTCCGCGGATAAATCCATTTTACTGCGATTTATTCGTTGTTTGGGTAATAATAGATTGTTCTTGCTTCAGAATATCTATGGCCTGATTTTATGTGTATTGTTTGTCTGAGTAGGACGAGTCTGTCTTATATCTGTATATCTTTACATATCTAAGTCGAACTATATGTTCTGTTGTCTCTAGAGAGGTCAAAGGCTATTCGGCAGATGTGTCGCTAGAGTGTGGTGTGATTTGGCTTCGTCCTGATAGGGACTGTGTGTTTCCTATGTCGGCCTGTCGCCGGGAAAAAGTGATCTCAGTATTTGTGGGGAAAGTGATAGTCGTCTAGACCTATCGTGTATGCTTTACCCCAGTGTTTATTCATATTGCCAAGGAATGGCAGTTCCATATTTCCTCTACCAAGGTAATCAAAGACACTCTTATGAACTCTCGATCGAAGCCACCATTTTCGATAGTTACGATTTGAATGTCTAAGAGAATATATTTGACTCGATGAAAACGACTTCGATTCCTAGCAGCACTATATTCTGTAGAATGCAGTCAATTGTTCATGATCAAATCTACAGAGCAATGCAATGTTTTATGAATGACTAACTTTAGGACAGATTCATTATCTGCATCCAAACGTGAGTGACAGTTCACGAGTGAAGCCATCTTGGAACCAAAACATGTAGCGACTTTCAAGAAGAGAAAGGGGATGCCCGTATTATCGCTTGTTTAGTCCAGAGATCACTGCTACACATGAGAACCCGTTATTAGCGGTTCAATATTATTATATGAAAAAAATATGTGCTGAACATTATGTTGAAGAATCGTCGCTAAACGAGATTAGGTTTAGAAGCCATCTGAAATATTGTTTATAAGCTGACGTGCTCAGTCAGTGAAGTCAGATGATTTATATGTATGGGCGATGCTGAGGGCTTGGCTACTGACAGTCCATTTTAATATTAATCTACATGAGTGCCAATGTAACATAACATTGCAAGACCCTTTATCCACTGTACTATGATGTATTATGCCAACCTGTGGTTTGTCACTATCTGTGCTGTCGAGTGTGTACGTCCAATTAAACTTTAGAAAAGGTACACAGTCGTTGGTGTCGATGACTTCCAGTCATACATGAGTGTGAGAAAAGAACATTTGTCAACAACACGAACCCTTATCATCATTCGCACATTGTACACTCAATCCATGTCTACACACCACTGCGTAGGTCAAGTTGACATTCCATACACTACAGTGGAGCAAACAACACCATAGAGATCTTATCAACTGATGATGATGATGATGTCTGCTTCCATCCACTTATATCTATCTTTTGGTGGATATCATTAACGGGAATAAAAATCCAACATTATATCAACCTTATCAACTGGTGGACCAGCTTTCTGAGTTTGACCTCGCAGAAGTTCAGAAGTCAACAGATTACCGATACCAGACCGTTTCCTGTGGCTGATACGACACACTTGCAGTATTGGTTTGCTCTTTGTCAACACTTCGTCACGTGACCTGTCAAGTGAATGCAGTATGTAGGCCAGCGTTGTTGACAGTTTTACATTAGACATTACAGAGTTTCACAGAACAGTTGGATCAATTCTTGTCAATGTTAACAGGAAGACAGTATTTGTGAACTAAGAAGTCCTATTTTCATCGATGGATCTTCTTGTTTTCTGAGCCTATTTTGCAACACATACTATCATACACATAATTTATATATATTTATGTTTACATGTTATTTGTTTGTATAGTATGTTAGTTTCTATGTCAGCGGGTTGTGTTTAAGGTTAGGCGGCGTCCTCACAACAGAATATCCCACGTCATAGAGGGTCCGTTGTGGGCGTTTTCTATAGGTGCAATTTTCTTGATTGAAAATTTGCTGCGACAACTGTTGCTTTTGTGTTAGCTGTGAAGACTGTAATTATTGTTATTTTTGTAATATTTCTTTGTTCTTTAGTTTTGTTTTGAGTTGTTTGTAATTTGTTGGTCTACTCTTTTCTATCTTTCAGTTCTATTCACAATTTGTATTCATATATTGTGACGTCATTGGTGTTGTTATTCTTTGCAGATTCAGTGATTATTTTCATTGATTTCCCTATTTGATTTATTTTGATTTCTGCAAACGTTCTTGTATTGTCAGTCCTATTTGTACTTTATGTATTCTGTTGGTTGACATATGTTTTATATAGGTATATTTCATAAGACACAATTGCCTGTGCACTGCACTTGGATTATGGTATAAACCAGTACCTGATTATTATTACTATTATACAAGACCTTATTAAAGGCTTGTGACCCACAGATATTGGGATAGTATACTGATTAATCAAGTCATTGAGAACTTGTGGTATTATTATTATTTCAGGTGATTAGTATTATTGTTAGACACCATGTCTACATTAGAATACTTCATTATACAAGGGAAAGCCCTTGATAAAACTGGTCAACAATTAGAACAATGGGCAGTTGCTCAATATGACAAAGCATTAGCTGCAGAAGAGAGAAG
Organism: Oreohelix idahoensis; assembly: GCA_024509875.1. Lineage (NCBI taxonomy): Eukaryota > Metazoa > Mollusca > Gastropoda > Stylommatophora > Oreohelicidae > Oreohelix > Oreohelix idahoensis. The sequence continues at coordinate 148,141 of JAMPIV010012221.1, read as the reverse complement.
ATCTATGGCAGAAGAGAAAAGATTAGCTGCAGAAGAAAGAAAAGCTATGGCGGAAGAGAAAAGATTAGAAAGAGAAGCTGAGGCTGCTGCTGAACAAAAGAAATTACAGATGCAGGTGGAGGAAAGGAGATTTGAAGCTGAACAAAAAAAATTAGAAAGAGAAGCTGCGGCTGAACAAAAAAGATTAGACAGTGAAGCTGAACAAAAAAGATTAGACAGGGAAGCTGAACAAAAAAGATTAGACAGGGAGGCTGAACAAAAAAGATTAGATGCTGAAGAGAAAAAAGCAATAAGAGAACATGAATTTGAGTTGGAGAAATTGAGATTGACAAGTATGAGTAATGTTAATCAGGCATCTAGTGGTAATGGTAAACCTTCTACTTACAAGGTTAAGGTTCCACCGTTCAATCAGTCCAGTGACGATATTACATTCTGGCTGGATAGATTTGAACGTTCTTGTCGTACACATAATGTGGATAAATCACAATACGCTAATCAATTATCAGAAAACTTGAAAGGTGAATCTTTGACTAGATTATGCCTTGTAGGAGAAGCAGATAAGGATAATTATGATGTCATTAGGGCGGCTTTGATAAAAAAAATATCAGCTAAGTGAGGAAGGCTATCGCCTTTTATTTAAGACGATGGTACCTGAGACGGGTGTAGAATTCTCAGAATTCACTGCAAAGGCACGTCTCACAGTTGATCGTTGGATTGAGCTTTCCAAAACAGAAAAAACGTATGAAGGACTTATGGATTTGTTGCTCAGAGATAAGATTATGTCATGTGTGAACAAACCTTTCCTTGAATTTATACATGAGCGTAAACCCAAATCTCTAAAAGAAATGGAAGAATATTGTTCCCAATATGTCACTGCACACCCCGACGTGACTTTTGGCAACACTAAGATTAAGGAGAGTATGCCAGTTGCTTCAGCAACACCATACAATCCCAATTATTCACACAGATTTCAGGGACCTCAAAACAGATTTGATAAAAAAGGTAACCATAATAGTTATCAAAACCAAGGTAACCAATCATTTCAGGGTTCTTCTTCAAAGAACTGGAGACGACCTGATAGCTCTCGACACAGGGGTGGTCATAATTATAGGAATTTCCGTAGAGGAAGTAATTATAGAAACTATCAGGGTTATCCGTCTTGGAGTCAACAAGATCATAATTACAGAGATACTCATTATAATGAATATGATAATGGTAACCAAGGGAACTATGACTCAAACCCAAATAGGGGTTACAATAGAGGTAACAATAACTACAGAGGTGATAATAACCGAGGTAGATCTCAAAACAAAAGACATAAACCACATTTTCAGGCAAACTCTGTACAACAAGAGTCCCATGAAGCCTATAAACAGAGTAAAGATAATAATGATGCTAGTAATATGGCATGTGCCGCTTTTGATTTTGGGAGAGCATCTCAGTGCCCCCAATGCAAAACGTTATTTGAGCCAACCACAGTGTCTACTTTAAGCTGTGGCCATCCTCTTCCTGCTCTTCCGGCATCAGTCGCGCATGATGGAAGAGGTTCTCTTGTCTTACATAAGGGTTTAGTGAATAACAATCCAGTCTCTGTGCTATTTGATTCTGGATGCACCACAATTGGTGTTAGGCAGTCACTCGTAGATCCTTCCCGTGCCACTGGACAAGTAGTCAAATGTGTAACATTTGGCGGCACATTAGAGAAATACTCTACTGCTATCATTAGGATTGCTACTCCTTTCTTTACGGGAGATGTACACGCATGTCTTCTTCCGAATCCGATCGCTGACCTCATCATCGGTCGCATTCATGGAGTCAAGGAATGCACTCCGCAACAAATTTCCACGTGGGAAAGGCAAAACATGCAGATTGCTAACGCTGTAGTCACTAGAGCTCAGGCTCTTAATGTGCCTCAAACTTCATCTATTGAAGATAATGAAGTGCATAACCAAGATAATCCCTTGGTAATTTCTCGTGACTCGTTTATAAAACAGCAAGAAGATGATCCCACTCTGAAGAAATTCTTCATTCTTGCAACTAAAGGTGATCCGAATAAGGACACAAGTCGTAAATCGTGGATTACAAAGAAGAATGGCGTACTTGTACGTATGGTTCAAGACTCCATTACGTCAAGTCATTCTCAAATCCTGGTTCCCAAGAATTTGAGAGTTAAAATTTTGCAGCACGCTCACGACTCTCAGTGTGCTGGACACATGGGTTTTTCCCGTACTAAGTCAAGAGTCCTTGCGGCTTTCTTTTGGCCATTGGTAAACAAGGACATACGTATTTATTGTCGATCTTGTAAAGTATGTCAGGAAGTTAAATCCAAAGGTCCACGGCATGCTGCACCCATTCAGGCGGCGGACATTCCTATTCGGCCGTTTCAAAAAATGGCCATAGACATTATTGGTCCATTTAAGATCAAGTCTGCCAGAGGACATCAGTTTATCTTGACGTGTGTTGATATGTGCACACGTTGGCCAGAGGCTATTCCTCTGAAGAGCATTACTACTGCTGATATTGCAGATGCTCTTTGGCTTATATTTTCTCGTCTGGGGTTCCCCGGAGAGATATTGTCAGACCATGGCACCCAACTAATATCAGATACCATGTCTCAAGTAATGTCTACCCTGCAGATAGATAGATCTTTAAGTAGTATCTACCATCCAATGTCTAATGGTATGGTCGAACGCCTTAATAGAACACTTAAAAACTTACTGGGGAAGATAACTGAGGATCATCCTCAAGACTGGGACAGAGTTTTACCTGCGGCCCTCTTCGCTTACAGAGAGGTACCCAATGAACATACGGGATTTTCTCCCTTTGAACTCGTCTTTGGCGCGCGTCCGCGTGGCCCTATGTCGTTGCTTCACGATCTCATAACATCTGACAATATTGACGATGACACAAAGTCATCCTACGAATATGTCATCGCGTTGAGACAAAAAATTATCGAAGCATGCAAATTAGCAACTTCTTCTTCTGAATTTGCGAAACAGAAGGCAAGGCAATTTGCCAATAAGAAGAGATGCTTACGACAACTTTGTCCTGGTGACAAAGCATTTGTATTACTACCTTGTAGGGAAAACAGATTACTTATTTCTTGGAAAGGTCCGTACGATATAATATCGAAAATTTCCGATGTCGACTATATTGTCGATATTGATGGGAAGCATAAAACCTTCCACATCAATATGCTTACTGAATTCCATGAACGTCCGGATTATTTGCAACCCATTTTCCAAGCAACGGACAATTCTCCAGTACAACATGGTCATTACTCATCACTGTCCGTGATACAGGATGAGGAAACAAGTTTTTCAGATGTAAATCTTCCTCTTCCAATGATCCCACTTCATTCCAGTGAATCATGGAAGAACGTTACTGTCTCTCCTGATTTGTCTCTAGGAGAACAGCGACAAGTTTCAACTATGTTGCAAACATTTCAGGATGTACTCAATGACATCCCTGGACAAACGAATGTCATTCAACATGACATTGTTCTAACTGACCATACTCCTATTAGGGTTAGACCTTATCCTATACCTATACATTTTCAAGCACAGGTCGAGAAAGAGTTGGATGAGATGATAGATTTGAAAATAATCGAACCATCCACCTCTGCATATTCTTCGCCGATGGTTATTGTGCGTAAAAAAGACAATAACATACGTCTTTGCGTTGACTATCGAAAATTGAATCAAGTAACGAAGTTCGATGCCGAACCTATGCCTTTACTGGAAGAGCTACTTACTCGACTCTCCAAATCTCATTTTTTCACTAAACTTGATTTGTCTAAAGGATATTGGCAAGTTCCTTTATCTGAACGCGCCAAACCTCTCACGGCTTTTTCAACACCTAGAGGTTTGTTCCAATGGAATTTTATGCCTTTCGGTCTTATGAACGCACCAGCTACGTTCGTACGCATGATGCGCCAAATCCTATCTTATCGGTCAGATGTTATTGCATATCTAGACGACATCTGTCTTTTCAGCGATACTTGGGAAGATCACTATTCAGGGTTAGATGAATTGCTGTCTACTTTGCGTGAGCACAACCTGACAGCGAAACCCTCTAAAGCCTATATTGGTTTTAGCGAAATTTCTTTCCTAGGCCACCGAGTTGGTCATGGTTTCCTAAAGACAGAGGACCATAATACTAGTAAGATACTTAACATCTCAATCCCTAAGACTAAAAAACAGGTGAGAAGTCTGTTAGGTCTTATTCAATTTTATGGCAGATTCATTCAGAATCTATCCTCTATCATGGCACCTCTCTCAACACTTCTAAAGAAAGGTTCGCCTAATGTGGTCCACTGGTCTCAGGAATGCCAATGCTCTCTGGATAAGATTAAAACACTGTTTTCAACACCACCTATTTTAGTGCTACCTACTAAAGATAAGACATTCGTTCTTCGTAGTGACGCTTCATCCACTGGGATTGGAGCGGCACTAATGCAAGAGTACTCTGGAACTCTGCATCCTGTAATGTATATTTCCAGAAAACTTAATGCGGCAGAAAGGAATTATTCGGTTTTAGACCGTGAGCTATTAGCTATGGTTTGGTCGATCCTCAAACTACAGAGATTACTTCTAGGCGCACATTTCATAGTAGAAACCGACCAAAAAGCTCTTACTGCTATACAGAGTAAGAATTTGAAGAGCTCGAGGTCTACTCGATATGCAATTGCTCTTCAACCTTTTCATTTCTCTGAGCGAGCTATTCGTGGATCAGATAATGTGATGGCAGACATTCTGTCAAGATGCCCACATGATTCCACATAACTATTAGGGCTTAGACTTCTTGATATGTCTAGTTCTATAGTAGTTCCTTTTCTATATCATGATAGATACACATTTGTAATTTAATAATATAATGATTGTATCACTACATAGCGGTTCATGGATGTTTATTCACCGCTGTGCTTTGATGATTTTTTCTTCATAAATCATAAATTTAAGATATCTAATACGAAATGATGATATGAATTTTTTAGGCATTGTGTAATTGCCAGAATTGTATTATACTTTGATGACACCTTCCTGGAAAAATATACTTGTAGAGAAATAATTTCTCTCAGTTTATGAGACACATTCTCACCAGTCGCTCCATAAGTCGACTTAGCCTCATATTAGGCGTTATAGGTATTCCTGATATTTTCATCTGCGCATTATTCATGCGTTGTGAGCCTATTGTACGTTGCTCCTAGATGTATTTCAAAAAAAAAAAAAAAAAATGTTCCATTTTTTTTTCCCCGGAGGTGTGGTAAGACTGTTACGTGCAGTCTTTGATATCTTACAATATTATACATAGGTAATTTTTTAGTGCTTAAGGGAAAGTCATTATTGAGTTACTTCCCTTGAAAGTTGTGTCGGCTCTTTCGATCAAACTCCGCGGATAAATCCATTTTACTGCGATTTATTCGTTGTTTGGGTAATAATAGATTGTTCTTGCTTCAGAATATCTATGGCCTGATTTTATGTGTATTGTTTGTCTGAGTAGGACGAGTCTGTCTTATATCTGTATATCTTTACATATCTAAGTCGAACTATATGTTCTGTTGTCTCTAGAGAGGTCAAAGGCTATTCGGCGGATGTGTCGCTAGAGTGTGGTGTGATTTGGCTTCGTCCTGATAGGGACTGTGTGTTTCCTATGTCGGCCTGTCGCCGGGGAAAAAGTGATCTCAGTATTTGTGGGGAAAGTGATAGTCGTCTAGACCTATCGTGTATGCTTTACCCCAGTGTTTATTCATATTGCCAAGGAATGGCAGTTCCATATTTCCTCTACCAAGGTAATCAAAGACACTCTTATGAACTCTCGATCGAAGCCACCATTTTCGATAGTTACGATTTGAATGTCTAAGAGAATATATTTGACTCGATGAAAACGACTTCGATTCCTAGCAGCACTATATTCTGTAGAATGCAGTCAATTGTTCATGATCAAATCTACAGAGCAATGCAATGTTTTATGAATGACTAACTTTAGGACAGATTCATTATCTGCATCCAAACGTGAGTGACAGTTCACGAGTGAAGCCATCTTGGAACCAAAACATGTAGCGACTTTCAAGAAGAGAAAGGGGATGCCCGTATTATCGCTTGTTTAGTCCAGAGATCACTGCTACACATGAGAACCCGTTATTAGCGGTTCAATATTATTATATGAAAAAATATGTGCTGAACATTATGTTGAAGAATCGTCGCTAAACGAGATTAGGTTTAGAAGCCATCTGAAATATTGTTTATAAGCTGACGTGCTCAGTCAGTGAAGTCAGATGATTTATATGTATGGGCGATGCTGAGGGCTTGGCTACTGACAGTCCATTATAATATTAATCTACATGAGTGCCCATGTAACATAGCATTGCAAGACCATTTATCCACTGTACTATGATGTATTATGCCAACCTGTGGTTTGTCACTATCTGTGCTGTCGAGTGTGTACGTCCAATTAAACTTTAGAAAAGGTACACAGTCGTTGGTGTCGATGACTTCCAGTCATACATGAGTGTGAGAAAAGAACATTTGTCAACAACACGAACCCTTATCATCATTCGCACATTGTACACTCAATCCATGTCTACACACCACTGCGTAGGTCAAGTTGACATTCCATACACTACAGTGGAGCAAACAACACCATAGAGATCTTATCAACTGATGATGATGATGATGTCTGCTTCCATCCACTTATATCCATCTTTTGGTGGATATCATTAACGGGAATAAAAATCCAACAATATCACCTTATCACCACGGTTCGCTTCTTGTTCCAGAAATAGTACTTTCTGCTTGTACCACCAATAACTATGGTAAAAGAATAGAACGAAACGCTCTTCTAAGTATGGCTTTTTCCGCCCCATAGTTATGGGTTCCTATCTTCCCATACCACCATCCCAATTAGACTTTACCATCGATGAGAATTAAGATTAATCCCTCGGGATAAAACTTTCTTTACATTTAAATAGAATAGCTTTCATAGTTACTTTATATTTAAATGAAAAGGTTAATAATACAGATAGAGTCTGTTTACATATACATCTCCACTGATTGAAATGTGTTCACAATCTAAAGTGAAAATGTTTTAATTTATGTTTTACACTGATTGAAATGAAAAGTTTGAAACTTCCATTACTTTAAAATGAATATTTTCACATAGACATTTACACTGGTTTAAGCTTGAAAACTTACATTAATTTTAAAGTGACTATGTTTATAGGGACATTTACACTGCTTTGGAAATGCAAGTATTATACTTAGAATGTACATCATTTCTTTCATGTTTTCCTCCCTGCTCCATAGGGAACCTGGAACTACTTTATGCTTTTAGTTCTCTTTACGAAACTAGCAATAAAGCAATCACCAGCCCGTGCAGTGGTGGTTCATGAACTAATCATTCTAGATATTGAGGTTGCCAGCCTCAAATGACTTGGGCGTCCTGTAGCAATTTTTACCCATTAAAATTCACATGGTAATGTGTGTGTGTGTGTGCGTGTGTGTGTATGCGTGTGTGTGTGTGTGTGCGCGCGCGTGCGTGCGTGCGTGCGTGTGTGTTCGTTCGTGTTCACATGTTAGTAATGAAACAGAATGAAAAATGATCTACTTACGTCAATCTTGGCTACAGACTTGTTGCTCAGATAAATAAAAGAGACGAGTCGGTCTCTTACACGCCGCAGGCTGGGATAAACGTTATCTGCAAGGAGTGTCACAAATGTTTGCACATACAAACTACTTGCTCCTTAGCCGATAATTAGAAGAAATTGGTACTTGTAAAAGTACACAAATAAAAATCAGTATAAAATATGTCTCTGATCCTGTCAAAGTGAAACAGAGATCGTAAAGAGGTCATCTATTTCGTCACAAGCATGGACACACAAATATATATATATATATATATATATATATATATATATATATATATATATATATATATATATATATATATATATATATATATATATATATATATATATATATATATATATATATATATATATATATATATATATATATCATAATGTTTTTTGCCTGTCTCTTTAGGATCTCACATAAGTTTCTGGAATTCTTACAAGTAGCGTTTGGCCGGCTAAAGCAGCAAGGACGGCCAAAAAATATTAAAGTTGTCGCAGTTAAAAAGCTCAGTAGGAGGTCTCTGCCGTCCCGCCGATCAGAGCGGGCGGTGATTTATCCGATCTTTCCCCCACGCAAGAATAAGGAGGCTTTAGTTCTGAATAGAAAAATTATAACGGGGGACTCTACCGCCCTGCCAAAAAAACGCCGTTTGAACACACACACACACAATTAGCTCTGCCCTATAATTAGAACTGGGAGGGCCCGTTGCCGGAAGTACCACGCACAGTCCTCTGGGGCATCGATCGCCTGTATGCCGATGTCTGTACACTGTCAAAATCCCAATGTGAACGACTGGAACGCATTCAAAATGAAGTGATGAGTATAGTCTTGGGCTGTACGTGAGATAACCACATTGTGATGATGCATCACATGCTTGGATTGCTGTCAATTAGATCCAAGTGTGGGATGGCCCAGACAAAAGCGTAACATCTCCTTGATTTAGATTCTGGCACGAAATGCCAAGGTCAGGACACATTCACGGAGCAAATTTAGTGAATGTAACGTATTCTTATATACTTGTATATATTATCGTGAACAAATCTACATAGCTGAGTATTTTTAGGTACCACATGTGCCCGCTTCGTGCTGTTGAAAAAGGACGAAAGTGGAGAAAACTGAGGGAAATTCATCAAGTTTAAATCGTCACTGTCCCTTTGCTATTAAGTGGATTGCAATAAAATGTATACGACGAAACTCTTTGTCTCCTTTTATTTTGAAGTGTATTAATTCCAACATTTAAAAAAAATGCTATCGAAGTATTTTTTTTTTTTACTAATTAAAAAAAATGGCATTGTTTTGAGTGGTTTGCCCCGGCGTGCTGCGAACTCTGAACGCTGAGATTGAATATTGGAAGGATCCGTTACAAGCGACTGAGGTGAGGAAGGTTCTCCGTTGCTGAAGCCAGACGCTGTACCACGACTTTAGGCATCTAGTGCTGGATCAGTTGCAGTCAAACAAAAGATATAACATCACGAAACTTAAGGACCCCCTCACCACAAAAGCTTTCGTGGTCGAAGTAAAGAGACGATATCACATTGCCAAAAGCCATTAAAGAACAGAGACCGATGAGGAGAGAAAACCTGACACATTATCTGCTATGGAAAATTTAGGGAGACAATACCAGATTGCACATCCTGGAAGGAACCTTAGCAAAAATAACTTAAAGACGGGCTTCTGATCTGAGAAGATGTCATTCATTATTTTCCTTTTCTCTCCCTATGGAGCACGGTGCCACAACTACAGCTAGTCCCCTTGCAGGAAACCTGCACAAAGCAGTCAATTGTTCCTGCAACGGTGGTTTCTGTAGCAATTCCTTTTACATTATAAGGTTGCCAGTCCTTCTGCGGGGGAAGTAGATGAAAAATAGTAAATGAGGAAATTGATAGGACAACACAAAAATAAATAAATAAGCAAGTAGCCCGTAAAACATTACAGGAGTGTATTATAGTGTGCTCGTTCTTCTACATATCCTGATGACGCCATTATTTCTCCTGTGATAAATTCATTCCGTTTCATTCCATTTCAATTTCATCGGATCTTTGTAGTCAAATTTATCCAGTTATTACCATTGTTGATCAGAATCTACATTTTTGCATAACTTCGTATTAGCAGTCTCTTACGACATGCCTGAGGGGGCACTAATCCTGTTCTTTCTTTGTCTCTTCAAAAGCCCACAAGGAACAAAATCGGCCTCAGCCTGTAATACTTCAAGCTAATTCTCTTCCATGACAACGTCAATGGATATCAACATTATTGCACGCGGTCGTCTCCCAGAAGAGCACCAATCAGGCTGGCTGATAGTGACACATCAGGTTAGTCTAAATAGGATTTGTCATTGAGTAATCATCTTACATACATTAGCCGGGCTTGACAAATTGGAATATGTGTGGCCATGCGTGCACTATGTTTCTAAGCTGCTATTCCATAGATTGTTTTCCCTCGCGACGCAAAAAGGCAAAGACAGATTAATTTTCCTGTTATTCGTGGACTCCATAATTTTCTACCAGATTACTCTGGCCATACTTTTCTTTGTCTCATGAACTTCATTTGGGATTAAATTTTTTTTCTCTCTCTTTCACTCTCTCTCTCTCTCTCTCTCTCTCTCTCTCTCTCACTTACTCACTTTATCTCTCACTCACATACATACACTATATCTCTCTCGCGCGCGCTCTCTCTGTCTCTCTACATCAGTAACTTCCCAAAAGATAAATTTCAAGCATGCCTTAGTAATTGCGGGGCCCGATTTAAACTATTCTAGTATGGCCCCTAACTATAGTTATAGATTGTAGTTTAGTTATAACACTTTTTATGTCAAAGTAAAGCTAATCAATATATACTGAAGCACATTAAAAACGCACCACTATTATATATACCGTACTGATGCCGAGAAGCTGGCAAAAAAAGTGTGGGATGGATTTTCCCCGTGTTTGCCATGAGGTAGAGAGCGAATGGCTGCTGGAATGGAAAGTGCAAGATTCAACCCACGGGTGTGTGTACAGACTACATGAAAACGATGAAAGTTACACGTGCAACACGATTCCCAACAGCTATGACCCTGAAAATGTGTACGCGTTCTGGCAGTATACTCGGTATAAAAAGGCCGTTGAGACAAAACACCCAGTACATGTGCTTGAAATGCCACGACTATCTGAAAACGACCGCCAACGAGCCATTGGTATGTTGGAGACCGGAATCAGCTCGCGGGCCATTGCCAGAAGGATGAATTGCCACCACAGCACTATTGTACGTCTCAATGAACGTTACGGAACCACTGGCAGTGCCCGGGATAGACTTCGGAGTGGCCAACCACGAGTTACTACCCCTGCGCAAGATCGTCATATTGTGCTGAGTCACCTAAGGAATCGTACTCTCCCGGCAAGTCAAACAGCAAGAGCAATAGTGGGTAGACATGGGCAAGTCTCTCGAATGACAGTCATACGACGACTCAGAGATACAGGCCTTACTGCAAGACGACCTTATGTTGGGCCAAACTTGACTCACAGACATCGTTAGCAGCGCCTGCAATGGGCAGAGCAACATATCAGATGGACTAGACTGCAGTGGAATGCTATCCTATTCACAGACGAGAACAGATTCAACATATCCTTTGCAGATGGACGTATGCGGATTTAGCGACGGTGTGAAGAGCGCTTTCCAGATTGCTGTGTCAACCGATTTCGAGGTGGCAGTATTCACATTTGGAGAGGATTCAGTTTTCACCATCGCTTGCCTCTTCACGACTTCCGTGGAAATGTTAATGCTGTGACATATCGAGATGAGGTTCTGGATGCACTGGTTGCTCCTGCGTTCACAATTTATCCAGACTTGCAGCTTCTCCAGCAGGATAACGCACGTGCATTTTTTTGTATTTTTGGTTTTCTCCCTTGCCTGCACAGAATGCAATGAATTTCATAACAATCAAATGTACAAATTAATGACCAGCATGGATTCATAGGAAAATGAATAAAGATTCCAAATATGTAAACTTGTACACACTTATATTTACATTTCACACTCTGTTCCTGGATTATACAGGTGGTGCGTTTTTAATGTGCTTCAGTATAGTTTTATTTTTAATACAATACACATGTTTCTGATATTTAATCTAAAATAATCTTCATTACTTTTTTTTCTGAGCTGTAGGTGGGAACCCGAATGCGGGGGGCCCCTGTGAGCGCGGGGCGAGATTGGGCAAAGTAGGCTGTTTTTTTTTTTTTTGTAATTTCCTACCGGATTAATTTTCTTATCCATTTTTTGTTTTGTAATTTATTAAATCTACAGTGTGTTTTGTCTCTGCTACAAAGATAATCGTCTTGTTGCCTTTACACATGAGAATACTAGCGTTAGATGAAGGACAAGCATCTATCTATCTATCTATCTATCTATCTATCTATCTATCTATCTATCTATCTATCTATCTATCTATCTATCTATCTATCTATCTATCTATCTATCTATCTATCTATCTATCTATCTATCTATCTATCTATCTATCTATCCATCTATCTATCTATCTATCTATCTATCTATCTATATATATATCCATCCAACCCCACCCACCCATGTATCTTTCTATCTATCTATCTATCTATCTATCTATCTATCTGTTGTGTAGACATATTAAACCAAGGCGGGTTGCATGGTACCATGGTTGCTGGTGCGCCTCCTGGCCTGGTACCTCTGACTTCAGCACCTGTTTCTTAAGGCAGAGTGTGCTCAAGCCTCCCCCTCTGGCTGGGGGATTTGATTTTGCCTTTACCTCGTTTGCTGTCCCATCTTGCCTCCCGCTGGGGTTAATACCCAACCTTCGGCAAGATTACTGGGTACGAGTATAACGGGGTCCACCACGAGTAGGTGAGGTAGACTTGGGCAGGAGAGGCTAAGAGACATGTTGAGTCTTGTATTGCGCATCACTGCCCCATTTGACCAACAAAGAGACAACTATCACTATCTTGATCGAGCAAAACAGGTGATCCTGTTCCGTATTAGAACAGGGCATAACAGACTGAACAGTCACTTATACAGACTGAGATTGGTCCCATCACCCCTGTGTACGTGTGGACAGGCAGCACAGACATCCGAACACATCCTGCAAGACTGCCACATGCTTAGTCAATTGCGAACTGAACATTGGCCCACAGAGACGCACATCCACACAAAGCTGTTTGGGAGTCTTGAAGAACTTTCAACCACAGCAACATACATCCAGAGAACCGGACTTCTTGTGTAGACATTACTAAACAACAGCGAACGAGAAGAAGAAGAAGAAGATCTATCTATCTATCTATCTATCTATATATCTATCTATCTATCCATCCAACCCCACCCACCAATGTATCTATCTATCTATCTATCTATCTATCTATCTATCTATCTATCTATCTATCTATCTATCTATCTATCTATCTATCTATCTATCTATCTATCTATCTATCTATCTATCCATCTATCTATCTTTCTATCTATCTATCTTCTTCTTCTGCGTTCGTCCTGAAAAGGACGTTGGTTGCGTTGTGTCGCCGTTTACAGCAAAGCTGCGATATATGCGCTAGGTCCCATCTATCTATCTATCTATCTATCTATCTATCTATCTATCTATCTATCTATCTATCTATCTATCTATCTATCTATCTATCTATCTATCTATCTATCCATCCAACCCCACCCACCCATGTATCTATCTATCTATCTATCTATCTATCTATCCATCCATCTATCTTTCTATCTTCTTCTTCTGCGTTCGTCCTGAAAAGGACGTTGGTTGCGTTGTGTCGCCGTTTACAGCAAAGCTGCGATATATGCGCCTTTCAGCCCGACACATCCGACTTCGGCACGGCATTTATTAGGACCGGGTTTGCCTTCCCACTTCGATCCCTATTCTCTCAGCCAGACTGTAGTGATGCAGCCTGTTTCCAGGACCACCACTTGGAGGTGGAGTAGAGTCTTGGTGAGCTCTGGTTCGCTCACCCTGACGCAAGCAGTCAGCTATGGGTCGCTTACTGCATTCCACTTTTGACGCGGCTTAGGTCCCATCTATTTATCTATTTATCTATCTATCTATCTATCTATCTATCTATCTATCTATCTATCTATCTATCTATCTATCTATCTATCTATCTATCTATCTATCTATCTATCTATCTATCTATCCATCCATATTGATACAGACGGTCCGGTTAGCATATGGACTGTGATCAGAATATCATGGAAGTTGCTTTAGTCCGTTGAATATTGATTTAATAAAGAATGTGTTCTGGTTCTCATTCATTAGTAACAATCGTGCTTTAATTATCTGATATGCGAATGCGTGGTAAGTGTAGCCAACAAGTGAATCTCTCAATGATTAATTTGATAAGTCCATCTTGAGTCCACGAGGAAAACAGTTTATTTACGTAAGACAAACATACTTGACGACATTAGTTAATATAGTTCATAGTAAGCATACGTGATAAATGAAATACTTGCAAACGTCATATTATGGGTCCATGTCGTACTTGAACAAACTGTCAAACGAACAGGATGGCTATATACTCGCGCTGCTGGGTTTCAGACAACCGGTAGTGAGCGCATGTGTCCTGACGAGACTGAATCAATTACTTAATCATTTATCTCTTCATTAATTACCATGGACTGACCCGTGTCCGTACTTGACTAAAATATATATATGTGCACTAACATCATGCACAACCTTGGAAGAGTAAGAAAATATCCGTCTTCACTACTTGACGGTCAATACAACAAGGGTCCGGTAACCTAGTCACCGAGCGTGACCATATCGACGCTTACACGTCACGACTTGACCGTGCATTTCGCGTTCATAACCACGTAAAGTATAAAGATCAATTTATATTAATTCCATTGACCCTAATCATGCGCACTGCCAATTTCTAGCAAACGCCATTAATAAAACTACCGTAACAATATTCCCTTCCCGCCGTGGGGAAAAAAAATCTATTAGATAGATTTTTTTACTAACTTACTCAATTATATGAAAAATTTAATAAAAACCCGACATATGGCCTACGATGTTCTTGTCTGGAACAGTGTCGTGGTCATGTCGATAATACATAAGTCATATAACATTATTATATTAAACAAAGGTATGTCAACTGTCGCTAATAATTAGCTATTGAACTATGGAAGACTGTTGTGAGTGAGTAATGAAGTGTTAAGTAGAGAAAATTATTCTAACTAATTAAAATGAAACTAATTTGTGATAGTAAGTATGTAATGTATTAAATAATTAACATCTAATTAAAGAACCTAATAGATAATGTCATAATAAAGACATAAGAAGTAAGGACAAATAAAGTAAAGAAAGAGAAAATAAAATATAAATTAGTTTAGTTATGTGTGTTTATAATGAATTATTAGTGTCGTGTAATTACAACATAATTAACTTAATGATATAATTAAAGAAAATAACATATTAATAAATTTCATGTGAACATATTAACTAAAGCTATCTAATTTATACATAAAATTTATACATATTTAGAGTATTTGCTTGTGTGATTTTTTTCTTTTTCATCATTTCTTTCTTTGACATATTTTTTTCTCTTTTTATTTTTTTCTCATTATTTTTAATCACACTTCAATTTTATTATACTCTTCATTAATTTAATAAATATTAAACTTAATGTCGGATGTGATGATCCATCCGTCGTTATGTCCCTTGTGAATCCGTGGAAATGTCATTAGAAATTTAATACTGTTCATCTAAACTTCGTTCCTGATTGAATATAAACTGGATCGTTTTGAATTAGTCAATTTCTGTAACCAAACGTTATATGTCCAGCTTGGATTCATATCGTATTCAAGACCATATCGTAGTGAGTTAGAAAACGATTGGACACAACCAAAGTCCAAACGTTAGAATCATACCATCGAAATTTGTTTCTTGCTATAACGAATTTCCTTTTTGAACATTGAATACCTTGAATGGATTGATTTCGAATTATTTGTAATGTTTGTCCATATAGAAGTAGTTCATATCAATTTTGTAGCAGGAATCAGTTAGAGTTCCAAAGTCGCTCTTGTTTAGCCGTTAATCTTTTAACTTGTAGACAATTCGTCTTCGACTTCCGTTGGGTGTCTGGACAGAGCATCCGCTAGAATGTTTTCTTTTCCGGGTATAGCTTCAATAACAAAGTCATACGGCTGAAGAAGAATCGCAAATCTGGCGAGTTTGGGGCTTTTGTGGTTTGAGCGTCGTAATGAAGCAACCGCCCGTTGGTCTGTTTGAATGGTAAAAGGCGCTCCCAACAAGAATTTCTCCAACCTTGTGATTGCCCAAACAACGGCCAGTAACTCCCTGTCAACAGTGGAGTATTTCGTTTCAGGTGATTTCAGTTTTCTTGAAATATACATGGTCGGATGAAGAATATCGTTGTGATATTGCAGTAGGCAAGCTCCGATACCGTAATTATTGGCATCTGTTCGAAGAAAGAATTTTTTTTGAATATCTGGCAACCGTAAAATTGGTGGCCTAGAGAAGATTGTCAAAATGTTATTAAATGTTCTGTCACAATCTGTTGTCCACGTAATATTATTTGGTTTGTCTTTTTGCAATAGTGAAGACAAGACAGCAGTGATTGAAGACAAATTGGGAACAAATCTGCTATAATACTGGACAAGACCCAGTAGACTTCGAACTTGTTTCTTATTTTGTGGGACTGTTAACTTCAAAATTTTTGATACATTGTGGGGAATGGTTTTGATACATCCAGACCCTATTATATGTCCCAGAAAGGTTATCTCGTGTAAAGCTATTTGCATTTTACTTGGTCTAGCTGTTAAGTTGTTAGATCTTAAAATCTCTAATACTGAAGTTAATCCTAACATGTGTTCATCAAATGAAGGACTAAAT
This sequence comes from Oreohelix idahoensis, assembly GCA_024509875.1. Taxonomy (NCBI): domain Eukaryota; kingdom Metazoa; phylum Mollusca; class Gastropoda; order Stylommatophora; family Oreohelicidae; genus Oreohelix; species Oreohelix idahoensis. The sequence goes on along the minus strand of JAMPIV010012221.1, from coordinate 131,638 downwards.
AGACAAATATCATCAATATATGTGATAATGTCCGATCTATCCGCCAAAATTTTTTCGCATCATGCGAATGAACGTGGCTGGAGCATTCATTAGCCCAAAAGGCATCACATTCCACTGGTAAAGACCTTGTGGAGTCGAGAATGCTGTATAGTATTTGGCTTGTTCTGTTAAGGGAATCTGCCAATATCCCTTGGTTAAATCGATTTTTGTAAAATATGTTGCTGTAGAAAGACGAGTAAGTAGGTCGTCAATAAGAGGGTGAGGTTCACTGTCTGCGACAGTCTGTGCATTAAGTTTTCTGTAGTCGACGCAAAGACGTATATTATTGTCTTTTTTTCTAACGATAACTAACGGTGATGAAAACGGTGAGTTACTGTTTTCTATTATTCGTAATGCTAACATCTGATTAAGTTCCTGTGAAGTTTTATCTTGATAGTGAATAGGAACTGAATAAGGACGGAGTTTGATAGGTGTGTCGTCCTTCAGTATAATGTCATGAGAAATGACTGATGTACGACCCGGTATATCAGTCAAGACATCAGAATATGTCTCTAAGATTTTACAAACTGTAGTATGTTCTTGAGATGTTAATGACGAAGAAATAGTGACATCTCTCCATGATTCAGAAGATTGTAATTCAGGTATAGGAAATGACATTTGGATTTCAGGAAATGATGATTCCTCTTCCTGAATCACCGAAAGATTAGAATATTGGCAAGAACCAGTAACTTGATTGTCTAACTCCTGAAAAATAGATTGTAGATGTTGAGGACGAGTGAAGAACTCTTTCAGCATGTTTATGTGGTAAATTTTTTTCTGACCTTTAATGTCCAGTACGTAGTCGACGTCAGAAATTCTGTCTACAACCTTATATGGACCGTTCCAAGTGATTAACAGTCTATTGTCCTTTTTTGGAAGTAAAACGAAAGCTTCGTCACCAGGAAATAACTGGCGTAATCGTCTATTTTTATTTTGGAACTGTCTAGACTTATCTTTTGCTGCTTCTGAGGAAGCTGTAGCTCTTTGACAAGCATCTATGATTTGTCTACGTAAATTAATAACGTATTCATAAGATGACTGGGTTTCCTGAGTCATCTTAGAGTCGAGTAGTAAGTCTTTGATCAGTCCCATGGGACCTCTTGGTGGAGCACCAAACACTAACTCGAACGGAGAGAAAACCGTTTGTTCATTCGGAACCTCTCTGTACGCAAACAAAACTGCTGGGATAGCCCTGTCCCAGTCTTGAGGGTTATCAACTGTAACTTTATGCAATAATTGTTTAATGGTGCGGTTGAGTCTCTCAACTGCGCCATTACTCATGGGATGGTACACACTACTGAAATTTCTCTCTATCTTAAGAATTCTCATAACCTCTTTCATTGCGTCAGACACAAATTGGGGCCCATGATCCGAAAGTAGTTTACTTGGGAACCCAATTCTAGAAAATATTAAGAACAAAGCATCAGCTATGTCCGATGTGGTTATGTTTTTAAGAGGTATGGCCTCTGGCCATCGTGTACATAAGTCGATACACGTTAATATATATCTGTGACCTCTTGCAGTTGGTAGAAGTGGACCAATAATGTCCATTGCCATTTTATCAAAAGGCCGCACCGATATATCACATGCCTGAATGGGAGCATTATGGAACGCTCCACGAGACTTGACTTCCTGGCAAATTACACAGGAACGTACATACGATGATACGTCTCGTGATAGTCCAGGCCAGAAAAAAGATGACAACACTCGAGACCGTGTGCGAGTGTAGCCCATATGACCCGCGCATTGGGAGTCATGTGCATGCCGTAATATGTATGTTCGTAAAGGAGATGGTACCATAACTTGTTGTTTCAATTTATCCTGGTCCATACAATTTCTAAGTAAGATACCGTTTTTTTATAGTGAACCAGTGCTTAACCTTATTGTTGACAGCAATGTCATCATACTTGTTTACCAATGTAAACAATTTTTTAAAAGAATTATCTTCCCTTTGTTTGAGAGCAAACGTGTCTCTGTCAATTACTGATTTAGGTTCATTGTCAGTACAATCATCCACTTTGATACTTGGAGTATTCTCTTTTATTAATTCCTGAGCCTGAGCTCGTGTTGTTACAGCATTGGCCGTAGCCAAGTTAACTCTTTCCCATTCTGAGATTTCCTCAGGTGTGCAGTCCTTGCTGCCGTGGATACGTCCGATTGTGAGATCAGCAATAGGACTCTGAAGTAAGCATACTTTAACCTGACCTGAAAAAAAATGGGGTGTTAATGTCAATTATTGCTGTGGGATAATATTCAATGGTCCCACCAAAAGTTATGCAACGTACAAACTCATTAGTAGCATAGCGAGGATGTACTAGTGATTGCCGGATGCCGATCGTGGTTGAACCGGAGTCTCTTAAAACTGAAATTATGTTTCCATTGAACAGTCCTTTATTAAAAATCAGTGTCCCAGTTCCATCATTTGCAGTGAGACTAATTGCAGGAATAGTCTGTGTAATTCTCATAGGCAATTGGCTGGACTTCTGAAAAATAGAATGGCATTGTGGACAAACATTTGCCACATTATTATCAATAACACAACATGACGAAGATGAATGCGTTGGAATATCACTATTGTGAACAATTGGGGTTGCATTGTTAGTCAATGCTGCCCCTGCAGTATGATCAAATTTATTTTGATTTCTGGAGGTATGACGTTGTCTGTTATGACTACCTGAATGATCATTAGTATTATTATTACCTCTGCCATTAAAACTCTTATTTCTTGGTCTGTAATTGTTATTACCATTATTATGCCACTTGTTATTATTATGGTTGGCATTACCATTAAATGATTTATTCCAATTTGATTTGTTTTGATAACCATTGTTATATCTAAATTGAGGTGACTGGTTTCTAAACTGTTGTCTACCCCGGTTAAAATTCCCATTATTGTAAGAATTGTTTAGTCCTTGATAATCATTGTAATTATTTCTTCTATTTGAGAAATTTCTGTCAAGGCTCTGAGCTCTTGATCTTTCAAAACCATGATATGCCATGTTGGAGGCAACTGGAAGTGGTTCCCTTACTTGTGTATTGGATATGCTACTATTGGGATGAGCAGTGCAGTAATTTAATGCCATTTTTTCTAGTTCCTCTAAAGTCGAAGGTTTTCGTTCCTGTAAGAACGAAAAGAATGGTGAACTTACAGAAGATATGACCTTATCCCTAAGGATTAAATCAACCAACTTGTCATAAGATTTTTCCACACCAGCAAGTTCGACCCACCTGTTGAATGTATTGCGTATATTCGCAACGAACCCTGTAAAGTCTTTATTTGATTCTGGCAGGAGAGTTTTAAATTTAATCCTACATCCCTCCTCGTCCAAATGAAATCGACGCAGTAATAAAGCCTTAATGGCATCATAATCTCCAGCTATTGTTGGATCAACATTTTGAACTGCGCTTGCAGGTGCACCATCTAAAAATTCACTAAGTTTTAGTACCCATGTAGTTTTATCTAATTTATTAACCTCACAAATTTTCTCAAAACGTAAAAGCCAGGCCGATAAATCATCGACATTCAATCTGAATGTCGGTAATTTGAAGTGATAATTGCTTCTAGTTTGGTTAGGTGCAGACATATTTTGGGAATTATCACTATGGCCAACAGTAGCAGTTTGTGCCTGTAATTTCGCTGTTTCCAACTTAAGACGTTGTAATTCCATTTCTTGTTGCCGTACAATTTCATCTTGCTTCCTTTTATTTTCCTCTATTTCTCTTATTCTGTTTTCTTTCTCAATCTCTTCCCTTTCCTGTTTTGCTATCCTTCTTGCTTCTTTTGCCTCAAGTTCTTCTTCTTGACACTTCAATTCAGCTTTTCTCTCAAGTTCCTCCTGTTTAGCTATGGCTTTCTGTTCTTCTTCTTCTTCGCGCTTCAATTCAGCTCTTCTCTCAAGTTCCTTTGCCTCATATTTCGCAAATTCCGCCACTGCATATGCTTCTAGAACTTCTCCTCGTTTTCCAAAATCTTTGCCAATTTTAACAAAATGGTCTAACGTAAGCATTTTGTAATTTAATAATCTATTTATTTAAGCAACTATCTGTATTAATCAACAATATATATTACCATCAATTACCTATGTGTGCCCAATGGCCAACGTAGTATTATTAATAGATGAATGTACCAAGTATTATACACTATGCCTATTATATTCAAGGCAAACCCTCACTTTATAAATATTTATCCATATATAATGCTATCATGCCCTAGTCATGATGCATAAAGTGCATAAGCAATCTTAAATTGGACTAATACTGCAAATTGTTGCAATTAATTCATCAAGTCCATTTTTTTTTAAATTAATTAAAATATTTATATTGTATTATTTACCTAATTAATTTACATCATTATTATTACATACTCAATTTATAAGTTAATAAATACAAGACAATTAATCAACTAAAAATGTTACAAGACATTAGCACATCACAATTGACGAATGCAAACGAAAAAAATGATTATATTGAAACAAGCAAAAACCGGAAGTACATGCTGAGAGAAAAAAAAATCTAGGTTACTACACCTACACGTTAAATGATGACGTCACAGGACTCATAACTGACAAATATTTTACAATTATAAAATAAATGATAGGCAGATGAGAATGAACAGGATAGTTTACGAACAAGTTACGAAATGAATAAAATGAAACTCAATACGGCAAAATTACTACAAATATAACATTACTTTACAACTAAGTCGGCGTCTGTGGCCTAATGGATATGAACGCAGTTTCATAATCCAGATATACCAGGTTCGAAACCTGCTGCAGGCGGTTTGGTGGCAGATCGCTTTGTGTGGATTTTTAACAATGGTATAAGCGCCGTACCGTTCAGAAAGCAATGGCAAACTACTGAACGTAAAAATTGCCTAGAAAAATCACAAACAGCCAATAAAAGCTGGGGTTGATTGCCACGTCCTGTAAAGGATAAGCAACTAACTTTTTTACAACTAAAACATCTAAGGTCGAATACTTCAGGAGCAAACGCAGTATGCTGTCGGCAAATCTCAACAGATGCTTTGCAAATGCAGTTACCCAACTAATCCCTATCAGAACGGTTTTTTAGATCTACTGACCATCTGAAAAGAGGTATTAGTCGATCTAAAAACTCCCAGCCCGCTTATACAAATAACAAATAGACAATCAATGACGAATAAAACATAGAACAATGAATTGCAAATAACATGCCCGAATAAAATGAAGTGGACTACACCTAGTTTTGATGAACCGACAAAGGTTTCAATATTCACTTATCTTTTTGCGCCCAGTGATCTTCTTCACTTAACACCAGTATGCGTCAACGGCCAACTAGGCACAGTGAGCTGAACTTCATCGTTTTGATGGGGTTTCCGCTTGATATTCTTCTTGCAGCAATGCTTGTAGAAGGACATTAGGTTTGACTTTCGTAAGGCTGATAACGGTTGTCATGGACTTGATCGAAACGGATGATGACGTATATTTGACCTCTGGTCACGTGCAGTGTCTTATAAAGTCATGTGAACGTATTGTAAACGTAAACAATCGTGTTGCGAAGAAATTTCTCGCTAGATCTAACCTGATAAAGGAGAAGATTTTCGTATCCCCACACTGGCCACCAGTTCTCTGATACAGACGATCCGGTTAGCATATGGTCTGTGATCAGAATATCATGGAAGTTGCTTTAGGCCGTTGAATATTGATTTAATAAAGAATGTGTTCTGGTTCTCATTCATTAGTAACAATCGTGCTTTAATTATCTGATATGCGAATGCGTGGTAAGTGTAGCCAACAAGTGAATATCTCAATGATTAATTTGATAAGTCCATCTTATTTGAGTCCACGAGGAAAACAGTTTATTTACGTAAGACAAACATACTTGACGACATTAGTTAATATAGTTCATAGTAAGCATACGTGATAAATGAAATACTTGCAAACGTCATATTATGGGTCCATGTCGTACTTGAACAAACTGTCAAACGAACATGATGGCTATATACTCGCGCTGCTGGGTTTCAGACAACCGGTAGTGAGCGCATGTGTCCTGACGAGACTGAATCAATTACTTAATCATTTATCTCTTCATTAATTACCATGGACTGACCCGTGTCCGTACTTGACTAAAATATATATATGTGCACTAACATCATGCACAACCTTGGAAGAGTAAGAAAATATCCGTCTTCACTACTTGACGGTCAATACAACAAGGGTCCGGTAACCTAGTCACCGAGCGTGACCATATCGACGCTTACACGTCACGACTTGACCGTGCATTTCGCGTTCATAACCACGTAAAGTATAAAGATCAATTTATATTAATTCCATTGACCCTAATCATGCGCACTGCCAATTTCTAGCAAACGCCGTCAATAAAACTACCGTAACACATATATCCATCCAACCCCACCCACCCATGTATCTGTCTTATCTATCTATCTATCTATCTATCTATCTATCTATCTATCTATCTATCTATCTATCTATCTATCTATCTATCTATCTATATATATATATATATATATATATATATATATATATATATATATATATATATATATAAACTACTTTCATCTCCTCTCTCTATAACTTATTAATACAATACCCCAAAAAATACATATCTACAAATACTGAAAGACTTCCATCATTGTATGGTTAAATGTTGATCCTGCTTTTCTCTTTTTTTTTGTACATATTCATTCGCTCTCAAATCCCATTATTATTTTATCCCTATTTAATTTGCTCCTTCCCAATTTTCACATGTATGCAGAATAAACGGCTTCTGTTTTCAATCCCTTCCTCAAACAATAGACGGTGGTTTTTTTATTATCTCTCTCTCTCTTTTGTCCCTTTGTTCTATCATCTTCCCCATTCTCTTCATCCATTTCTCTAACATGCTGTCTTCTTCTTGTGACGAAGACAGTTGTTGAGGACAATGGCCATAGTTCAAACAATGCCATTGGCTATCAACAAACGGAGAAATTTCATTTTCACCATTTTTTTTTTCTTCTTAATTTTGGTCTCTTTTTCACTTGATACTTGAATTCCTACAGTCTTTTTATCCTCTTTCTTATTTTTTTTCTCCTTCTCCCATTCTATAATGTCATTAACTCAATCCTCTTCTTCTGTCTTCCTCTACTGGTGAGCTTCAAGAACTGATACACAGCTTTTTTCAGTTCATATCTTCTGCTCTTATTTCCTCAATACTCTCTTCCCTTTCATCTCACAGAACAGTTATGGGGTTCCGGGTTCGAAACCAGCTAGGGTCACGCTAGTTTACACAGCTCTAAATGGATACTTGACTCAGCTCGTGAGTTATGGAAGGCTAAGGCAGCAAGGAAAGGAAATTGGTTACCCCACCTCATTAAGCTGATCCTAGTATGGTGAAGTGTCTAACCCTTCACTCCTCTAAGGTAGTGTCTGCTATGGGACTACCTTTCCTTACCCCTTCCCTAGGAGTCATTGCAAGTTCAGCTTCGTCTGTTCAGTGCAATTTCTTCTCCGTTTTTTTCATAATTAAACTTGCGCTTTTCTTTCGTTTTGTGAAAATCATTTCTAACATTGTTATTTTCCATTCTCCATCTGCCCAGTTTTACCTGATCCTGTATTAGAGAATGACACTGCAATAGGTGAATTATCAAGCTTAAGACCGTTAGGAATTTGGTATCAAACGTTAGGCTAGCAGAGATGGACGCATGGCAGGATGTATGCGTCGTGTACACAGCAAGCGAGATCAAGAAAAGGTTAACTTTCATACTCTTCGACATACACTGAGGGAGACTGATGACCTAAGGGTTTGCCCGGAGTGGAGTGATGTCGATTCTGATCAACAATAACAATAACCTGATCCTGTAAAACAAAATGCCGCCTATATCAGTCTACAAGCGTATGTGAATATACCAGTCTACAAGCGTATGTGAATATACCAGTCTACAAGCATATGTGAATATACCAGTCTACAAGCGTATGTGAATATACCAGTCTACAAGCGTATGTGAATATACCAGTCTACAAGCGTATGTGAATATACCAGTCTACAAGCGTATGTGAATATACCAGTTTACAAGCGTATGTGAATATACCAGTCTACAAGAGTACGTGAATATACCAGTCTACAAGCGTATGTGAATATACCAGTCTACAAGCGTATGTGAATATACCAGTCTACAAACGTATATGAATATACCAGTCTACAAGCGTATGTGAATATACCAGTCTACAAACGTATATGAATATATCAGTCTACAAGCGTATGTGAATATACCAGTCTACAAGCGTATGTGAATATACCAGTCTACAAGCGTATGTGAATATACCAGTCTACAAGCGTATGTGAACATACCAGTCTACAAACGTATATGAATATACCAGTCTACAAGCGTATGTGAATATACCAGTCTACAAGCGTATGTGAATATACCAGTCTACAAACATATGTGAATATACCAGTCTACAAGCGTATGTGAATATACCAGTCTACAAACGTATATGAATATACCAGTCTACAAGAGTACGTGAATATACCAGTCTACAAGCGTATGTGGAATTATCAGTCTACAAGAGTACGTGAATATACCAGTCTACAAGCGTATGTGAATATACCAGTCTACAAGATTACGTGAATATACCAGTCTACACGCGTATGTGGAATTACCAGTCTACAAGAATGTGTCAATATACCAGTCTACAAGAATGTGTGAATATACCAGTCTACAAGAATACGTGAATATACCAGTCTACGAGAGTACGTGAATATACCAGTCTACGAGAGTACGTGAATATACCAGTCTACAAGAATGTGTGAATATACCAGTTGTAAAGTGCAATCTTTACTATCTTGCAATATAATACATTTATATACTTATTATGTTCGCAAATATTTTGTAAACAAAGTATTTCCTTCTTTAAGTGCTCAAGGAGAAGTCATTTTTGAGTTACTTCCCTTGAAAGGAGTTCCGTCATCTTCGATCGGACTCCGCGGACGAGTCTAGGCCTACTGCGATTTATTCTTTGGCTGGGTAGGAATAGATTGTTCTTGCTTCAGTATATCTATGGCCTGAATTTATACGTAGTGTTTGTATGAGTAGGACGAGTCTGTCTTATATATGGATATCTTTACATTTCTAAGTCGAACTGTGTTGGTTGTCGCTAGAAAAGGTCAAAGGCTATGCAGCGGAAGTATCGCTAGCAGGGGGTGTGATTCATGGCTGTCATCCTGTCGGGATGTCGAATTTTGTTGTAGTAGGCTTATCGCCGAAAAAGTGATCTATAAGTAAATGGGGAAAAGTGATAGTCATTTAGACATGTTGTATGTACTTTACCCCAGTGTTTATTCTCTTTTGCCAAGGAATGGCAAAGTTATATTTCGCATAGAAAGGTAAAACCACAATTTATTATGAACTTGGGCTTCGCCATCGTTGTCGATAAGCAGATGCACAGTGGTACTTTTGAAAAGAATATTTATTCAAAGGAAGATGACATTCCTATGTATCAGCACTAGATTATATGATATTATTCAATTACCTCTATGATAGAAGCTATGAAGAAATGAGGACATTTAACGAATGACCAATTTTGGTCTGTATCCAATAGTGAGTGAAGCTCACGAGAGAAGCACAGCCATGTTGAAATCCATATACTTTGTATTTATCGAGTGAGAAAAAGGGATGCCTGTACTATCGCTCGATGAACCAAGAGATCACTGCTACATGTGAGAACCCATGTCTGGGATTCCTATATCTTTATGAAAAATATATATATATTGAACTTTACGTGAAGGGATATTCGCTAGACGAGGTTAGGTCTAGGAGCCTTCCTATATATTGGTTATGGTCTGACGTGCCCAGTCAGTAAAGCCAGATGATTTACATGATGGAACTCTGAATGCTTATTTACGAATGCTCCATTATGATATTTGCCAAGCATGAATGCTAACTTAAGATGATATTCCTGTGATCAACATTATGCTGTCTATGTCGACATTTGTTCCTGTAACCATACACGTACTGTCCAAGTGTGCGTCTCATTAAATGTTATAAAAAGACCACCGTAGTTCCAGTACTTCTTGAATTCGAACAGTGTGAGCATGAGTGATGTACTACCAACCTGTCAACTCTATCGAATCATTCTACCATTCGCGTTCTGACATTCATATACACACTCATTGTCTACACTCACATTCTTGTCGGAGCCTCATCACGTTCCAGGACAAGATGACCTGTATGACCAAAACTGTGCTGGGTTTAATGAGTTGACAATCGTTACACTTTACTACACCAGTACCAACATCTACATTTATCAACTGGTGGACATTCACGGCATTTAACAAATAAAACGTGAGTTAACAACTAATGGCCAGTATGAGTTTAACAACTGGTGTGCCAGCTTCCTGGGTCAACCTGCACAGTGACCATATTGAGAAGTAAACTACTGAGACCAGACGTTCCTTGGGGTCTGTTACGACACACAAATACATCAACAGTACAACTCTACAGTGATGTCAGCGTGACCTGTCCTGTCGACAGTATGCAGTAACTAGGTCAGCGTTTGTTGACATTTGGTTCGTTGGACATTTGCCATACAACTGACAGTGTTACACAGCAAGCTTGGTTGAAACATAGAACATTACACATCAGGACTGGAGAATATTTGACAGTGTTTGCGAAAGGAAATGTTATTGAACTGAGAAGTCCTACATCGATTGTTATCATTCACATCAACGATGGAGCTTCTATTTCTGTGTTGAATTTAAAATAATTAGACCAGAAGTATTTGTTTAATAAAGTACCACAGTACTGTACTATTAGGCAGTGTAACTGAGCCTTCTTTACAACACATTCTTTCTGCAACACTCTATTTACATCATATTGCCATACTATTTATGCATTTATGTATTTATGTTTAAATATTTATATGTGATATTTGTTTGTATCCAGCGGGTTGTTGTTTTGGTTGGGCGGTGTCACACAACAGAGTATCCCACGTAATAGACGGTCTGATGTGTGCGTTTCTATAGGTGCAATTTTCTTGATTGAAAATTTGCTGCGACAGCTGTTGCTATTAGTGTTAGCTGTGAAAACTGTACTCATTGTTGTTTTTGTAATATTCCTCTGTTCTTTAGTTTGTTTTGATTTGTTTGTAATTTGTTGGTCTACCCTATTCTATCTTTCAGTTCTATTCTCAATTTATATTTGTATACTGTGGCGTTATTTGTATTTGTTATCCTCTTGCGGTTTATCTTTTATTGTTTTTCCCATTTGATTTATTTCATTTCCGCAAATGTTTTCATGTTCTTCTGTATAACTGTTTTGTTTTGTGCCTGATCGACATACACTATTTAAAATATAGTTGATCATATAAATTGATGTACAAGAATCAACTGATAGTTAATTGCTATTACTAAAGGTACACAGTTGATGATATAAAACACTATTTCTGGTGCACTGCACTTATATTATAGAGTGAACCAGCAACTTATAGCTGTTATTATATAAGGATTTATACAAGACCTTTGTAAGGCTTGTTTCCCACAGTGATTGGGATAGTTAAGTACTATTTTCCACAGGTTACAATGTTATCATTCAAGGTCTTTGATTAAGACTAAGAAAGTGAATTTATTTACTTTTGCAAATTACTGATCTTATTAGACAAGATGTCTACATTAGATTATTTTATCACACAAGGCAAGGCTCTTGATAAGACTGGTCAGCAATTAGAAGAATGGGCAGTTGCTCAATATGACAAAGCATTAGCTGCTGCTGCTGAAGAAAGAAAAGCATTGATTGAAGAAAAGAAATTAGCAGCTGAGGAGAAAAGATTAGAAGCTGAGGAAAAAAAATTACAAAGAGAGTATGAACAAAAGAAATTGCAGATACAGACTGATGAAAAAAGATTCCAGATGGAAATGGAAAAAGAGAAAAGAAAAGATGAAGCTGCTGCAGAAGAGAAAAAAAGAGAACATGAACACAAAAAAGAACTTTTAGCATTTGAGTTAGAAAAGTTAAAGTTAACAAACATAAGTAATGTTAATCAAGCATCTGGTGGTAATGGTAAACCCTTTACTTACAAGGTCAAGGTACCAGCGTTCAACCCTTCCAGTGATGACATAACATTCTGGCTAAATAGATTTGAACGCTCTTGTCGAGCCCATAATGTGGACAAATCACAATATGCTAACCAGTTATCAGAAAATCTGAAAGGTGATTCTCTGACTAGTTTAAGTTTGGTTGAAGAGGCTGACAAAGATAACTATGATGTTATTAGGGCAGCCTTATTAAAGAAGTATCAGTTGTCTGAAAAGGGTTATCGGAAGTTGTTTAAGACAATGGTGCCTGAGGCAGGTGTAGAATTCTCAGAATTCATTGCAAGGACACGTCTTACATTTGATCGTTGGATTGAGCTATCCAAAACAGAAAAGACTTATGAAGCACTTATGGACTTGATACTCAGAGACAAGATTATGTCAAGTATAAATAAACCTTTCCTCGAATTCTTACATGAGCGTAAACCTAAGTCTCTAAAAGAAATGGAACAGTATTGTACCCAATACGTCACTGCACATCCAGACGTAGCTATTAGCAACAGTAAGGTTAAAGAAGGTATGCCAGTTGCTTCTGCAACACCATACAACCCTAATCACTCTCACAAATTCCAAGGACCTCAAAATAGGTTTAATAAAAAAGGTAACTATTACAGTTATCAGAACCAAGGTAACCAATCATTTCAGGGTTCTTCTTCGAATACCTGGAGAGAGCTGACAGCCCTCGATTCAGGGGTGGTCATAATTACAGGAACTTTCGCAAAGGAAGTCATTCTAGAAACTATCCAAGTTTTCCTTCATGGAGACAACAAGATCATAATTACAGAGATACTCATTATAATGAATATGATGATAGTAACCAAAGGATCTATGATTCAAACCCGAGTAGGGGTTATAATAGTGGAAACAATGATAAGTACAGAGGCAATAATAACAGAGGTAGAGCACAATTCAAAAAACATAAAGCTCATTACCGGCGAACTCTGCACAGCAAGAGTCCCACGAAGCCTATAAACAAAATAAAGATAATGATGACTCTAATAATATGGCATGTGCCGCTTTTGATTTTGGGAGAGCATCTCAGTGCCCCCAATGCAAAACATTATTTGAGCCAACCACAGTGTCTACTTTAAGCTGTGGGCATCCTCTTCCCGCTCTTCCTGCGTCAATCGCGCATGATGGGAGAGGTTCTCTTGTCTTACACAAAGGTTTAGTAAATGACAATCCAGTCTCAGTACTTTTTGATTCTGGATGCACAACTATTGGGGTTAGGCAGTCACTCATAGATCCTTCTCATTCTACAGGCAAAGTAGTCAAATGCGTAACATTTGGCGGCACCATAGAGAAATACTCTACCGCTATCATTAGGATTGCTACTCCTTTCTTCACAGGAGATGTACACGCATGTCTTTTGCCGAATCCGATCGCTGATCTTATCATCGGTCGCATTCACGGAGTCAAAGAATGCACTCCGGAGCAAATTTCCGTTTGGGAAAATCAAAATATGCAATCTGCTAATGCGGTAGTCACTAGAGCTCAAGCTCTCAATATGCCTGAAACTTCATCTGTTGAAGATAATGAAGTGCATAACCAAGATGATCCCTTGGTAATTTCTCGTGACTCGTTTATAAAACAACAAGAAGAAGATCCGACTCTTAAGAAATTCTTCACTCTTGTAACGAAAGGTGATCCGAATAAAGATTCAAATTGTAAATCTTGGATTACAATGAAGAATGGCGTACTTGTACGTATGGTGCAAGACTCCACTAAGTCAAGTCATTCTCAGATTCTTGTACCCAAGAATTTGAGAGTTAAGATCTTACAACATGCACACGACTCTCAGTGTGCTGGTCACATGGGTTTTTCCCGTACAAAGTCAAGAGTTCTTGCGGCTTTCTTTTGGCCTTTTGTGAACAAGGACATACGGATCTATTGTCGATCCTGTAAAGTATGTCAAGAAGTCAAATCCAAAGGTCCTCGTCATGCTGCGCCTATTCAGGCTGCAGATATTCCTATTCGTCCATTCCAGAAAATGGCGATAGACATCATTGGTCCATTCAAGATCAAATCTGCTAGAGGACATCAGTTTATCTTAACGTGTGTAGACATGTGCACACGTTGGCCAGAGGCTATCCCTCTAAAGAGCATTACTACCGCTGACATTGCAGATGCTCTTTGGCTTATATTTTCTCGGCTGGGATTCCCCGGAGAAATATTATCAGATCATGGCACCCAACTGATATCGGATACCATGTCTCAAGTAATGTCTACTCTACAGATAGAGAGATCTTTGAGTAGCATCTATCATCCTATGTCCAATGGGATGGTCGAGCGACTAAATAGAACACTTAAGAACTTATTAGGGAAGATAACTGAGGATCATCCTCAAGATTGGGATAGGGTTTTACCCGCGGCCCTCTTCGCGTACAGAGAGGTCCCCAATGAACATACAGGGTTTTCTCCCTTTGAACTTGTCTTTGGGCCGCGCGGTCGCGCGCCCCAATGTCTTTGCTGCATGATCTTATAACAGCTGACAATATTGACGATGACACAAAATCTTCTTACGAGTATGTCATCGCGCTGAGACAAAAGATTATCGAAGCATGCAAATTGGCAACGTCCTCTTCTGAATTTGCTAAGCAGAAGGCAAGACAATTTGCTAATAAGAAGAGAACTTTACGACAACTTTGTCCTGGTGACAAAGCATTTGTTTTGCTACCTTGTCGTGAAAATAGACTCCTTATTAGTTGGAAAGGTCCGTACGATATAATATCGAAAATTTCAGATGTTGACTACATCGTCGATATTAACGGGAAGCATAAAACCTTCCACATCAATATGCTTACGGAGTTCCATGAACGTCCTGACTATCTACAGCCTATTTTCCAGGCAACGGACGATTCTCATGTCAAACATGGTCATTACTCATCACTGTCTGTAATACAGGATGAGGAAACAAGTTTTTCGGATGTTAATCTTCCGCTTCCAATGATCCCACTTCATTCTAGTGAATCATGGAAAGACGTTACTGTTTCTCCTGATTTGTCTCTAGGAGAACAGCGACAAGTTTTGTCTATGTTACAAACATTTCAGGATGTCCTCACTGACATCCCTGGACAAACTCATGTCATTGAGCATGACATTGTTCTAACTGAACATACTCCAATTAGGGTTAGACCTTATCCTATCCCTATACATTTCCAAACACAGGTTGAAAAGGAGTTGGATGAAATGATAGATTTACAAATAATCGAACCATCCACTTCTGCATATTCTTCGCCGATGGTTATTGTTCGAAAAAAAGACAATAACATACGCCTTTGCGTTGACTATCGCAAATTGAATCAAGTTACGAAGTTCGATGCTGAACCTATGCCTTTACTAGAAGAGCTACTTACTCGTCTTTCTAAATCGCATTTTTTCACTAAACTTGATTTGTCTAAAGGATATTGGCAAGTTCCATTATCCGAACGCGCCAAACCTCTTACCGCTTTCTCTACTCCCAGAGGCCTTTTCCAATGGAATTTTATGCCTTTCGGCCTTATGAACGCACCAGCTACATTTGTACGCATGATGCGTCGAATCCTATCGTATCGGTCAGATGTCATTGCTTATCTAGACGACATCTGTCTTTTCAGCGATACTTGGGAAGATCACTATTCGGGGTTAGTTGAATTATTATCAACTCTGCGTGAGTATAACCTGACAGCAAAACCATCCAAAGCTTGTATTGGCTTTAGCGAAATTGCTTTCTTAGGCCATCGAGTAGGTCACGGTTTCTTGAAGACAGAGACCATAATATCACTAAGATACTTAACATCTCTATCCCTAGGACTAAAAAGCAAGTGCGAAGTCTTTTAGGTCTCATACAATTTTATGGACGTTTCATTCCGAATCTGTCCTCTATCATGGCACCTCTCTCTACACTATTAAAGAAAGGGTCGCCTAACATGGTTCACTGGTCTCATGAATGCCAATCTTCACTAGAGAAGATCAAAACTATGTTTTCATCACCACCTATTTTAGTGTTACCTACAACAGATAAGACATTTGTTCTTCGTAGTGACGCTTCATCCACTGGGATTGGAGCGGCACTAATGCAAGAGTACTCTGGAACTCTGCATCCTGTAATGTATATATCCAGAAAACTTAATGCTGCAGAAAGGAATTACTCGGTTTTAGACCGTGAATTATTGGCAATGGTTTGGTCAATTCTCAAACTCCAAAGATTCCTTCTGGGCGCGCATTTCGTAGTGGAAACTGACCAAAAAGCTCTTACGGCTATCCAAAGTAAGAACTTGAAGAGCTCGAGATCAACTCGATACGCAATCGCTCTTCAACCTTTTCATTTCTCGGTACGAGCTATCCGTGGTTCAGAAAATGTGATGGCGGACATTCTGTCCAGATGCCCACATGATGCCACTTAACTGTTAAATATTGGATCTTTTTAATATGTATAACTTTACAACAGTTATTTTTTGTTTCTTTACTAAGATACACATTTGTAATTTAATAATAGAATGATGGTATCGCTACTTAGCGGTTTATTGATGTTTATTCACCGCTGTTCTTTGATGATTGTTTCTTCATAAATCATAAATTTAAGATTATAGTGTGAATTTTTGGTATGCATTGTATAATTACCAGAATTGTATTATACGTACATCACACCTTCCTGGAAACATTTATTCGTAGAGAAACAATTTCTCTCAGATTTTGAGATATATTCTCACCGGTCATATTAGGAATTATAGTTATTCCTGATATTTTCATCTGCGCAGTATTCTTGCGTTGTGAGCCTATTCTACGTTGCTCCTAGATGTATTTAAAAAAAAAATTTTTTTTTTTTTTTCCCGGGAGGTGTAGTAAGACTGTAAAGTGCAATCTTTACTATCTTGCAATATAATACATTTATATACTTATTATGTTCGCAAATATTTTGTAAACAAAGTATTTCCTTTTTTAAGTGCTCAAGGAGAAGTCATTTTTGAGTTACTTCCCTTGAAAGGAGTTCCGTCATCTTCGATCGGACTCCGCGGACGAGTCTAGGCCTACTGCGATTTATTCTTTGGCTGGGTAGGAATAGATTGTTCTTGCTTCAGTATATCTATGGCCTGAATTTATACGTAGTGTTTGTATGAGTAGGACGAGTCTGTCTTATATATGGATATCTTTACATTTCTAAGTCGAACTATGTTGGTTGTCGCTAGAAAAGGTCAAAGGCTATGCAGCGGAAGTATCGCTAGCAGGGGGTGTAATTCATGGCTGTCATCCTGTCGGGATGTCGAATTTTGTTGTAGTAGGCTTATCGCCGAAAAAGTGATCTATAAGTAAATGGGGAAAAGTGATAGTCATTTAGACATGTTGTATGTACATTACCCCAGTGTTTATTCTCTTTTGCCAAGGAATGGCAAAGTTATATTTCGCATAGAAAGGTAAAACCACAATTTATTATGAACTTGGGCTTCGCCATCGTTGTCGATAAGCAGATGCACAGTGGTACTTTTGAAAAGAATATTTATTCAAAGGAAGATGACATTCCTATGTATCAGCACTAGATTATATGATATTATTCAATTACCTCTATGATAGAAGCTATGAAGAAATGAGGACATTTAACGAATGACCAATTTTGGTCTGTATCCAATAGTGAGTGAAGCTCACGAGAGAAGCACAGCCATGTTGAAATCCATATACTTTGTATTTATCGAGTGAGAAAAAAGGGATGCCTGTACTATCGCTCGATGAACCAAGAGATCACTGCTACATGTGAGAACCCATGTCTGGGATTCCTATATCTTTATGAAAAATATATATATTGAACTTTACGTGAAGGGATATTCGCTAGACGAGGTTAGGTCTAGGAGCCTTCCTATATATTGGTTATGGTCTGACGTGCCCAGTCAGTAAAGCCAGATGATTTACATGATGGAACTCTGAATGCTTATTTACGAATGCTCCATTATGATATTTGCCAAGCATGAATGCTAACTTAAGATGATATTCCTGTGATCAACATTATGCTGTCTATGTCGACATTTGTTCCTGTAACCATACACGTACTGTCCAAGTGTGCGTCTCATTAAATGTTATAAAAAGACCACCGTAGTTCCAGTACTTCTTGAATTCGAACAGTGTGAGCATGAGTGATGTACTACCAACCTGTCAACTCTATCGAATCATTCTACCATTCGCGTTCTGACATTCATATACACACTCATTGTCTACACTCACATTCTTGTCGGAGCCTCATCACGTTCCAGGACAAGATGACCTGTATGACCAAAACTGTGCTGGGTTTAATGAGTTGACAATCGTTACACTTTACTACACCAGTCCCAACATCTACATTTATCAACTGGTGGACATTCACGGCATTTAACAAATAAAACGTGAGTTAACAACTAATGGCCAGTATGAGTTTAACACCAGTCTACAAGAATACGTGAATATACTAGTCTACAGGTGTATGTGAATATACCAGTCTACAAGCGTATGTGAATATACCAGTCTACAAGCGTATGTGAATATACCAGTATACAAGCGTATGTGAATATACCAGTTTACAAGCGTATGTGAATATACCAGTCTACAAGAGTACGTGAATATACCAGTCTACAAGCGTATGTGGAATTACCAGTCTACAAGAGTACGTGAATATACTAGTCTACAAGCGTATGTGGAATTACCAGTCTACAAGAGTACGTGAATATACCAGTCTACAAGCATATGGGGAATTACCAGTCTACAAGAGTACGTGAATATACCAGTCTACAAGAGTACGTGAATATACCAGTCTACAAGAGTATGTGGAATTACCAGTCTACAAGAGTACGTGAATATACCAGTCTACAAGAGTACGGGAATATACCAGTCTACAAGAGTACGTGAATATACCAGTCTACAAACGTATGTGGAATTACCAGTCTACAAGAATGTGATAAAAGGTTTTGATGTTAATAAGAGATGGGCTATCCTGGACAAATAGGTGTATCAGATGATACCAGGATAGTGCCAGATAACAGACTGGTCTTAAAAGTAATACCCCTTTTTCTGAAAAGAGCAAGGGTGTATAGACATCAAAGTGGGGTCAAGCTATGCAAGTTCTCAGAGAAGATGATGTGTACTTGAGTCCCTATTTATATTGATTTAACGGGTCTAGGGGATGTAGATTGCAACAGAAATTTCAACTTTAATGAAAATTAGTTAAGAAAGGCTGTATTAAATTTATATGTACAATTTAATGGTCCTGAACATCAATCTTTTTGTCGGGACTTTCAAAGTCAAGAAAATGTTTATTACAGAATCAAATAAATAATTTGGAAAACAAATCTGTTCATTTCTGTAACGGGTCACTGGAATGTCTGCACACACAGTTCTTGTTGCAAATATTACTGCTGTTCTAGTCCTACACTGTAAGGTCTGCTATTGTCATCATACCATAGTTGTTTCTAAGTTTATGTGGGTGAACCAGTTTTTGGATGAACCACCATTTGCCTTGTAAAGGACTTATCTTTAGACTGATGCTACTGCTGTTCTTCCACTAGTAGTCAGGATCGCCAACTGTGTGAATCCTGGCTGAGACGATGGTGTCTAGCTTCAAGTGTCTGAGAAGCGCTCAACTTCCACACGTCCCTCTTTTCAATAGCATGCAGCCACGATGTAAATTCGTAATATGACCTGGAATAGAAGGACAACCCTTTCTATGTATAAATCTGCCTCAATCACTTCACCCCTAAACAATAGTAAAACTTACTATGATCAATCCTGTGTGCTAACAAGTTGCACAAGACCTTAAATTCCGTTGTCTACCATCAGTTTCATGAAATCATTCTTTTTCTGGTGTTGATTCAATGGTTGGGTCTTTTTCCCCTGTTTTGCTTCCATACCATAAGCATGTCAAGTACAATACAGCATGTGACCTCTTGATTACTTCATTTTAACCTTCCCTATATGTTTATTACATGATCTATGAACAGTGTGTCACTCCAGAAGAAATACAAAATTAAACCGATACTAACACTTACTGGTCGTAATCGTGCCATATTTTCAAACATTAGACACATTTTTTTCAATTCGAACAAGCCTGCACATTCCTACTTAGGTCGGTATGACATAACACATTCCGCCGGCAGTTTTCACTTTCGAATTAATATGGAACACATAGGCTTTTAAATTACAGGTCAAATATTTAACAAACTATGCAAATAAAATTATTTCTCTTACCCTCAGGTAAATATGTTCACTCACACACAAGCTGACTGGCCGTAAACGGGTTCTTATCACTGCTTTCACAGATCAGATGGCAAAAGCTTGGTCATACAGTCTTCTTAGAACACGTCAGCTCGGCGTGGTGTTTATGAATCATTGGCGGATAACCACAAAAAGTTGATACTATTTATAGCATTACCCACCCGACCAATCAGAGAAGAGTCAAAAACCAAAAGTTAACTTTTTGAGACTCGAAAATATTGTGGTTTCTAAGCGTGTTTGTCTAATCTGACCAAATCTGAATATTTTATTTTAAAGTTATTTGTCGACCGATTTCAATTATCAAAAGTGATAATTGAACGGCCAATTAATCTCTATCGTTCTATATAGTTTTCCTTTAGTTATTCCTTTGCATTTCACTCTGGGCAATTTTTAAGTAATTAAACTGGCCTGACCCTGATGTGAAAATATTACGAAAATAAATTTTTCTACTACAACAAAATTTTATCATGCGGGAATATTTAGGATTATATGTTAAGCACTATCAGCGCTATAATTTAAGACATTTCCCACTGTTTAACTCTCTTTAGTTTTTAAGAAATAAAATATCTTCGTTCGGTCAAAAACCCAAAATAGGCATACTTCCCTGTCAACCAAAATTTTCTTAACACTACAAGAAAGGAAAACGATTTGATTGGTTGTTAAATTGGTACTATGCTCTTAGATAATTTTTAGGATGGGTGGTAACCTTTTGACTTGTTTCTTAGAAAAATTCAAATCCGCTAGATAAATTGTTCGCGGTGAATTTGACTAGCCCCTCAAACAAATTTCAAATATAGTAGTTATTTATAGATTTTAAAAAATACGTTAACTAGTTTTTGAGCGCGGAATTTTTGAGCGTGTTGTTATACAGATTCACTTCACTACAAAGAATGTGTGAATATACCAGTCTACAAGAACATGTGAATATACCAGTCTACAAGAATGTGCGAATATACCAGTCTACAAGAATGTGCGAATATACCAGTCTACAAGAATGTGTAAATATACCAGTCTACAAGAATGTGTGAATATACCAGTCTACAAGAATATGTGAATAAACCAGTCTACAAGAATATGTGAATAAACCAGTCTACAAGAATGTGTGAACATACCAGTCTACAAGAATGTGTGAACATACAAGAAGACGTGAATATACCAGTCTACAAGAGTGTGTGAATATACCAGTCTACAAGAGTACGGGAATATACCAGTCTACAAGAGTACGTGAATATACCAGTCTACAAAAGTACGTGAATATACCAGTCTACAAGCGTATGTGGAATTACCAGTCTACAAGAGTACGTGAATATACCAGTCTACAAGCGTATGTGGAATTAGCAGTCTACAAGAGTACGTGAATATACCAGTCTTTAGGAATATGTGAATATACCAGTCTACAAGAATGTGTGAATATACCAGTCTATAAGAATGTGTGAATATACCATTCTACAAGAATGTGTGAATATACCAGTCTACAAGAATGTGTGAATATACGAGTCTACAAGAATGTGTGAATATACAAGAATACGTGAATATACCAGTCTACAAGAGTATGTGAATATACCACTCTACAAGAATGTGTGAATACCAGTCTACAAGAATGTGTGAATATACCAGTCTACAAGAATGTGTGAATATACAAGAATACATAAATATACCAGTCTACAAGAATGTGTGAATATACCAGTCTACAAGAATACGTGAATATACCAGTTTACAAGAGTACGTGAATATACCAGTCTACAAGAGTACGTGAATATACCAGTCTACAAGAGTACGTGAATATATTACTTTACAAGAGTACGTGAATATATTAGTCTACAAGAGTACGTGAATATACCAGTCTACAAGAGTACGTGAAATACCAGTCTACAAGAGTACGTGAATATATTAGTCTACAAGAGTACGTGAATATACTAGTCTACAAGAGTACGTGAATATACTAGTCTACAAGAGTATAGAATATACTAGTCTACAAGAGTACGTGAATATATTAGTCTACAAGAGTACGTGAATATACCAGTCTACAAGAGTACGCGAATATACTAGTCTACAAGAGTACGTGAATATACTAGTCTACAAGAGTACGTGAATATACCAGTCTACAAGCGTATGTGGAATTACCAGTCTATAAGAGTATGTGAATATACCAGTGTTGTGTCTGTTTTTATCCTGTAAGACACGTTGTAGCCTTAATAGATATGTTGATTTTGGTTAGGGTTAGATATTAAATCTGATTTAAAACATTGTCAGAATATGTCGGGCTTACAGGTAGCCGACTACAGTGTCAATGCGCGAATCGTAGTGTGTAGAGTTCGAACACTGGGATCAAGGTTAATATAAGTCGAAAAAGTCAAACAGTACAACAGGGTCCTTGACCAACTTGGTAATATAATATACTTGACCCATTGGCTGGTAAGTTAGTTAAATTGTTTATGTTTATTTTGACGACGACGAAGACGATAAACTTGCAGAGTAGACATACTCTTACATTGACGGTTGCACATATTAGTCAACCAAGTATGGCATGAATATCATATTAATATTCCATTTCCATATCTATTTGATGGACCTCATAAATGATCTTGCGCTAGAAGATTCCTTTACAACAATATATATATCTGAGACGCCATACGATTCACTGGAAAAACTTCAGTGTATTTAAAACCAAACATACTCCAACAGAGGATCTGTTCTCACTAGCGGCGGGCCATCAAGGACCGCGCCGAAGCCCTAACTAGATCGTGCTGGTTATTTAAAAGGCGAGTATCAATCGGAGATACATATATAAACGACGCACTTTCTCCTGGAAGGTAGCAAAACCTATAATCAATTAACTATTCCCGTAATATGGGACACTTAGATCAGACCAACGTCTGTCTTCTTATGCCGGCATTTTGTCTCTCTCTCTCTGACATGAAAGCGTACTCTGGTAACAACCAAATACATCGAACCAATTTGTGCTCTTTAGTGCAGAATTAATTTAAACTATTATTACTTACACAGATGCGTACCTATAGTACATCTAACAAAGTTAGACTTTGGCATCTGGTAAACTGTTAAGTCTCGTACCCTTAATACCTATGCGAAAAAGGACGTAACAACCAGTCTACAAGAATATGTGAATATACCAGTCTACAAGTATATTTGAATATACCATTCTACAAGAGCATGTGAATATACCAGTCTACAAGAGTATGTGAATATACCAGTCTACAAGAACATGTGAATATATCAGTCTAAAAGAGTATGTGAATTTATCAATCTACAAAAGTATGTGAATATACCAGTCTACAAGAGCATGTGAATATATCAGTGATAGAGTGTATATTTGGATAACGACTGTTTATTCTGTGTTGTTATTATTTTTCCTTCGCCCTATCTTTGGACACCCGAACCAAGGTAGTCACTCACAGATGTTGGAGGTGATGGAGATGAAGAGGTAGGGTGTCTCTGGACTGGTTTGCGTGGGTGGTGTGTTGACATTATGTATACAGGAATGATATCGATAAAGTTCCACCCAGAGCAACTGTACACTCGCTCCATGGACGTCACACTGACTCACGACGAGGAAGTGAATAAGTAATAGCTGGTGACGTTTCCAAACATTTATTAGGACGCCACAATAGGTACGCTGACACTGACGATCAATCACAAGCAAGGTAAGGCATATCAATCAACATAATGTAACGTTCCTCAATAAATTGTGCATTCAAGTAAGCTGATCTCATAGATATGTTAGCTTCAGCAGGTTCAGCTAAAACATTCGGAATATGCGAGTTAATCAACTCTTTCCTGATACAAATAGATCATGGGTATATATAAATATAGGCAAGTCTCAATACAAACATCACGGAAATGGCGGGTTGTGAATCCAGCTCACGTTGACCTTCTGTGGACATATTTTCTAAGTCTAACCTTCGTAAAGTTCGAGGAACATCATAATAACTGTTCTGTGGGCATAAGTAGCCTGAAACATAGATATATCAGGTATAGAGATATCTGGTGTACTTCTAATAACAAAGTCTCTCCTCTGCCTGACGATGCGAATGAGCCGAACAACAATGGCTAACTTCACCGGCTACAGGACAAAGTAGGAAGAGCGATTACCTTTGTGTTCGAAAACACCACAATTCCAACCGTCTCCAGACGTTAGAATTAAACACATGGGACTAATGTTAATGGACTTGCCATCAAATTCACAGAAGGCTTTCCCCATGATGAAAGAAAAACTCGGGGACATAAGAACATATCTTGCCCCGTACCCAGATCAAAATCTCGACTCCTCGTCTGACAGCCTTCAACAACCCCCCTTAGCGACACATCCGCCGAACAACCTTTAACCCCGCGTTCGACACCGAAGATATAGTTCGACTTAGACATACAAAGATATTAAGATATAAGACAGACTCGTCCTACATAGACAAGAAATACACATAGATTCGGGCCATAGATATTCTGAAGCAAGAACAATCTATTTCTAACCAAACAAAGAATAGATCGCTGTAAACCTAGATTCCTCCGCTGAGTTCGATCTTCAGGAAAGATACAAGAACCGATAACTCACAGAATGAATACCCATCGCCTAATCTGAGTTCCGTCCTTTAGACTGAAAATCGTGACTTCAAAGATAAATATATTTTTATCAGACAAATAAATACATTTTACATTTGTATGCGTAATCTGTGCGCCACACAAAAGAATATGTGCGCAACAATCAGTCTACAAGAATATGTGAATATACCAGTCTACAAGAGCATGTGAATATACCAGTCTACAAGAGCTTATGAATATACCAGTCTAGAAGAGCATATGAATACTTACTTACTTAGTCGTTCCCCTTCTACCGTGAGGTGTAGAGGTAAAGTGAATACACCAGTCTAAAATAGTATGTGAATATACCAGTCTACAAGAGCTTTTAAGCCCACCAGTCTACAAGAACGTGTGAATATACCAGTCTATAAGAACATGTGAATATACCAATCTAGAAGAACATATGAAATACCAGTCTTCAAGAACATGTGAATATACCAGTCTATAACAGCATGTGAATATACTAGTCTACAAGAGTGTGAGTATGTTAATTTAGCAGTCTACAAGAGCATGTAAACATACCAGTGTACAACAGAATGTGAATATACCAGTCTACAAGAGCATGTGAATATACCAGTCTACAACAGAATGTGAATATACTAGTCTACAAGAGTATGAGTATGTGAATATACCAGTCTACAAGAGCATGTGAACATACCAGTCTATAAGAGCATGTGAATATACCAGTGTAAAACAGCATGTGAATATACCAGTCTACAAGAGCATGTGAATATACCATTCTACAAGAGCATGTGAATGTACCAGTCTACAAGAGCATGTGAATATACCAGTCTACGAGAGCATGTGAATGTACCAGTCTTCAAGAGCATGTGAATATACCAGTGTAAAACAGCATGTGAATATACCAGTCTACAAGAGCATGTGAATGTACCAGTCTACAAGAGCATGTGAATATACCCGTGTAAAACAGCATGTGAATATACCAGTCTACAAGAGCATGTGGATGCTTGGTGCAGGCTTCCTGTGGGACCAGCTACAGTGGCAGTCCCATACACATTAAGGAGCGCCAAAGAAAATGATGATGGCGGCGACGATGATGATGATATTGAGATGATGTTGATGATATTGATGATGATGATGTTGATGATGGTGATATTGATGATGATGATGATGATGATTGTAGTAAATTGAATGTGAATCGCTGTCACTTTTAAAATGAGTGGTCCGCCTCTGTCTTATTCTAAAATTTTGTCTCCTCTCATGTTTCTTTGTAATAGCTCCTACCAGCTCTATTTTTTGTGTTAGTCATGTCACGTTGAACAGGCTAGATTCCACTTCTTGCACGTGTGCATCGGCACCAAGCTAAAGGTCTTTTCATTTCTCCTTTCTTGTGGGTAGCTGCAGAATTCCATGAGTCTTTGATTCAGAGTGAATCCGGGCACACATGAAAGCGACCTTCGCCTTTCACGTGACTATTCGAATGACCGCCAGAGTGTCTCTACAGCTTACATAACCCCTTTTACCACGAGTCATCAGGGAGACAACTTCCCGAGGTCCTTACGTCGTTGTTACGCTGCCATCAATGCACGTGCAATCCCCGCCTGAACACCTGCTACTAAATTTGACTATATATGCTAGGTGTCTCTAACACTCTTTGCCCTTATCTCCAGAGAGTTTTAGTACCTTACAAAGTGATATCTGCGCCAGTGCAAATACCAGTTATATTGTGTTAGGAAATTATTCTTATTTCCTAAGCACACGCAATTACTTAATACATTAGCATAGGCCGCCAGGGCTTTAAATTATTTATATAGAGTAGAGATCTCTTGTTACTTTGTTTCATCTTAAATATATATATATAAATTTTTCCTTACGATAAATTTGTCCTCGACAGGGAAACTGAGTTTTATTAAGTGCGCCACCATCCAAAATCACAAAGGTGTTAATTAAGAGTGTTTTTCTTAAGACTGAAAATGTGAGTCGTGTACAATTGTAGCGAAAGGTAGCGAGTATAGTTGTCAGTAGTAGTTACTGATAGAACAGAAAAGAATTCTGTCTGAAAAGAATATAGTCACAGTGTCAGAGAAGAACACTGATATCACAGGATAGTCACGGCTGTGAAGGTCTCTACTTCAGATAGTAATCAGATAAACGTTAGAACCTAAGATGCCACCGTCGCTAGTAACTAACCGATGATAATCAACAATTCAGTAAAACTCAAAATGCAACAATATAAAATTGATAAGTCAGAGAAATACAATTACTGAATCATTTATTATGTACATCTATCTTTTGTTTTCTTCTTGTGCAAATATATCAATGATGAAAATGATGAACTTGAATGAATAAAAGATTAATTACACAATTACTCAATATTTGAGTTTTAATTATTAACTAGACAAAAGTCATCTTCTGGAATCTTGGAAATAGAACAGAAAATGCATCTAACTTTTCGTTTAACTAAACTGTCTCTTGTCATGCCTATTATCTTAGAACAGTTTGTTCATCATGACGCAGTTAGTGACTTTGCTGTATGACCACTCACAATGGCTTCTTGAAGTTTTCACATTGAATACTTATCATTAAGTTCTGTGAATGTCCTTTAGTAATACTACACAGCTGTATTAGTTGCAGGTCTTGCACCAGGCCACCAAGCACAGATGGGGCATAGCATTTGAATATAGATAACAATATATGATGCTCCTGAGGTGGTCCAGGAAGGCACTATTGATCTAAGATTCTGGACTTCTTGCTGGAGTATGACACGAACGAACCTGGAGACAATATGTGACAAGTGGCTAGCCTTTGGTAATAGGTTCCACAAGCCTACGTGTCCATGAATGAAGGTGTTCAGATGTGTGCATGTATATGAATGATACATGGATCTGTTCTGATCAGGATAGCGAGACAAGACATGTGTCTATCTGCATAAACATTCTAAAATAATACATGAATCAAATCTAATACATTTTATACAAAATCATGATGCTACCTTCGCTTTTCACATTCTAGAGTGCCGTCCATTATTCCAGTATAATAACTTTTAAGTGACCACTCCTAATGACATTCCTGATAAACGTTGGTATGCATCGAATTCCTTTATACATCCACAACTTAATTTCAGTTCAGTCCTCTGTTCTGATCCTGATACATATTTCTGTCATAATCTGCAATAGAACAAATTATTTATTCATACATTTACAAACGCTATAGAATAGATACAAAGTACAGAACAGACTCAGGTGAGGTAGAGCTGCACGGCAAACAGATGGTTAAAGGTTTTAGCCTCGGCAAGCGTCTTCTTCCTTCAGTCTATCTGTCTTCAGCTGTGTGTGTGTAAAGTTTAACAAGTCCGCTGCTGGCCTTTTTATAGCAAGAGCGGGGGGCGTATCGGTTGGCAATACATCGTCGCAGTTTCTCATACTGTTTATTTTTGCGTTTGGTGTACAGACTCGAGCGAGGTGTGTAAGTTTGGTCCAGAAAACATATTCGTTCTTTTCAACCCTACGGTGACATTAACACAAAAATTCCTTCTGCCATCACGCCATTTGCACATCGTTCGTGATACATACAAGAGTGTGTGTTGATTTGATTGGACGAAATTTTCTCTATACAGTGAATGGTAAGGCATTGTTTCATCACGCTACAACAATATTACTTTAGTGGGTGCCAAGGCGGTAAATAGTACTACTGTTTTTCACTTGGTCTGGGTATAGTAATTATTTTAAAGAATATTGCTATTTTGTAAATACTGAAGATAAGAGCATTGCTATTTTTGTAATTAATATAGTTTTATTACTTACTTGAGTAATAATCAATCGGGTAACTCTTAATTACCTTGGGATGTGTGTATAACCTTAAATTTGTTCCAAACATTTGTATCTTGTAAGGTAACTGTGTGTGGAATAATTACGCCGTGACCTCAGGTGTAAATAATCGCTGCCCGATAAACCAGCCACGCCGCGCACGGCGAAACGTCTTTTAATCGGGAAATGGGGCGAGACTTTTATTTGTGAGCCTGACGCCTTAGGGCAAATAACGCAAGAAGGAAAAGGGAGTGTAAAGGGTGAGGGTTTGTTTTTGTTTTGTAAGTGCGAGAGTGAATAATTAGATATGTCCAATGTGTGTTATTAATAGAATATTGATTCCTTTTTGTTTTACAGGGGCAATCGGATCATTCCTGTACCTGCTTCCTTCCCGGAGCCTCTCAATCGGGAGTTAACCTTGTCACGCCCTCAGCTGATATTTCAACTACACGTCTAGAGCACTAATAATACATCATTTGGTTGCAGAGTTCTCTACACTGAGAGCCTTAATCTACAGCAATTCCACTAGCTGCCTTTGGGATAGGTTTTTCTGTTCACAACCTTCAGATAGTCACTACAGTGACGGAATATAAATTTACCCTAATTCGGTGGAGTATATAGACGGAACGGTGGGATACTATTTAGGCTGCTTGGAGTATATTTAGTTTGTAATTTCTACAGCCAAGCAGATATATCCCTCCGGATTAATTTGAACAACAGTATCAGCGATATTCTCACAAGGGGACTCGGGACCACCCCAGTTAGTTAGATTTTCTTTTTTGTACGTGTATGTGCACTTGGTGGTTTGGAATAAGTACGATTCATCTTCGCTCTTTACTGTATTGTAGTGATATGAGATCACTAGCCCATCAAAGCTAGTGAGGGTATTATTTTAATTTATGTGGATTTATTTAATACATATATTTATATGTTCTAAGCGGTCAGAATTCATTTTCTAATCAATCTGTCACTTGATCTTAACTTGTTTTGTCCTTACTGTATTAGAGAAACCTTTCTAGCGGAGAGGACGGATGAGGTGCATGACATTCTAAACATTGTTCCGAGTGTGGCTGGAAGAAGTTATTAGATACCTAATTACATACCTCTTCTCTCCAGAAGTCATACCTCATTCCCTATTTTACATTAATGACTCTATCCATATCTACTTTCACACAACTCATTCATACTCTGTTTAAACTCAGACATAAGCTACTTCCATACTCGTGACTATGATGATGATGATGATGGTGATGATGATCTACCCATTCAAGTTAGAGTGCTATCAGACTATGTTGTCATTTTATGTCAAACGTTCTTTCCGATGTTCGCAATACCTTCTTTTGGGTAGTTAAAATAAAATATTTAATTGGTAGGCAATCGTAAGGAAAGAAAAGAAATTATTTAATTATTCACTATTCATAGCGCTCGGGCTTACCTCTTTGTTTATTTGCTTATTTCGGTGTGTGTATTTTACTCCTCATGCATGGAGGCATATCTGGAGTCAAACTTATATGACCACCAGCTAAGCACAATGCTATAGTATACATATGTGGAAGTGAACCTTTGTCTAAAAGGTTAATTTCACCCTTATTGACTCTTGAAATCATCCACACACTTCCTGTAGTGAAACATGTTGAGAACCCAGCTTTGCACACTAAACTTGGAGGAGTCACTTGAGCTCCAGACGTAACTCTGGCTTTTACATGGTTAGCTGCATGTAGGAGGATCTTACTATGGATCCCATGATAGGCAGGGGGAGCAGAGAAGTAGCTCTGTGTAGGACCTGGTAATTCCTTGGGATAGCCCAGAACCAGAGCACAGTATTTTCACTCCCCCCTTGGATGATGGGGAATGTACAGTATGTCACGTACGTTTCCCTCCTAGCTTGCGACCAGATGTGATGATTCTTTAAAGGCAAGCCAAGCTGGAGAAACTGGAGCTCATAAAGTCAACAACCTATTTCGGAAGAGTAAAAAAGCCACATGAGAAACCTAGATTTAAAGTGTAGATCATGCCAAGGAGTCTTCAATATGGAGTCTTCAATGTATTGGCTGCACAAGAGCGAGAAGCTCATCAGTCCTAGTTAAACAACATTATTACTCATTTGGATAAAAGTTTTCTTTAGACTAGCAAATTATAGAATGACATCCCATTGCAATGTTAGCACTATTAAACATTTTTTAAATTTAATTTGTGTTACTATAGTGCGTTTCGAAAAGGTCGGTCGACGACTGACTTCAAATATCTCCATATTCCTTGCACTGATAAACATGATTTTTTGCATGTAGTCTTATATTTTCAATGTCCCAAAGGTTTTATAAAATTAAATGTTGTAGGTAGTGTGCTTTTCTTGCAACGGCTAATTCCTTTGATCTTTTTTAACGAAGTAATTATTTTGTCCTGGAAGAAAATAATTTACCGTAAATGAAGGAAGTTGCGTATTTTCGGCATAGGCGTCTATACAATTCGAATGTTAGAGGGGTTTGTTAACTGATTACTACATGAGGTCCTTTTTTATTTCTTCGAAATATTTGAGAGAAAAATAACGCCTATTCGTTGTAAATGTTCCTTTTTATACTAAAAAGTGAATGGATGCATAAAGAGGTGAAAGTACTGTGTATGTTAAGTATAGTAGTGAAATCGCGGAGATAAAAAGGAAATGAATTGGTTTACATATACACATAGATGGAGGAGAAAACATATAAAACATATAAGGTATTTACACACTTATTCCGAGTCAGACGAGTCTAACATATTGATGACTATTCTCGGCTGAACGAACGACAGTCCATCTTTTTTCCTATAGTCATTTTCCTCTTTTAAGATATGATCTTCACATTTACACCAATAATCTTTGTCTATCTGCGAGAGGGCGGCATATGTTAGTTCTTTCATAAGCTGCCATCTGTCCTTTAACTTTTGCCCAAACGAGTTCAATTGGGTTTAAATGTGAATGATAAGGTGGCAGTCTCAAACACGTATGACCATGAAGTTGAATCAACTTGTCTATATGGAAGATCTTGGTCTTTTGTGATTTCTTAACAAGGGACAGTAATTCAGGTTTCAGAAACCCCTCGTTAAATGGAATGTCCTCTTTTTTGAGCCATCTTTTGTACTCGAAGATGTCGGGATTTTGTCTTCTTCTGCCACAGCGTTGTAGTATGATGCGTTGTCCATTATCAGACAGGATGGTCTGTCTAGGGACGGAAGAAGAGTATTTTCAATCCACTCTTTAAATATGTTACCGTTCATCTCGGTATGATAGTCCCGGTTGTCCGTATAATTGGAAGTGAAAATAAGTTCAGCATTTTTTACTAGCCCATTATGTCTGCTGCCTGCATGTGCCATTATCAGACGTTGTCCTTTTCCACTGGGTACACATCTTTTAATCGTTCCATCTGATAACTGCCATTCTTTTTCCCTTGTGTGGTGAGCATTGATCCAAGTTTCATCCACATACACAATATCATAATCTTTATTACGCATTTCCCGTACTTCACGTAAATATTTAATTCTCATAGATACTTCTCGCAGATGACGTTTCTTCCATTAGCGTACTTCCTAAACGTAAAGCCAATGCTTCTAACAGTTCTCCATAATGTTGATTTCGACACATCAATATCATTGTGTGTTCTCGGCCGAATTTTCAGTTTTCTTAGTGTCACAGTTTCTTTGGAATTAAACATTCTACAAATCTCTCTTCTAATCACACCCCTGTCAAAACTATCTACTACTTCCTTTCTTCCTTGCGTCCTGGTATTGATTGAACTGAGAATTGCATTAGATGTGAGTAACTGATAAAATGAGCGTTTATTTAAACCCAAAGCGTGAATAGTTCTCTTTTCAGAATTTGAGAGACTCCGATACAGTTTACCACGCTTAGCTTCTCTGCAGAAATATTTATACATCTTCACTGCCATTGTATGCAGTGTAAGGAACGTGACTTTCATACCCATTGTATTACAGACCTAGAATACCGCAAGATACGCCTATGCACGGTAATACACAATCAGTAGAACGGTAACTGAACACACCGGAAGGATCAATGTAAGGTGCAAAACAGTGCGGTAGTGAGCTGATACACCGGGAAAATCATTTGAAATGCGTTCAAGATGTTAAATCGAAATAGTTCACAAATATGAAGGGGTAAGCCCTCTCAATACATGGTTGGACTAGGAGGTGGTCTATTTTGTATACTTTAAATAAAGAAAATTTAAAACCATAAGTTTGTTAACGAGGAAAAAAATGTCCCCCTTGGGACATAGCGATCATTAGGTCATATGAAAAGTTGCAACTATTACGATCAAGTGGTTGCAGAGATAATGAATATTAAACAGCGACAAACATTGTGAAACGCACTATAACATCATTTTCAGTGACCACATAATTTACTAGTCTAAAGAGACCCTTTAACCTCCTTCGGAGCATTGTTATCATCATCAATAACTTTTAGCTCCGCGTGGAGCATGGGTCTTCAATAAGTACATGCCAAGCTCTCCTTCCCTGTGCTATCTGCATGAGGTATTTCCATATCTTCTTTATCCTCTCCATACTCTGTCTCCGCATATCTGTCTCCAGTACTCTTCTCCGTGAGTTTTTGTAGTCCCTCTAATTTTCTTACTCTGGGAATTCTGGAACAGGGCCTGCTTTATAATTCTATCAGCTGGTTTTTTTTTTTTCACTTTGTGTCCTTATCAAATGGCAGCGTCGTTCCACCACATCTAATGTCCCACTTGTATTTGTCTGGTTCTCTACATCAACTCCTAATTGGTGATCTGTTCATATCATTTCAATCCTTACATTCTCTGAAAACACTCATTAGTGAATGTCTGTATCTCTCTGGTTGTCAGTTGTATTGTTTTTCATACAAAAGGGGGTCGGAGTGGCTAAAAAGGGGCTAAGTCCGCCTCAAATTCTAAAGGTACCGGGTTCGATTCCCAGCAGAGGGAATATAACTTAATGGATTTTTTTTCAGAACCAGTGGTCCTAATAATGTCATACCCCCCCCCCCCCCCCCCCTGGTTTCCTGGGTTGAGAGATCGGATTCCTAGCCTTCTCGGATAAGGGCTAAAATATAGAAAGTCCCGTGTGCAAGTTGCGCAAGTTAAAAATCCCACGTTAGTTAAAAATCGTAAAGAGCAGGCCGTAAGGCCGCTGCCCTGGCAAAATTAAAAATTAGAAATATATCCACCACAAAAAATATAAATAGAATGTGCGATTCCTATATAAACACATTTGGATTCTCGCCAGTGCTACAGAGTTCGTGCACTGTGCTGAGATCCTCCTTTTGTGATCTAAGGGAGGAGATTGGAGTACTGATGGAGTGTGCAATGAATATATTCCTTAAAACCAAACCAAACCAAATCAAACAAAATCGTACCCACCTCTTCGGGGCACGAGGCACTGAAAAACGTTCGCAGTTTTTCCATGCTGTGTTTATTGTAGACCAGTTCAAACAGGTTATTTCTCGCTTCTGCTTGACCTCTCTCTTATCCATACAGGAAATATTGTTCCTCTCCATGTAACTCCGGGCCTTCCCTCCCCAACCATAAAGAGGTCCTTTTTCATGACCATTTTAACCTATCTGTTTTTCTGAATTCATAATATGTACTTTGACCATATTGGTTATCTTTCCAAATGTTTTAGTTAATGTGTGCTGGGTTTTGTGATGTGTGCGTTAGATAATAAAAACAGAAATATGAAAGCAAAAATAGTTGACATGCCCCAGAGCTTGTTTTTTTAATTTAATTTTATAGAGTATGCAGACATTGTGGAATCCTCCATGTGTCTGGTCTCGATTTATAATATCCTATGGGACGTCTTTCCCATTTATGTTTATTAAATTCTCAGAAACTGAAAATGTCATGTGCTATAAAATTGCATGTCACACCATATTCAAATATGCAAAGTGCGTACTCTAGAAGAAAGCTCTGTCATCTATGCAGTATTGATGACTGGCAAATTTGCATCGCAACAAAAATGTTGCTTGTGGTATGAGGAAGATAAGGCTTTACTTTTATCTTTTTTTTCTGACTAAAACAGAAATCATTATAAATCATCATCATATTTCTTTGCACACCCTACGGAGAATTTAGCCACCACTACAGCCCCCCCCCCCTTTTTTTGCAGGAAGCCTGCACTAAGCGTTCACGTGCTCCTGCGGCGGTGACTTCTGTGGAAATTATATAGTTGCTAGCCCATGTACAACCTCATATTACTCCTCTTGTACAACATACCTGTGCTAGCCCCATGCACAACCTCATATTACTCCTCTTGTACAACATACCTGTGCTAGCCTCATGCACAACCTCATATTACTCCTCTTGTACAACATACCTGTGCTAGCCCCATGCACAACCTCATATTACTCCTCTTGTACAACATACCTGTGCTAGCCCCATGCACAACCTCATATTACTCCTCTTGTACAACATACCTGTGCTAGCCCCATGTACAACCTCATATTACTCCTCTTGTACAACATACCTGTGCTAGCCCCATACACAACCTCATATTACTCCTCTTGTACAACATACCTGTGCTAGCCCCATGTACAACCTCATATTACTCCTCTTGTACAACATACCTGTGCTAGCCCCATGTACAACCTCATATTACTCCTCTTGTACAACATACCTGTGCTAGCCCCATACACAACCTCATATTACTCCTCTTGTACAACATACCTGTGCTAGCCCCATGTACAACCTCATATTACTCCTCTTGTACAACATACCTGAGGGTACGTTAGTCCTTTTCTTTCTTTGTCTCTTCAGAGAAATCCCAAGCAACTAGCTACACGGAGCAACCGAAATCATGCCAACAAAAACTTCAAAACGTGACCGTAGACATTTCCTCCCTTATTTTTGTTATCTTACGTCTGTTTCATTGGCATCAATCTGTCGAATCCCGTGGCTCCACTGAACACGTATGCCAGGGATGTCATACTTACTTTCATCTTTTATCTCGCTATCGATGTCCGTATATTTCTCCAGGTATGTCCTTTGTTCTTTAATCCTGCCAGTCACGGTGTCATTTCTTCATGAATCTTCGTCTTATCGGTTTTCCTATTTCTCTGCTGGTTCCAAATCGGTGCTTGCCAAATGAAATTAAAGTCGATATCTTCAGTACATTTTGTTAAGGAATTGTGCCACGTTTCGCCCTAGGCACGCTCCATTCAACCTGGTTTTATCAATGTTCTACTGTTATATTAGTAAGCGTGTCTTTTTTAACAGATTTTTTTGTCTGACAATAGGAGTAACAGTAGTAAAACGGCCCTTCTATCGTTTTCTAGCGTGTTGAGCAACAGAATCTTCTTCGGATCTTTCCTAACGTTATTCTGATCTCTCTCTCTCTCTCTCTCTCTCTCTCTCTCTCTCTCTCTCTCTCTCTCTCTCTCTCTCTCTCTCTCTCTCTCTCTCTCTCTCTCTCTCTCTCTCTCTTGTCATTCAATGGTCGGGATCTTTCTGAAACGGTTGCTCATAAATGTGTGTCATTCAAATTCTCTCTGTTGAGCATTGTCTTTAGAACTTTTCTCTATGCCCTCATGGCTTGAACAAGCTCTTCAAGTTATTTTCATGTTTTTCCTCATTTTTGTCAGTCTTCAGCTCATGTCATTCTAGGACTCTGGTTTCGGCCACGGATGAAGACTAGGACGAACTGGCGGATCTCGGAAAATTTATCAGAAGTAAAAAGTGACAGTAATTCAGACTTCACACCAAAATTGATTTTTAAAAAAATTACAATTATTAATTAACTTCCTCTTGAATAGTTCAACCACAAGAAATAACGAAAAAAAGATAGAAAGTAAAGAAAGAGTGAAGAACATGTATTTACAATAGCAAGATGAATATTCATTTATTATGTTTCTTTCCTCTCCTTCTCTCTATCTATCTATCTCTCCATCTCCCTCTCTCCATTTCTCTTTAACATTTGATGTTAAAATCAGGAAGTATGAGTCTTCAGTGTTATTTTCTCATTTGTGTCTTTTGTGCAGTCTCTAATTGTTTATATATATATATCCCTCTCTCTCTCTCTCTGTTTCTCTCTCTCTCTCTCTCTCTCTCTCTCTCTCTTCGTATGTCTTTCTACACTTCTCTAACTCATTATTTCTTTCCCATAATATTTCCTGCAATTACACTTAAGTGTTTTTTTTAATTAATTTATCTTAAAATGTCTTGCTACTGTGCTTTTGTTTTTATTATTATTTGATGCGTTTTAAATATATAAACATAAAGAGCTATAGTTGCTGAATCACCTTCAGCTGGGGGCTCAGAAAATACGAGCGAAAATATATTAATTCACAGAAGGGGCGGGAGAATAATAAATTCATGACAGCTTAAATGAGGTTCAGTTGTTATGCCTGCTTTTCTTTAAAATTATGTAAGGCTTCCTTATATAAAAAGCATCATTCTTCTATGTTTATCTCTGCCAAGGTTGAAACATTTGAAGATCCTCATCATTACACTCTAAGTTTGGCCATTGTTTGACCACTACTATGGAGCAGGGGAGACAATACCATCACACCGCCGCATGGAAAAAGGTCACATCCACATAGATATTTTCTACGGGCGACTGATAGATGGAAAAAGAACAGTCGGGCGACCGCAGTTGAGCTTCAAACAGAGATATGTGTAAGAAAGACATGAATACATTGGACACCAATTCAGCAACCAAGGAGGATGAAGCTGCCGATTCTCACAAAATGGCCGTGCTATCGTTTCATTATGTTCTACCAGTCTTCTTTTTATTTCTTTTTAAACCCATATTTTCTCTTATATGAACACATGACTCGGGTTTCATGTTCTTATTTTGCCTGTTCTATCCTAGGTAAAGATAACAAACCTAGGCGAGTATCTCATCGCTCACGCCAATCTGGGCGCCCATACTTTTTGTATTGACAATTGGAAAGTAAACACCAATTGACGGCTGCAAAGCTACATAACCTACCCTGGGATGGACACTCGTGTTTGTCAACATTCATAATAACAAATTAAACGGAAGGTATGTTATGAATTAAAGACATGAGTCATCTAAAAGTGGAAATGTCGAAACCTTATACAGGAGGCGTTTGAAATTACATGTGTCACGCGAAATTTTATGAGAGAAGAGGGACAAGATATATACTAAATTCAAACGTTTAAATTTGCTTGGTCTAGCCAAGATATATTAAAATTGACGACGTTTGATTGGCTACTTTCACCGCTTAGAAGCTTACAGGGCATAGTCGAAAGCATTCATATAATGTAGCACATTTTCAGAGTCCAGCACTGTGTTCCATTGAGTCAAGACGACATCTTCAGACTAGCCAGGACCGAAGAAATATAGGATTCCAATAACGAAGATTGGACCAAGTACTGAGGATCTACTGAAATTAATCAACAAGAAAACTCGACTTTATAATACTGGAAACCACAAAACTCTCTGAGCCTATAAATAGGATAATAGTGGGATTATCATTAAAGTAATACTCAACTACCTGTAAGTCGGCCTCATACCCGGTGGCCCGAATGACATTATTCGGAAATCTTCCCATGCCAGACGTCTGAAAATAAACCGATTACACGGGGTGAGTTGTAACAAACATTTTATCATTTTACATTTTATATCTGACACGTTTAACTCGCTGGTTGAACAAGTTCATACTAGGCTGCCATCCTCAGCATTTGAAAATGATAGAGCCTTGAACCACTACAGCAAGCGCTGGCGACTGCTTCATGCTGGTTCTCTCAAAGGGAACCAAAAGCAGAGGTAGCTCTAGGCTCTAATTGAGCAGGGAGTAGATGATGATGTTATTAGGGTGCACATATTTATTATTTAATAATAACATTTTAAAAGTTTGTATGTGTTTTTACAGGCCTGCAAACTAGCACAGGTCCCATCACCCTTGTCAGTGTATATGCTCCTACTCTGTACTCTGCCTCAGAAGAAAGATGAGTTCTACGAGAATCTAGCAGCAGTCATCAAAAGCATACCTAGGCTAGAACAGCTTGTTCTCCTTGGTGACTTTAACGCTAGAGTGGGTGCCGATAATATTTCATTGCCTTCATGTCTGGGCAGGTTTGCTATTGGCAAGATGAATGAAAATGGACAACGGCTCTTAGAGCTGTGTGTCCATCATGCCCTCTGCGTGACCAACACCTACTTTCAGACAAACCCCCAGCATAAGGTGTCATGGAGACACCCACGATCCAAGCACTGGCACCAACTGGATCTGATTCTCGTCAGGAGGCCACTTCTCAGGTCTGTGCTCTCCACGCGCTCGTACCATAGTGCAGACTGTGATACAGATCACTCCTTGGTTTGCTGCAAAATCAGAGCACAACGAAGAAAACTCTATCGTGTTAGACATGAAGGGAAACCACGCATTGATACCAGCAAGATGTCAGACCCTGTCATGATCGCTCAGTTTACTGCGGCCTTCAAGAAAGTGCTCAATAGCCCTCAGCATGGTGATACTATTACAGAGAACTGGGAGCATCTACGGAACACCATTCAAAGTACTGCACTTGCCACCTTTGGAAAGATAACGGCAAAGCAAAATGACTGGTTCGATGCTTCATCAGATGTGATGGCACCTATCACTGAAGCTAAGCGCAGTGCTGCGAATGAATAAAAACGTTCACCGAGAGCTAGAACCCAACAGATCCTGAAGGCTACGAGAAGAAAAGTTCAACAAACTGCTCGACGCTGTGCAAATGACTATTGGCTCCAGCTCAGTGAGAGCATCCAGATCGCAGCGCAAACAGGCAACAGTAGACAAATGTATGACGGTATAAAGAAAGCACTTCTCTCTTTCCCCCCCCCCCAAAGTAAGACTGCACCGCTAAAACCGATCAGCGGAGAGAAGCTAACCGATAAGGGTAAGCAGATGGAGAGGTGGGTTGAGCACTACTCTGAACTTTACGCTAGAGTAAATACCCTTACGCCTGCAGCCCTTGATGCTGCCAAATGTCTCCCAACTATGGAGGATCTTGATGCCGAACCAACATTAGAGGAACTCAGCAAGGCCATTGATAGCTTGGCCTCTGGCAAAGCACCAGGCAGTGATGGGATTGCTCCTGATTTAATCAAATGCTGTAAGAGCACGCTATTACATTCCCTGCATAGGATGCTGTGCCAGTGCTGGGAAGAGACAACTATTCCTCAAGACATGCGATGACAAGATTGTAACACTGTTTAAAAATAAAGGAGACATAAGTGATTGCAATAACTACAGAGGCATCTCTCTTCTTAGTATTGTTGGTAAGGTTTTTGCAAGAGTCATCTTAATGCGACTACACATTATTATTATTATTATTATTATTACATAACATCATATGTAGGTTTTAAAGTTAATTTTGTCCTGTTTAGTATAAATTATGATACGCATCTGTAAATTTGTGTAACTGTTATTGTACTGTTACAATGTTGGGATTTTATTTTATTGTACTTTCTTGTTATTTTATTATTTAAGTAACATTTAGGATACGTGTGAGAATAAATAGATTAACTATGGAAGAAGAGAGAAAGGAAGGGCAGAATGTTAGACGGGCCTGCGTGACCAATTCTAAACCCTTTGAAAATAAAGTTCGTTCGTTCGTTCGTTCTATCTATCTATCTATCTATCTATCTATCTATCTATCTATCTATCTATCTATCTATCTATCTATCTAATTATCTATCTATCTATCTATCTATCTATCTATCTATCTATCTATCTATCTATCTCTGATAATGTTTGTACTTTTCAACATATGTTATGTCATGCTTATAAGTAATTAATGTTAATATGAGTGTGCTATATTATTATTTTACTTTACAACGTTGAATTCCTTGAATTTGATATGTAAAATGCATATGAGAATAAATGAATTCAGTATGAAAGGTGAGAGAAAGGAAGGGCAGAATGTCAGACGGGCCTGCGTGCCCAATTCTCAACCCTTTGAAAATAAAGTTCGTTCGTTCGTTCGTACACAAGTTAGCTGAGCGCATATATCCAGAGTCACAGTGTGGATTCCGAGCGGTAGATCAACAACAGACAGGATCTTCTCTCTCCGCTCGCTTCAGGAAAAATCAAGAGAACAGAAAAGGCCTTTATATATCGCCTTTATAGACCTCACAAAAGCATTTGACCTGGTTAGTGGGGATGGACTCTTCAAAATCCTCCTGAAAATAGGCTGCCCTTCTAAAATGCTGGAAATGATAAAGTCATTCCATGACGACATGAAGGGAACAATCCAATATGCTGGAAGCACATCACAGCCCTTTGACATACGAAGTGGCGTTAAACAAGGCTGTGTTCTGGCTCCGATCCTCTTCGGGATCTTCTTTGCCGTACTCTTGAAACATGCATTCAGAGATGCAACTGAAAGAATATGCCTTCACACTAGGTCAAATGGCCGTCTGTTTACTCTTTCAAGGCTGAAGGCAAAAACAAAAATCAGAAGGGTCACTATAAAGGACTTGTTGTTCGCTGATGATGCCAACAGGAGCTTCTGAGCTTGATGAATCGATTCACCCACGCGTGCAAGGACTTTGGCCTCACAATAAGTCTAAAGAAAACGAATGTGCTGAGTCAGGATGTGGATGCTGCACTAGTTATCACTATCGGCGCTACCTCAGAGTGTGCGAAAAGAGGCTCACACAACAAGCAGAAGAGAGGAGAAATTGTCAAATAAGCAGCTGGAAATACCAGGAAAACACCAAGAAAATAAGCAGCTGAGGGCTGTCACATCAGGGGCGCATTCCATAGTCAGTTATGACTGAAGGGGCTATTATGATTATTATTATTATGTATTTTTAAACATGTGTAAACCAGGCACAAGTCGTTTTACGCTGTCCAGCAACCTTTTCCCCGTCACATTACTTACTTAGTCATTCCTCTTCTACCGTGAGGTGTAGAGGTTTAGACGTTTGGAAGATAGAGCGACATACTCTCCTATCGTCTGTCTTCCTCCTGGCCTGGTTCCACTTTAGTCATCGGTCCTTCAAATTACTTGAATTAACTATGATTTTTCATCCTATCCACTTGGGTTATCACTGATGCTCGGGAAAGTTAAAATTACTGAGGAAAAAAGGCAAAGGTCGGTAGAACGTACAGCAGGAAAGGCGCCTGACTAAGCGTCAGGAACCCAATACTTAGCTGAGACATTTGTTTTCTTTTAAAGTTTGTGGTACACGTTGGAAAAAAACAGGTTTGTGGTACAGGTTGGAGATACCAGTTCGTGGTTGCAAGTTGGTGATACCAGTGTGTGATACCAGCATGATACTTTTCTGTGGATCAAGAGCTTGTGGTCTACGCTAGATTCCTACCTTTGACGGGTTGTGAAGATCCTTGCCTTGGCGTTAGGAGAGGCTACCCCTGCAACTACGCCTGGGACGTCGACAATTGACGGAGCAGTCAGGAAACCAGTCCAACATCTGGCCAGATGAGTGATTTTAATCTGGCCAAAACAAATAATTCTCACCATCCAAATACACCACCACCTGAACATTGTCTATGAAGAAAACTCCACATTCGTTTTAATCCATCAACTTCACTTATTTATTTACTCATGTTAAAGCATAATTGATTATTACATTTGTTATATGCATTTACAAATTAATTGTTGATTTATTGATTACAGAGAGAAGAGCACGCGTATGAATTAGTTTTCTTAAATACGATAATAAATACAACAGAGCTATGTAAGGAATATTTTACTGAACAATTCTGTTGGTGGTCTCAGAACGAGCTAATACATCTTTCTCTTCATTGTAGGGACGAGAATATGCAAAGTTCCCAATAGTATTGATAAACTCAGCGTTATGCTTGTTTTCTGAAATATCCTATGAAGACTACCTAAATTGGAAGCACAATCCTTCTGTTTGCAACTCTGGGAAGAGTAATCTTGAGCGAAAGTAGATACCTTTAAAGACCCTCATTGTATACGCTAAATTTTGGCCATTACTGGATCATCACTGCAGATCAGAGGTGACAGCCCGTGACACCGATCGTACTAAGTGGCGTTTCTCCCTACAGCGCCACCTGAGATTGGGCGAAAAGAAGCTCTCACAACAAGCAGTAGAGAAAATAACACACCGAATGGAACACCAGGCACACACAAAAATAGCTGAGGGCTATCACCTTCACTGGCACATTCTCATAGTCAGTTATGAGTAGTACTACTAGTACATTTCGAATATTTTTCCCATTCTCTCTCTTTCTCTCTGTCTTTCTTTTTTTTCCCTCTCTCTCTCTCTCTCTCTCTCTCTCTCTCTCTCTCTCTCTCTCTCTCTCTCTCTCTCTCTCTGTCTCTCTGTCTCTCTCTCTCTCTCTCGATTTCGTTATATAAAGTTAAGTTTGATTGTAGGAAGTGAAACAAACAAAACAAAAAATAGATAAACAATAAACAAAGAAATTTTAAACACAAAACAAAGAAGGAAGCTCCCTGAGAATATTTAGACGCATGGAGAAATAATTTGAAATGTCATATAGCATTTTTCCACAGAAAGCAATTTACGGCAGTGTAGAAATGTATCGATTGTTCCAGCCATTAGAGACAAGAAAGAAACATTTTGTGGAGCCAAATATAAATAATGGAAAACAATAAATGTCTAACCTTACAAAAATGACCAATTTAGCAAATTTACACGCCACCAGATAGATATGTTATATCT
Source organism: Oreohelix idahoensis (assembly GCA_024509875.1). Taxonomy (NCBI): domain Eukaryota; kingdom Metazoa; phylum Mollusca; class Gastropoda; order Stylommatophora; family Oreohelicidae; genus Oreohelix; species Oreohelix idahoensis. The sequence goes on along the minus strand of JAMPIV010012221.1, from coordinate 88,325 downwards.
GTGGTTTATTGCAGAGAGGGAAATTAGAGGAAGAGAGAGAGAAAGAGAGAGAGAGCGAGAGAGAGAGAGAGAGAGAGAGAGAGAGAGAGAGAGAGAGAGAGAGAGAGAGAGAGAGAGAGAGAGAGAGAGAGAGAGAGAGAGAGAGAGAATTGAGAAATTGAATGGATAAAAACAACATTCACAGTTCTCTCCCTCTCAAATAAACCACAGAGCTCCTAACGAGTAGTAATTGGGAAGAACTTATGCCAGGATAAATAATCCGAACTACCTAGCCATTACCGTTTTTATCGTCGTTTGACTTGCAAAAGCCAGATTGACAGAGCCTGGATAAGGGCACAGCAAAGAATGGCAGTCATGAAAAAACTTGCTGGAACAGCTTGGGGAGCAGATGAGAGTGTGCTTAAGAAGCTATACATAGGGCGAATGAGACCAGATCTGGAATATCGCATTGCAACATGCGCAACAGCAGCTACGTTAAACTTCGACAAAATTCGCATACTCCAAAACCAAGCAATTAGAATCTTCTTCTTCTTCGAACACTCTCAGACATCGTCCACTCTCAGGCGTCCACTTGAATGTTCTCAAAGAAAGCAGTAGTCAATCTGAGGCTATTTGAATCCCCGGAAAGCTTTTCCACGAAAGGAGCTGGCGTCGGCCATATGCGCTTTCTCTGTACCGCATATAAGGGGCAGCTTTGAAGCAGATGTTCAGCAGTCATTTTATCAGTGCCACAGTTACACTGATCGGTAGTTCCTATCTTTAGCTTGTTGAATAGATGGTATCTCAATCTGTTGTGGCCAGTGCGGAGTCTGAAGATTACCACTTGTTCTCTTCTGTTGGGCTGGTAGTAAGCATCATTCTGTGTGTGACCTGGATGTTCTATATTCCATTTGTTTCTGATCCTGATAAAACTCTTTGCCTCCTCAAATGTTATGCTTGCATCAGGCTAAGGTAGATGTGAACCTTCTTTTGCCATTCTGTCAGCCTCTTCATTGCCGGCGATGTTACAATGAGATGGGATCCATTGGATCACAACACTTTTGAATCGTTGACAAAGTTTGTGGAGCACTATTCTGAGGTCATCCAAGTCTGTATTTTTTTGTCTTTTCAACGTTGCAATTGCTGACTGTGCATCAGTAAAGAAAGCAACTTGTCTCTCTGTGCTTTCTTCTGTCAATATAACCTCTGCTGCAGTTTTCAAGGCCTCTGCATCTGCTCTGAAGTTACTTGAGAATTGTCCAGTTACCACTGACAGTCTTTTTTCTGCACCAGTGCTTAAGGTCAGAAAGACACCCCCACCTCCATCGTCTGTTGCATTTGTTGCTGATGCATCTGTGTATGCATGGGTCCAGGTGTTGCGTTGGTAATGTTTCTCTATGTATTTTGTCGCTATGGATTTTCTATCTGTTGCAGTTTGGCTCTTTTTTCTTTTAATTCCAGGAATGTTTTCTATCATTTCAGGGAAACGATTTTGTTTCCAAACTGGAAGCTTGTGTGCAGTGTAGATGGGATTAATAGTGGATATTTCATTTATGGAAACTGCTCTCATCTGTGGTTCGGTTGATTCTACAAAGTTGCTTCGTTTGAGTCTTTGCCTTCTAAGAGCATTCATTCTATGGCACATTGGGTGGTCTGTTAGTCTTTTGAATTTTTCGGCATGTTGCTGAGCCCTGCAGTTTCTTCTATCCTTCATTGGCTGGAGACATGTAATCTTTTCGAGTTCTTTTATAGGTGTTGACTTCGTGCCTCCCGTTATAATTCTCATTGCTTGATTGTCGAGTCTGCTAATTTTATCGAAGTTTGTCTTAGCTGCTGTTGCCCATGCTGCTATGCCATATTCAAGGACTGGCTTCACTCGCCCTGTGTACAACGTCTTAAAAACTTTCTCATTTGCACCCCAAGTTGTTCCAGCTTTTTTCATAATTGCCATTCTTTGTATTGCTCTCATTCGATTTCTGTCAACCTGTTTTATCCAAGTCAAACGGGGATGAAAAATAATGCCTAGGTAGTTTGGATTTTCATTTAAATGAAGATTTTATCTTTTTAGCACTAGTTTGAAGCTCTGAGGTCTAGTTGAAAGGAAAATACCGTGTACGTTGTTTTCTCTTCATTTATCTTCATGAGCAATGTTTTGGCCTACTCTTCCAATGATGTTAGTGCTTGCTGCATCCGAATGTTTGCAGTAGAGATACGTTCTTCAGAGATCCACAAGGCTAAGTCATCTGCAAAGGATGCATTGTGTGCTATTTGTTGAATATTTTCAGTTATGTCATTTATGCATGCAAGGAACAGTGTAGGTGACAGGACTCCCCCTTGTGGGACCCCCTGCTCTAATGAGAATCATAACGGGAACCATGAAGACAACGCCTATTAAAGAAGTTGAAAAGATTACATACCTTCAACCAATGGAGGATAGAAGAGATATCAGAGCCCAAAAATAAGCCGAGAAATTCAGGAGACTAACAGACTGCTCACAGTATCTTAGAATAATGGTCTTGGAAGGGGACAACTCTAGCGAAGCAGACTTTGTAGAATCAGCCAAAACAAATATAAGAGCAGATCCCATAAATGCGATATTAACAGTTAAACCCATCTATACTGCACACAAGAACCCAGCTTGGAAACAACAGCCCTTCCCCGAAATTTTAGAAAACATTCCTGGCGTTGAGAGAAAGAAGAGCCAGGCTGCATCAGAGAGAAAAGCCATAATTACAAAATACATAGAGAAACATTACCCAAGCAACATCTGGACCCGTGCTTACACAGATGGATCAGCAACAAATAGAACAGAAGATGGAGGAATAGAGTGTTGTTGAATCTAAGCACTGGTACACATAAACAAGCTGTCAGTGGCAACAGGAAAATTCTCAAGTAACTTCGGAGCAGAAGCAAATGTCTTGAAAACTGCAGCAGAGGTCCTAAATGCAGAAAAAGGCACCGAGAGACAACTTGCTTTCTTTACAGACGCACTGTCAGCTATTGCAGCTCTAAAGAGCCAGAATAATGTAGACGTGGATGACAAAAGAGCAATACTCCACAAACTGTGTCAGCTATTCAAAGGAGTTGTAGTACAGTGGATACCATCTCCGACAATGAAGAGGCTGACAGATTGGCAAAGGATGATGGAAAGCTACCTCAACCTGATACAAGTATAACTTTCGAAGAACCAATGAGTTTTATCAGAAGCAGATACCTGAAAAAAATGGGAAGCAGAACATCCAGGACAACAAAAAGAAAAAAGGATGCATATTACCAGCTCAGCATAAGAGAACAAAGTAGTAATCATCAGACTCCGCACAGGCCACAACAGATTGGATACCATCTGTTCAACCTGTTCAACAAAGTAAAGATACGAACTACCGAGAAGTGTAATTGTGGCACCGATAAAATGTCTGCTGAACATCTGCTTCAAAGATGCCCAAGATATGAGGACCAGAGACAGTATATATGGCCGTCACCAGTATCATTCCTGGAAAAGATCTATGGAGATACAAATAGCCTCAAGCTAACCACTGCTTTCTGTGAACATAATGAAGTTGACGTCTGAGAGTGTACGAACAAGAAGAATGGGTAAAATCGTAGAGACATGAGAAGAGGATGGAACATCACCTTTCACTCCTCAGCTCCGCAATGAGTACAGGCTTTAACATGCTTACGTCAACTCTTTCTGTCTCGTGCCATCAGCTCAAGGTCTATATATGTCCTCTTCCCGCCATTCATATATGTCTCCATTTCTCTTTTTGTTTGTGTTCTTTGATCTTCCTCTACCACTCTCACCGTGATGATTCCACACTATGGTCTGCCTGGTAATGCTAGCAGCAGGTTTCCTCGCTGTGTGCCCTATCCATATCCAGCGTTTTCTCCTCATCTCTTGTTCCACTGGCACTTGTCTGGGTCTTGTCATCAGTTCCACATCAGTGATCTTGTCATACCACTACAATTATTCTATTCCAGGCAAGCCCCCATTTATGAAAGTGTAAAGCTTTTTGGTTATTGTATTTGTTTTTCTCCGTATAATGTATTTCAGAGCCATACTATAGTACTGACTTGACATTTCAATTGAAAATTCGGATTTTTTATATTTTTTTTTTACCTGATCTATTTTGATCTCTTTATGTTTCACAACGCAATGAAAGCTCGGCTTGCCTTTTATATTCTTATTTTTATATCACTGTCTGTCCTTCCAACTTTGTCTATATTTCTGCCAAGGTATATGTGTTAAACAGCTAGGAGTAATTTCTAGGAGGCAGTGCCAGAACGAGGCACAGTGACACGTGAGATTGTACAAAATGATGATGCTGTTACTTAAGTGAGAGACTTGGCATGTCATCATTGGATGTATTTTATGTTTCAGTATGTAGACCAGGTCAAAGATTTTTCAAGCTGTATTTTTTTTTTTGACTCCAGTTACTATTGTTTCTCTCACTTCTATTCTGATCTCTTATCACTAGTTACTCTTGTTTCTCTCACTTCTATTCTGATCTCTTATCTCTAATTACTCTTGTTTCTCTCACTTCTATTCTAATCTCTTATCTCTAGTTACTCTTGTTTCTCTCACTTCTGTTCTGACCTCTTATCTCTAGTTACTCTTGTTTCTCTCACTTCTGTTCTGATCTCTTATGTCTAGTTACTCTTGTTTCTCTCACTTCTATTCTGATCTCTTATCTCTAGTTACCCTTGTTTCTCTCACTTCTATTCTGATTTCTTATCTCTAGTTACTCTTGTTTCTCTCACTTCTATTCTGATTTCTTATCTCTAGTTATTCTGTGCAAATGACTATTGGCTCCAGCTCAGTGAGAGCATCCAGATCGCAGCGCAAACAGGCAACATTAGACAAATGTATGACGGTATAAAGAAAGCACTTGGCCCCCATAAAAGTAAGACGGCACCGCTAAAAACCATCAGCGGAGAGAAGCTAACCGATAAGGGTAAGCAGATGGAGAGGTGGGTCGAGCACTACTCTGAACTTTACGCTAGAGACAATACCGTTACGCCTGCAGCCCTTGATGCTGTCAATAGTCTGCCAACTATGGAGGAGCTGGATGCCGAACCAACATTAGAGGAACTCAGTAAGGCCATTGATAACTTGGCCTCTGGCAAAGCACCAGGCAGTGATGGGATTCCTCCTGATTTAATCAAATGCTGTAAGAGCACGCTATTACATCCCCTGCATAGGATGCTGTGCCAGTGCTGGGAAGAGACAACTATTCCTCAAGACATGCGAGATGCCAAGATTGTAACACTGTATAAAAATAAAGGAGACAGAAGTGATTGCAATAACTACAGAGGCATCTCTCTTCTTAGTATTGTTGGTAAGGTTTTTGCCAAAGTCATCTTAATGCGACTACACAAGTTAGCTGAGCGCATATATCCAGAGTCACAGTGTGGATTCCGAGCTGGCAGATCAACAACAGACATGATCTTCTCTCTCCGCCAGCTTCAGGAAAAATCAAGAAAGCAGAAAAGACCATTATATATCGCCTTTATAGACCTCACAAAAGCATTCGACCTGGTTAGTAGGGATGGACTCTTTAAAATCCTCCTGAAAATAGGCTGCCCTTCTAAAATGCTGGAAATGATAAAGTCATTCCATGACGACATGAAGGGAACAGTCCAATATGCTGGAAGCACGTCACAGCCCTTTGATATACGAAGTGGCGTTAAACAAGGCTGTGTTCTGGCTCCGACCCTCTTCGGAATCTTCTTTGCCTTACTCTTGAAACATGCATTCAGAGATGCACCTGAAGGAATATGCCTTCACACTAGGTCAGATGGCCGTCTGTTTAATCTTTCAAGGCTGAAGGCAAAAACAAAAATCAGAAGGGTCACTATAAGAGTCTTGTTGTTCGCTGATGATGCTGCAGTCGTCACTCAAAGCCAACAGGAGCTTCAGAGCTTGATGAATCGCGTCACTAAAGCATGCAAGGACTTTGGCCTCACAATAAGTCTAAAGAAAACGAATGTGCTGAGTCAGGATGTGGGTGCTGCACCAGTTATCACTATCGATAACTATGAATTGGCAGTGGTGCACCACTTCACATACCTAGGGTCTACCATCAATGACAAACTCTCACTGGATACAGAAATCGACAGCCGCATTGGCAAAGCTGCAGCTACCTTTGCCCGCCTCACATCGCGTGTTTGGGGAAACTCTAAACTCACAATGAAGACCAAAGCTGCGGTATATAATGCCTGCGTCACCAGCACACTCCTGTATGGCAGCGAGACCTGGACGACCTATGCTAAGCAAGAAAGAAGGCTCAATACCTTCCATTTGCGGTGTCTACGCCGCATCCTCGGCATCTCGTGGAAAGATAAAGTGACAAATGTCGAGGTGTTGTCACGTGCTGGCCTTCTAAGTATGTATACGCTGCTTAGACAGCGCAGACTTCGCTGGCTTGGCCATGTTCGCCGCATGGAAGATGGTCGCATCCCAAAAGATATCTTCTACGGACAATTAGCAGATGGCAAGAGAACAGTTGGGCGACCACAGCTGAGGTTCAAAGATGTGTGCAAGAGAGATATGAGGGCACTGGACATGGATCCAGCAACATGGGAGGATGAAGCTGCCGATCGCACAAAGTGGCGATGCTATTTACGGCACCACCTCAGATTGGGCGAAGAGAGGCTCACACAAGAAGCAGAGGTGAGGAGAAAACGTCGAAAGGAGCACCAGGAAAATAAGCAGTTGAGGGCTGTCACCTCAGGGGCGCATTCCCATAGTCAGTTATGACTGAAGGGGCTATTATTATTAGTTATTCTTGTTTCTCTCACTTCTATTCTGATTTCTTATCTCTAGTTACTCTTGTTTCTCTCACTTCTATTCTGATTTCTTATCTCTTGTGTGATAAAAGGGAGGAGATCAGAGCACTGATGGAGTTGTTCATATGTAATGAAGATGGTCCTTATAAAACCAATCTAAACCAAACTATTATAAACCAAACTATTATAAACCAAATGATGCAAAACATACTGAGAATATGGAATGTTACGTCACCACAACAGGGTCATAGAAGCTTCTGAGAAGCGACGAAGATAATCAGTAATACGCTTTGTCAAGCATGTACTTGAAATGGCTCTGAAACACGTGAAGTTATACATAAATGACAACTTCAACATAGATTTATTTGATCCGACAATGATAACAAAGTTTAAATAATTTGACAGAAGATGAGATGAAATTTCCTTGTATATAGGAATATATGGACATCCCAGGAGATCTCGTACCTTGAGTAATGAACTGGAGATAGACATGAGACGGATAAGAAGACATGGAAAGAGCTTGAGCAGATAATGCAAGATAGGTGGATTTTTATATATGAACAAACAGACAGTATATTCTCCGTATAGAGCTGAAAGAAAAAGAATATAAATTAACTGTCAGCGTTTCTTCGTTTGTTTGTTTGTTTGTTTTTTTCGTTATGTTTTGTTTTTTTCATGAAATTTGCTGTAACGTTAGGCACAATGATCTGTTTCGCTACTTTGTTTTGGAAAAAATGTATAATTAAAAACCTAAAAATAGAAACTGAGGAATTTAACTTTCTGCTGAATATACCGTAGTTCACGTTGTGTATATCTTCTGTGATTACCATTATATACTATGATAAATGAAAACGTTAGTTCTCATAGATAAAAAATATTAGTTCTCCACTCTGGGTGCTCTTCATCTAGCATTACTTTCCATCATATCGAAACCTGTTTTAAAGATACGAATAAAAATATGTCCGTATGAGGTGGGTTTTGTTGTAAACGTTACCGGCGAGAAATGAGAAGCATCGCCGACAGTCTCATAAAATCAATGTTTTCCAAAGGTCACTGAGTAAAGCTAGTACAATGTTTCTGACAAATGACTTGTGTAACGCTGTGGTTAGGCTGCCAGTAGCAGGGAGGGAGTGGTTGTTCTGGTCTGTTAGCGGTCAGGAAATTTATTTTTAAATGGTAACGTTTTTTTAGACAGATTACAATTATCAATGTTCAAAAGCAGTTCCCATTTAGACAGTAGAAATGAAAGAAAAATTACAATGGGGTTACATAGATTCGAAGCAATGACACAATACGACATATCAAACTCACTAACAAGACAACCCACAGTTTACACAACAAGTCAAACGTTGTCTCAGTGGGGTGAGTGCAAAGAGACATTAAAACGAGTATAGCTAGAATTAATAATATAGAAACCCAAAGAAACTGTATTTTTTTTCGTATGGAAATGTGAGGAGAGCGGACTAGAATCAAATGATCTTCATTTCCCTCCCTTCATCCACCATTCTAGTCTACCCTGTTTAAATTAACTGTCGATTATTATTAGGGTATTTATTGTAAATTCATCTTCTATATTTTATTCAAATACTTATTGTTTCGGGAAGGAAGAAGTTAAAGCGCCTCCATCTCAATTGTTGTCACATCATAACGCTTAAGAGGTGATTTGATACAGATAGCAGACCCCTTCCAACTACCCCACCTCGCCCTCAGTGACAACCACCTGTTTTGGTTCACGGCTGATTATTCAGTATTCACAGCTAACGTCTTAATCTAGAGGCCATTCAACTATCCCCCACCCGCTTGACGTGTCTGGTAGGATGAAAGGTCCCTTCCCTCTACCCCCCTCCCCCGCCCACTGCATTGTGCGTTAGACTTTCTAGTCAAAGACTATCGGACAAACCGACGGAAAGCAACGGGGAACTACCGTCGTATTATCCCTTGTATTACTGTCAGCAAAATTACCATGGATAGTCAAAATGAGTCATGAGGATGTTCTGTAAGAGTCATGAGGATGTTCTGAAAGAGTCAGGAGCATGTTCTGAAAGAGTCATGAGGATGTTCTGAAAGAGTCATGAGCATGTTCTGAAAGAGTCATGAGCATGTTCTGAAAGAGTCATGAGGATGTTCTGAAAGAGTCATGAGGATGTTCTGAAAGAGTCATGAGGATGTTCTGAAAGAGTCATGAGGATGTTCTGAAAGAGTCATGAGGATGTTCTGAAAGAGTCATGGGGATGTTCTGAAAGAGTCATGAGGATGTTCTGAAAGAGTCATGGGGATGTTCTGAAAGAGACATGAGGATGTTCTGAAAGAGTCATGAAGATGTTCTGAAAGAGTCATGAGCATGTTCTGAAAGAGTCATGAGCATGTTCTGAAAGAGTCATGAGCATGTTCTGAAAGAGTCATGAGCATGTTCTGAAAGAGTCATGAGCATGTTCTGAAAGAGTCATGAGCATGTTCTGAAAGAGTCATGAGCATATTCTGAAAGAGTCATGAGCATATTCTGAAAGAGTCATGAGCATATTCTGAAAGAGTCATGAGGATGTTCTGAAAGAGGCCAAAGGAAACTTATTTCACAAGTTAGAAAGAAGCAATCCACTTTCTTCGGGCATGTTATGAGAAGAGGACAACTGGAATATATCGTAACAACAGGTAAGTGAATATATTGTAACAACAGGTAAGAGAATATATCGTAACAACAGATAAGAGAATATATCGTAGCAACAGGTAAGAGAATATATTGTAACAACAGGTAAGAGAATATATCGTAACAACAGGTAAGAGAATATATCGTAACAATAGGTAAGAGAATATATTGTAACAACAGGTAAGAGAATATATCGTAACATCAGGTAAGAGAATATATTGTAACATCAGGTAAGAGAATATATTGTAACAACAGGTAAGAGAATATATCGTAACATCAGGTAAGAGAATATATCGTAACATCAGGTAAGAGAATATATCGTAACAACAGGTAAGTGAATATATCGTAACAACAGGTAAGAGAATATATCGTAACAACAGGTAAGAGAATATATTGTAACAACAGGTAAGTGAATATATCGTAACAACAGGTAAGAGAATATATCGTAACAACAGGTAAGAGAATATATTGTAACAACAGGTAAGAGAATATATCGTAACATCAGGTAAGAGAATATATCGTAACATCAGGTAAGAGAATATATCGTAACAACAGGTAAGTGAATACATCGTAACAACAGGTAAGTTTGAAGAGAAAAGAGATAGAGGAAGACAAAGAGAGCAGATACTGGACAGTTTGACATCGTGGCATGGAATGAAATCAACAACAGAATTGATTAATTGTACTCGAGACAAGAAGTTGTGGAGAGACATTGCCAGTTGGCATTGAACTTGAAGAAGACATATTGCTTACTGTTTATGTACCTCTGTGTCACGAGTATGAAAGTAGAGTATGTCTGAGTTTAGACAGAGTATGAATGAGTTATGTGAAAGTAGATATGGATAGAGTATAATGTAAAGTAGGGAGTAAGGTATGACTTCTGGAGAGAAGAGATATGTAATTAGGTATCTAATGATTTCTTCCAGCCGCACTAGAGACAATGTTTAGAGTGTCATGCACCGCATCCGTCCTCTCCGCTAAATAGGTTTTTCTATTTCAACACAAGTTAACAAGAGTCTGGTTGATTAGAAAGTGAATTCTGACAGCTAAAAACATATCAATATATGTATTAAATAAATCCACATAAAATAAAATAATAACCTCTCTAGCTTTGATCGGCAAGTGATCTCATATCACAACAATACAATTAAGAACCAAGACGAATCGTATTGATTCCAAACCACCAAGTGCCCATACATGTACACACACAAGAAATCTAACTAACAGGGCGGCTCCCAGTCCTCTTGTGCGAAGACGGCTGATACTGTTTAGTTAAATTAATCTGGAGGGATATACCTCCTTGACTGGAGAAATCACTAACTAACTATATTCCAGTCAGCCTAAATAGTATCAAACCGTTCTGTCTAAATTGTTATTGTTATTCTTATTGTTAATCAGAATTGACGTCATTGCACTCCGGGCAAGCCCGTAGGTGCTCAGTCTCCCGCAGCAAATGTCAAAGGGTATGAATGCTAACTGTTCCTGTTGCGAACTGGTTGTATACACGGCGGATGCGTCCTCTCATACGCCCATTCCTGCTGGTCTTACGTTTGATGCCGAATTCCATCAATCTGAGCCTTGATGATTCATCGATTGCAGTGTCATTCTCTAATAGACGAACATGAATCGCCCTCAGTATTTCTTACTTATCCATGGCCAATGCATCACTTATGGGTGCTTTTGAAGATAGCCTGTCAGCTCTTTCATTGCCACGTACCCCGGCATTACCAGGACAGTAAATCCATATCAGTTCTTGAAGATTCGATGCTTCTGTGGAGGTTTTCCATTCTTGTCAAAGCCAACCATTTTGAACCTTTCAAAACATGGATTGTGAGTCTGATACAATAACTGCCTTTGTTAATAAAGTCTCAGACAGCCATCTTAAGCCAGCAGTAACTGCCTCTACCTCTATTCTCATGCTGGAGGTTGTTATCATGTAAGTCCCGCTGTGGTCAGCGACGGTTCTGCCCTTTACTCTAGCAGAGAAGCCCCACCTTGATTTATTACCACAGATTACAGACCCATCAGTGTAGACAATTGCATCATCATTCCCAGCATTATCATTTATAAGCTGATCAACTTCCAGCTCTGCTCTCCAATTAGACCAAGTTCTGCATTCTCTACCAAGGCTGATGATGACTTGCTGGTAGTTCATCCAGCTCTCATCTGACTTATTCCACTCTTCTCCCTTTAATATATTTTCAACTGGGATCACCTTCTAATAGTCTCCTCCGCCTGTGCCATCCATGACATCCCTCTCTTTATTCTCGCCCCTTTGATGTCAGCTATGTTCCCATGCAGGGTATGCCTTTTGTCTGTTGTTACACGCAAATACGCTTTTACCTGGCCATCGTATATCTGGATCGAATTGACAGCAATCCAAGCATGGGCCGCATCACCACAATAGGGGTATCTCGCGTGCAGCCCAAGACTAAACGCATCCCTTCGCTTTGAATGTATTCCAGTCGTTCACACTGTGATATTGATAGTGTGAGTATTCCTAGGCCATACTCGATTACAGACAAGACCAGCTGATGATACTAGAGAAACAGTAGTCTCTGCTCCAGATGCGCTGCAGCCAATTTTTTAGGGCTGCAACACCTCTCTTGCACTTCTGTATGATGTGGTCAACATGGTGCTTATATGATAGTCCACGATCGAAAGTTACTCCAAGGTATTTCAAATTGTTCTGCCTTTCAATTTTCTGTCCACTGAGAGTAATGTCTGGAAGATCTGCTTTCAATATCGAGTTATTCAACGAGCGCCAAAGCACACAGGCTTTGTTGGGATTGACCTTGGAGCTGGTTTCGTTGTACCATTTAGAAACTGCTTGAAGCGTCTAATGTTTGCTTTTAACCATTTCATTTCTATCTGAACCAGTCATGTAAATGAGCAAGTCATCGGAAAAAGTTATTGTTCGTCCCAAACCTGTTGGTTGGATTGCAGCTATTTTTGCTGTATAGATGTTAAACAGCACCGGTGATAATGGAGAACAAATATATAAATTAAAAAAATAGAATGGTATGAAATCAGTTTTACAAGTTAACGGTACACAGGAAACACCGGACGTTTCGGGTTTTACCCTTCGTCAGCCACAGTTTCAAACAAGTGACGAGGACAAGAATTACATATATGTACTACAAAAACATACGATGATACACCACATGAGTGATACAAGCAGATGGAAAAAGTAAACAGCAACGAGGATGAGTGAAAAAAGAACAATACTAATGCAAGAAAATCGTACAACCTGAAAGAAATATCTAAACGAGAAAGTAAATAATCAACGAAACGTAAAAAGATCATGAACAAAATTATTAACACTAGAACAAAGTCATTTAGCTGTATTCTTAGAATAATACACTAGGATTGGTTGTCCGATAGCGTCTAGGAAATGACGTATAAGATAGCGACAAATTAAAAGGGTACGAAACGAAACAAAACAAAAACATAAAAAGATAGATCGGAAAAAACGACGGCGGAAGAAATAAAGAAGTATGAAAAAGAGACCAGAATTTAGGCAAAATGATGCAGGACATTAAGTCCCTTGGGAGATAGACTGTCAATTTGAAAAATGAGGCGATTCTCCAAGGGAAAGCGAGTGCGGTCATCACCCACGCAAGAAAGGAGGGCAGTAACATATTTATCCGAATTACCTGAATGGTCAGGCCTATTGAAATGAAGACCACAGGTGTAGGTTTGCCACGATAAACGTCATTTAAGTGCTCACGAAACCTGTCTGCCAAACATCTGCCCGTGTCGCCAATATAAGTAATGCCACACCTCTTGCAGATGATAGCATAAATCAGGTTTCTGGATTCGCACGTGAAAGACTCTCTAATAACAAATTTGCCTTTCGGAAAAGTAACTGACTGAGTTTGGAGTACAAACGGACAGCTCTTACATATACGGCGTTGGCACGGTTTAGTACCAAAGTGTGAAGGGCTAGTGTACCTCAAGCGACTGTGTACAAGAATATCCCTAAAATTCTTATCCCTACTATATGCTACCAAAGAGGTATCACGAAAGACCTCTCTGGTATCAGGATCAGAGTGGAGAATATGCAAATGACGAAACAGAATGTTTTTCACTGCCAAGCAGTGGGGATGGAAAGTTAAGACAAGTTTGAGTGTCAGACGTAGTCGTAGGTATGGTAGTAAGTGCCATCTGACGAGTAACGTGTCTGATTCGATTAAGAGCATCAGATAATACTCTTTCAGGATAATGACGTCGACGAAAAAACTCGAGCATTTCTTGAGCTCGTTCATAGAAATCGTCTTCATCGTGACATATCCAACGGAAGCGTAGAAGTTGAGAAAAGGGAATGGAAATTGTACAGCTCAGGGGGTGAGAAGAAGTGTAAAGAAGAAAACCATGAGCATCAGTAGGTTTATAAAAGACAAACGTTTTAAGGCCAGTGGGAGTAATTTTGACAGTAAGGTCAAGAAAGTTCACTGAAGTAGTAGAAATTTAAGAAGTGAATTTGATGTCAGGATTGAAATTGCCAACATAGTAAATGAATCTACGGAGGTTAACTTCAGACATGTCTGTGACTCCAATCCCATCGTCAATAAAGCGACGGTAAAATAATGATAATGGAGAACCCTGGGGTAATCCTGGGCAAATGCGTAGTGGTTCTGATGTCTATGTTCCCAAGCGAAATGCAACTGCTCTCTTAGTTAAGGCAGCTGCTGTCCACCTTGTTAGCCATGGGTTTACACCACATTCCTTTACACAGTCCATCAAGGTTGCCGAGCCAATACTGTTGTTAGCATCCTCTAGGTCAATTGCCACAGCTACCGTTTCTTGTTTACCCTGGAACCCCTCACATACATCGTACGCAAATGTTCCAGCGTTACCTCATGATACTTTCATTGGTCTATAACTACCCAGAGTATCAGGGAGATTGTGTGCATTGTCAAGGTGGTTCATTAATTGTCTCGCAACTATCTTCTCAAGTAATTTGCCGTAGACATTCTGCAATGTGATGATATTACGAATATAGTGATGTATTTCAACACCAGTATGCAGAATGCTGAGGTACCGGAAGACTGGCTACATAGCTACCTACGGCCACTTCCTAAACCTAGTAAAGACCCCATACTACTTAGCAGCTATAGAATTCGCCTAAATACTCCACCGCATTAGGGAAAATGTATATTCCGTCACTATAGTGACTATCTGTAACCTTTGGAAAGAAAACCTATCCCAAAAGAAGCTAGTGGTATTGCTGTAGATTAAGGGTCTCGACGTAGAGAACTCTGCAACCAATTGATGTATTATTAGTGTCCTAGACGTGTGGTTGAAATATCACTTGAGGGCGACGAGGTTAAGCCTCGGTTGAGAGACTCCAGCTCATCGATTTGACAATGATGTCTAAATGTAAGATTGACAGAACTAACACCAGAAATAGCGCTGGTAGGAGCTATTACAAAGTAAAATTGGAAGAGATAAAATATAAAATAAGACAGAGGCGCACCACTCAGCTAAATGTGACACCGATTCACATTCAGTTTGCGACATTCTGACAGAGGGCATCACCATTGTTAGTTTTATGTCTCTTTACATTTTTAATACAAGCTGATTCAAAGTTGCACAACGGTAAATAATCATTTGCATGATATTTTTATGATCTGAAAACGTGCAGCTACATATTTACTTCATTTGTATGTATTTAAATAATAAGTACAGACAGCTTTGTAAAGTGTCAGTAATTGTATATATTTATTGATTTTTTTTTTTTTGAACGGTCAGATTGTTTCTCTTGGCAGTGACACGACAGTGGAACAAATTACATCCCTTGTAACACAGCAGAGGCTAGAATTACAATTCATTCAATGCGACGTTGTTTGATGGTGCCACCGTTGCCAAAATAGTAAACATTTTGCTGGTCGTTACAACTACTGCAGAAAGAAAACAGAACTGGAGAAAGAGTGGCAGGAGAGCGAACTAAACAGACATTATACCACTACATCATTTAACTGATTTCACATATGTTATGCATTTATTATATGTGTGTTTGTTTTTTTTTAAATTATAGTTTCCGAGTGTCTATGTGCGTTTACGGTTTTACTTGCTCCGTGGAAGGTGGAGGGGAAGAGAAAAGAAAAACTGAATACCAAAGAAATTATGCCGTCCTTAGGACATGAAGCAGAAAGCACACACTACAGATGTTTACCGTTTTCTTTTTCCTTGACAGGTAGTTTGCTCGTCAGAAAATAAGAAGCAACAGACGACATAAAGTAATAGGCAATAATTATGTTCCCAGCAGAAAACAGAGAAGAAATGTAGATATGCAGAAAAAAGTATTACTAAATTATCTTGACCATTATAAGGAGCACGATTCACCATTCACTGTCACTTTAGTGATAATGCATATATCACTAAACAGATTAGTAGAGATATGTTAATGTAGTCCAATAACAGATACTGCCCTACGGGAACGAAGTTTTAGAGACTACCTGCACTAGATCTCAGCTTTCATGGAGTAAGGAAACCTGCTCCATTTCTTGCTGCTTTTGCCTTTCCAAACTCAAGAGCATAGACAGGTCCCCATTTTTACAGGTGGGTTGACTGGAGCATGACGTGACCTGGTTTCAACCCCAGCTTCTAGAAGCAAGTGTTCTAGCTACTCTGCCACTCGAACGTTCGGATAAACTTAAGAATTATTGTAGCTTACATACTTACTTAGTCGTTCCCCTTCTACCGTGAGGTGTAGAGGTTTGGAAGAGAGAGCGCCAGACTATCCTATCGGCTGTCTTCCTCCTGGCCTGGTTCCATTCTAGTCCTCGGTCCTTTAAAGATTGTCTAATGTTGTCCTCCCAGCGGACTCTGGGTCGTCCTCGGGGTCTGGATCCTTGGCTCTTTGTTTCCCGCGCTTGTCGTGGTATCCGATCTTCTCTCATTCTGCAGACATGGCCAATTATTGTAGCTAATATTAATATTTCAGACGTGCAGCAGGAAGATAAGCTAAATCTCACTCGATGTATCGTGAGTGTGTAATATTAGAGTATTTGTCGAGTAAGACAAAGTGAGTGAACTGCAAGATTTATAGAGAAAACACAGCTAAGGTGTGAAATTAGGGAGAATTTAAGACGACCTGGAAGGAGGTCTATTAACGCTATCACTTTTATCCAAGCCCACAACTCACTTACGTAGTCTTAAGTATCACGTGCTCTCTCTTCTTTCTCACAGACAGATAGAGAAATAGTAAGAGCTAAAATAGGTATGGATGAAGGTCTTGAACAGCGCAATTACAAAAGGTTAAAGTTGATTAAAGTTCTCTTTAGCTTTTATAGAAGAAAAGAATTAATAAAAATCTCAGCAAACAATAACTGATCAAATAACAAAGTTAACAATTACAACAATTCATACATCAAGGAAAAAAAACAACTAGTAGGCCCCCGACAGAGAAAATAAACGAAGAGTTAACACTCTTTCCGCTTCTGTGGAAAAATACAACGTAACTTAAGGCTGTGTCTTTATGTCTCTGTTCCTAGCTGAAGATACTTTATAAATCACTGAAGACGCTATCCATGCGCCGTGTTCACACAAAAAAAACAAGATAGGCTGTAGATTAACTCTGTCTATATTCTGACAGAAAGGTGATCTATCAGACTGTAATAACTGGCGTGGTATATCTCTATTATCAGTACCTGGAAAATTATTATGTTGCATGATGTTAGAAAGACTTAAATTGCATGCTGACGAAAAGATCAGAGAAGAACAAGCGGGTTTCAGGCCGAAACGATCATGTATTGATCAAATATTCACACTAAGAACAATTATAGAAGAATCAGTGGAAAGGCAATCGCCACTTATTATCACCTTCGTCGATTTTCAAAAAGCCTTTGATAGTCTACACCGCCCATCATTGTGGAAGATACTTACAATCTATGGTTTTCCAACAAAATATGTGAATATAATCAAAGCGCTATATGACAATGCAAGATGTTGTGTTAGAACAAATAAAGGGAATACAGAATGGTTTACAGTAGAAACAGGGGTGAAACAAGGCTGTATTATGTCACCACTACTTTTTGGAATAGCTATTGATTGGGTTATGAGAAACTATACCCACAATGAACAATTGGGTATAAAATGGACAAATGGAAAATTCCTGGGGGACCTGGATTTCGCAGATGATGTAGCATTCTTAAGTTCAACACCAAGACAATCCCAAGAAGCAATAAATAATTTGTGTCATCTCTCGGTTAAAATTGGTCTCCAAATAAATGCCTCTAAAACTAAAGCTATGAACTTTTCTAACGAGACCTTTGATATCATCTTGAACGGGGAAAAACTACAGAAAGTTGAAAGTTTCAATTATTTAGGCAGTAAAATGACTCAGGATGGTGACACAACAATTGAAATCCATACTAGAATTGCTTTGGCAGCTAGCGCCTTCAATAGATTATCTAACATTTGGAAATTACGATCATTGAATATACATACCAAGCTTCGTCTGTTTAATTCAAATGTTATCTCAGTGTTAACATACGGCTGTGAGAGTTGGAAAATAACAAAATCATTGGAGAACAAGCTGAATACATTCGAGAACAAATGTCTTAGAAAACTCATGAACATCAGTTGGAAAGAATTCAAGACTAATCGACAAATAAGAGAAGACTCTAGGCAGAAATATGTCTCCGACTATATAAGGAAAAGACGATGGTCATATATCGGTCATGTCCTACGAATGCAAAACAACAGAATACCACTACAGGCGCTCACT
The DNA here is from genome assembly GCA_024509875.1 of Oreohelix idahoensis. Lineage (NCBI taxonomy): Eukaryota > Metazoa > Mollusca > Gastropoda > Stylommatophora > Oreohelicidae > Oreohelix > Oreohelix idahoensis. The sequence continues at coordinate 70,185 of JAMPIV010012221.1, read as the reverse complement.
TGGGTTCCTGAGGGTAAGCGGAAAAAAGGAAGACCAAAAGAAACACTCAGAAGAACAATAATAAGAGAAGGAAGAACGTTGGGCCTAAATAATGTGCAAGAGCTAAGAGGAGTGGCGTCACAACGAACAACCTGGAGAGCACTGGTTTCTGCCTTATGCGCCGTGTTTGGCGCTTAAAGAATTTATTATTATTATTATTATATTCTGACCACTAATACACACAGGTGTCGTACTGTCCAGAAGACATAACAAATCGAGGTCAACTCAGGGCAACTTTCTGTACTGGCGCTCTTATTCGGCGCGGCGAATTATAATAGGCGTGCCTGAAAACATACCTTTATGTTTGTCTAATATTTATTTATAGTACTCGATGCGTAATCCGGTCGGGTCTGGTTTGAGACCTGGCATTGTGACTGAGCACTCCGTTTAAGCACACAGTAAGATACTTTCAATTAGGCTGGCGATGCTGTGTGGATTGATATGCTGGATGCCACTATGCTCTGACTTTTACTAAATAGGCGAGTAGGAAACTACTACTGCACATTACGTGACATCAGTCAGCGGTCGCTTGTTCTACACTGCAATGGAATTGATGTTCGCGTGATTTTTTCCCCGTTTAGAGGTTATGCGAAGTGTGTATAGCTACCAGGTAATTTGACACTCGTCTTGCTGCAAACCGTTAGACTGGAGGGAGAATTTATACGTTCCCTCAGCTTGTGTTTGCAGTCAGCTGTTTTAGGAGTGGAGGTACCTGGAACTAGGACCAAATAAACACCCGTTACATCAAGTAAAATAAAATCATAACTTTAATTTTATACTACAGTATTTGTTTTATTATTGCTAGGCAAGTCTCTGTGATGTCTCTTTCCACATGTGTTTTCCTCCTATTAGTTCTACAATATCAATTCTCAACATGCATCCCGCATTGGCTAATATATTTGTGTGAGCGTTTGCTCTGACAGAAAAAAAAATCGACTCAATGTCCTCTTCCAACTCAACATATGGGTTGTCCCACCATATAGTCCCCGTTGATAGGGTGTACTATTTAGTTTACATCATTACGTGAATTTACAGAAAATATAAGCATTAGATACATTACCACATTAAACTGTATGCGCCCCGTGGGGTCGATACACACAAGGGGAAAAGTAATAACCTCCCAAAATGGAAAACATACAAGTGCAATGTTTATACTGTTATGATACATTGTGACTTTACATGGTATAGTATTCTTTCGCTAGCCTGTGGTTAACTTTCTAGACTGCCTTGTAAGTTATATCTTAACTGCCCACATTCTATGGTTCCATACCCTGCCGTGAGAAGTTCCTCCCAAAAATAAAATAACTGACTCCCATAAATTCAGTTGTTATAGTGAACACACGTCACTAGTCAGATTTATATGAATAATTTACACAAGTGTAGTTCCCCAAAAGTAATGTCAGCTTAAGCTTACCATTTAACCCATTGTAAACACTAACAAAACTATGAGGCTTCTAAACAGATTAAGCATCTGTTAGCTTAAGTTGATGACTGCGCTACATTGGCACTGAACAAATTACTGAGGAGTTGTCACTGAAAAAAAAAACCCTCAAGTCACTGCTATCAGTTGTATGTACACTAATAACTAAACATGTATGATATGACAATCGTCAACTCACCCCGAGATACCACAATTTTTGGTGACACGGTCGAATCTTTTGCTAACAATTGCCGGTGTCTCATTCGGGTCCAGTTTGTTAACGAGTGTAAAGACAGTTAAAATCTTTCAGGCTATATAGTCCAGTAAGGGACGTTGAAATGGCCATCTGCGTTCGCGTGCTTTGCGCAGGTGTTCGGGTCGCTCTGCTGTCTATCTTAACCCCGAGTAAAATAAGCATTAGTGCAGAATCTACCTCAGAGACACCAAAATTCCCTGTAATTCCTAACGTTACCCAGCGTTCAAAGGGTTGACTCTCTGCGCCGCTCAACTACAAGAGACCGTTTTAAGGCTGCCGCCCGTGCATCGGCTAGAGTGGTATAAACACTATTACGTGTGGGGACATTCCCCGGAGCTGCCGTCCTACAAACATGCACGCAGGTGTGTCTTATGCAATGTTATCGTATGCTGGCGAGCGCTGGCTACTGGGGACCGAGCAATGAATTTATAATGAGGACCAGAAATGAAATCAAAAGCCAGACACGCCTTGTGCGTGTGTGTTTGGGGGGGTCAGGGCGGAAAATAATTAATAATACTACGGCCGCGATGAAGAATTAAAAAAAAAAACTAAAGTTCATGTAGCCGGTAAGAATAGAAAAATTTAAAGAGAAAGGCAAGGAGAGGGGCTGGGACGGATTTAAAAATTCAAATTTACTGTCCATTCGTGACACCTTGTCATGGATTAACACCCTCAGTCAACTGTCTGTAAAGCGCTTATAGGCGCATAAAGAAGATGAAAGGCTAAGAAAGTTGGGATTCTTACATTTCTTACATTTTTCAGACCTGTGGGAAAACTTACTTTGCCAGTGTCAGGAGAAAATAATGTTCAGCCTTAAAAAGCTAAAAGCCCATATAAAATCAATCGGGAATTAAAGTATTTTTAAACATTATCATAAAACAAAACAGTAGTTTTTATGCGCAACATCACATTCTACTTCTATTTACATGTGTACAGTCAAGGATTGTGGGAAAATGTAGTTACATTTCTTGTGGTCTCTGCTATCGTCAGTCCACATTTCTGCAGAACTTCTATGTTAGGGTTTACCTATATGTTTCTGAGGGTTCCATGGTAGTGATCTGTGCTGACGGTTAATCAGGATTGTTCATTATGTAGTTTTCCATTGAGGTCGATCACGTGGTATATTTTTATGCTGTACCTTATAAAAAGTTAAAGCTAGCCGCTTAGCAGATACTGTCGTAAAGAAGGGAAGTGTTAGAGACTTAACTTTACTAGGTTCAGCATCCAAATGTGAGATGACCAGTTCTCTTTCTTGCTGTCGTGTCCTTCCCTAACTCAAGAGCAAAGTCAGGTACCCATTTACAGCTGTGTAGACTGGAGCGTGTCGATACTGCGAATTGAACCCGGCATTTTGCTGCAAAAGACCAGCGCTCTAACCACTCTGTCCATCGGACGCTGCTATACGCTCTAACATTCTTTTTCTATTTTCCCGTTCACATGTGCCGTTACGACGTAGGGAGGGGCGGTTTTTGTTACAGCGCGAAGTGTATTGTCTGTCTCCTATAGTCCCCAGGTGGCTCTGATGGAAATAAGAAAGAATATGACTACTGTTCCTTCGGGCATATCATATAGGTTAACTAATATGAGGTCGTACATAAGGTTGGTAACCTTACTTACTTACTTAGTCGTTCCTCTTCTATCGTGAGGTGTAGAGGTTTGTAAGAGAGAGCGCCATACTATTCTATCGGCTGTCTTCCTCCTGGCTTGGTTCCATTCTAGTCCTCGGTCCTTCAAAGATTGTCTAATATTGTCCTCCCAGCGAACTTTGGGTCGTCCTGGGGGTCTGGATCACTGGTTCTTAGTTTCCCATGCTTGCCGTGGTAGCCGATCTTCTCCCATTCTGCAGACATGTCCAAACCATCTCAGTTGGGACGGTTCTACTTGGGTCTGCAGGGGTTGGGTTTTTAGGCCTTGACGTATCGTCTGGGTGCGGACCATGTCTCTTCTTGTTATTTCAACCACCTTTCTCAGATACCTAATTTCTGTGGTTTAGATCTGGCTTTTGTTGGTTGTAGTCATTGCCCGTGACTCGCATCCATACGTCAAGACTGGGACAATGGTGGAGCGGTATACAACCATCTTCGTCTTCTTACCAACTTCCCAATTTGGCAACCTCGTCATGTTAAACAAATTGCTAATGAAACCACAGCCGCAGGAGCATAACCTTTAGTGCAGCCTTCCTGCGAGGAGGCCAACTGCAGCAGTAGCTCTATGCCCAACAAGGAAAAATGAGATGATGGTGGTGATGATGATGATACAAAAACTGTATCGAAAAAAAAAATATCGAAGAAAATCGATCAAAAAGCAGAAGAATGAACGTACACTATTATTTAAAATACTTCAGCTGAAGAGTTTCTTTTCCCTTCATTCACCTCTCAGCAAATGGTACAACGCAGATTTCTCAGTATTTGTTTCTCATCAAGGGTGCTGGTCTACTTGCGAGGTTTCAGCGTGGGTTACAGCAGCGTCCTGACTCATTCCTTGCGCGTTTATTAGGCTCTTTTTTCCCTGGTCCAAATCATCAGCAGCTGTTTGTTCACCTTCAGCACTAATACGCAGAGCGAATTATTCATTAGGCCCACTAGACACCAGCCTAGGGCCCCATGCTTACAGCCCCCCCCCCCCCCCCCCCCCCCCCCCCCCCCCCCCCCCCCCCCGAAAAAAAGCAACTGAGAAATATTTTTCGAGAAAATGTCCGGGACCTAAACAATTTTTAAAAATGCGATGCATTTAATTGTTTTTCCCGTTCTACACTAAATAGTTACAGTTCGGTAATAATCAAATAGCTTTTAAACAGTAAGTAGTTAAAAAAAAAATTTTTGTGCGTATAGTGCTTTTTTGTTACACTCAAAACTTTCAAGTTGGCAACACTGTCACAAACATTAGTTGTTGACGGTTCTGATAATTCCAAAGCGTTATTGTTCTTGTTATTGTTAATCAAAATCGACCTCACTGCACTCTGGGCAAACTCATAGGTGCTCAGTCTCCCTCAGCAAATGTCGAAGAGTATGAATGATAATTGTACCTGTAGCACACTGGTTGTAATTACGACGGATGCATCCTCTCTCACGTCCATTTCTGCTAGTACCACGTTTGATGCCAAACTCCAACAGCCTCAGCCTTGTGGATTCATCCATTGCAGTGTCATTATCCAGCAGGCGATCATTAATAGCCCTTAGTATCTCTCCCTTCTCCATGTCCAGTGTCCCCACTATGGGTGCTCTCGAGGCCAGTCTGTTAGCTCTCTCATTGCCACGTACCCCTGCATGACCAGGACAGTAGATCCACACCAGTTCTTCAAGACTTGAGGATTCTATTGATGTTTTCCATTCCTGCCGCAGCTATCCGTTCTGAACTTTCCGAAGCATGGCTTGGGATTCTGACAATATAACAGCCCTGGTTGAAGGGGTTTCAGACAGCCACCTCAGTGCTGCAGTAACTGCCTCTACCTCCATTCTCATGCTGGAGGTTGTTGTCACGTAGTGTCCACTCTGTTCAGTGACGACCCTGCCCTTTATTCTCGCAGAGAAGCCCTGTCCTGATTTTTCACCACGCACTATAGACCCATCAGTGTACACAATGGCGTCATCATCCCCAGCATGATCACTTATCAGCTGATTAATCTCCTGCTCTGCTTTTCCATTGCCCCAAGATCTGCACTATCTGCCAAGGCTAATGATGACCTGCTGGTATTTGATCCAGTTCTCCCCTGACTTAACTCCACTCTTCCCCTTTGGGTACATTTTAAACCCTGGTCACCTGACCAATTGTAGCCTCTGCCTGAGCCATCCATGACATCTCCCTCTTGATTCTTGTTTCTTTGATGTCAACTACATTCTCATGTAGGGGGTGTCTTTTGTCGGTGGTTACCCGCATATATGCTTTTGCCTGGGCCATCGCCTATGGAGTTTTTCAAAAAGCACCACGTCACACAGGCCTTGTTGGGATTGACCTTTGATCCGCTTTCCTCACACCATTTATAAACCGCCTGTAATGTCTCTTGTATGCCTTGGACCATTTCCTGTCTGTCTGAGCAAGTACTGTACACGAGTATGTCATCTGCGAAAGTTAATCTTCGTCCCAGTCCTGTTGTTGAAAGGTCGCTACTTTTGCTGTGTAGATGTTAAACCGCACTGGTGATAGTGGAGAACCCTGGGGTAGACCCGGGCAAAGGCGCATTGGTTCTGATGTCCAAATCCCAAGCGAAATGCAACTGATCTCTCCATTAAGGTACGTTTGCTTCACATATCGATTGCATAAAGCTCTTCCCTTCTCTTCGTCAGTCTTCAGGCTTAGTCCTGTAGAGCTTTTGATATTAGGGATGGGTTGACTTGCACTTTTCCTATTCATTCTTCGATGCAAGGACCAGAATTTCTGTAGGATTTTTTCCGTGCCCACCTATGTCACAAAATCCTCCCACGCTTTATCCTTGGCCTCCCTTGCCAAGCGCTTGAATCTATTAACGGCGCTTTGCTTTTTCTCCATCTCTTCAACCTCTCCTTCATTCATCATTCTTCTGTTTCGTGATTTACGCCATTCCTTTGTTGCTCTTTCCTTTTCTATCCATGCTTCCTCCACTGACTTATTCCACCAGGGAGGTTAGGTGAAAGGTGTTCTCGCTGTCTTTTGTTTGGCATTGTGGCGCAATGTGTGTCATGGGATGTTACAGTCGAGTGGGTCTGTAGGATACTTGAAGGTCTGTTTAGGTTTCCTGTGTCTAGCGGTCCTACCCTTTGCAATGAGTATGGCGCACGGTAGGTGATCATTTTCCTGTGCACCTAATACATCTCAACGTGCCATGGTGGTGGCAGCACTAGAGATGAATGCCAGATCTATGACACCATTTATATCCTCAGGTTTAGTTGCCAGTCTAGTTGGGCGTCCATCATTCAGGGTGGCAAGGTTCATGTTAAGTAATGCCTGGCTCAAATCTATACCCTGCCTATTTTCCGTGATGTTCCCCCCATTCCTTAGATCTAGCATTGAAATCACCAGCAATTAAACACATTATGTTAGAATCTTCAGACAATTCTGCGAAAAAATTCCAATCACTCTCTGCTGTAAGATGGTCGACTTGAGCATATAACATGAGCCACTCCTGACCGCCTATATTCACAGCAATCCCCTGCAATTCCGCATCCTCACTAGTTTGGGAACTTGTATCCCGATGAGGGAGCTCATGTTTTACATATATAACGTGCCCTCGTCTACCAGGCCTACATGGATTGAAGTAACATCTGTAGCCTGGATAATTAATAACACTATTGGCTTTTTAATTTGTCTCCTGGATCATGAGGATATCGAAAGTGTAGATGATTGTTTGTATAATGGCTGCACGTTGATTATCACTTCGACAGTTCCAGTATCCTATACGCACATATTTCATCGAAATGCGATCTGCTTTCTTTCTGAACCTTCTCTTTCCTGCCCTTCTTTTTCTCGCTCTCCTCTTCTCTCCCCTTCCTCTCCTTCTGCATTTGTATTTCCTCATTTCATTTGCTGCAGGTATCGACGACAAAGCACGATATCCGTAGCTCCCGCGATGATTCTGGATAGTTAAAATTCTCATGGTGTATTTGCAAAAAAATGGTGGAAAAGTTTGACGGGTTATTGCTAGGATATATATATTTACACACCGAAACTAATGTAGAATTGAATATAAGTACTGCGAACACCCCTCGACCAAGAAAACCAGCAATTATATTTTTACGAACATCCCGTCATAGCAAGTTTTAATTTTTCATCTGCTCTATGAACTGCCTTCAATCTATTTTTGTCTATCGATTATACAGTCAGCTGGTTACTTGCGTTTTCTCTTCATTAAAAAAATATTTCAGGATGGAGAGATCCAAACTCAAGGGGGTTCCAGTTCATATATAATTGTCAAATTCCCGTCCCCACTTATCCCTAGCGAGTTTATATAAATAAAGTTAGAATCGACTTGCTCTCTTTGGGGAATTCCATTCTGCATAGCTGGCTGATGGCATGTTTCTACATATTCCTGAAAGATTCCTGACGTGTTGCTGCCTCTTACATCATATGACGATTATGTAGTTTCCGGTGTTCCTGTGTACTCTAGATGATTAAAATGGGCGGTACAGGCAAGGAGACAAGAGACTTTCAGAGGAACGTGGCTTTAAAAATTAACCTCTCTTTTACGTTTATTCCCAGGCCTGGCCTCTCCGTTTCTTTTACTTTAATTCTGTTTAATTAAAAGCAGCCAAGCTTGAAGGAGTTTTGATTGATTGAAGTCAATCATGTTTTTTTTCCCTTTTACACTTGCAATGAGATTGATTTAGCGTTGGCCATTTTCTAAATGCGTGTACACTCATTGGTTTAGCCTTGGCCGACTTCTAAAACCGTGCTCTCCCCTCACCTCAATGTTGCCTGGAAACATTAGACGTTAAAATATCAACGTTGGGAATAAAATAAATTTATTTCCTACCCCATTTTAAAAAAAGTAAATAGTGGATGTATAATCAACAGAAAAACTGAAGGAAGAAACAACATCAACTTTTTAGCATCATCTGCAGACGGCAAAAACATATCGGGTTTATCTGCAGATGAAATCAAACACACGATGTAAAAAAAAATCAGAGATGTTTCAAAAAATGAGCTTTATATATCAAAAAGAGACAGAATAATTTATTATTCTAGACAACATGATTATAAAAGGAAAAAAAAGCAAAATTATGTATGATCACCCAAATTAATTCGAATAAAAAATACACACACGGCCATACACACACACACATATATATATATATATATATATATATATATATATATATATATATATATATATATATATATATATATATATATATATATATATATATATATAATAATAATATAATAATAATAATAGCCCCTTCAGTCATAACTGACTATGGAAATGCGCCCCTGAGGTGGCAGCCCTCAGCTGCTTATTTTCCTGGTGCTCCTTTCGACGTTTTCTCCTCACCTCTGCTTCTTGTGTGAGCCTCTCTTCGCCCAATCTGAGGTGGTGCCGTAAATAGCATCGCCACTTAGTGCGATCAGCAGCTTCATCCTCCCATGTTGCTGGATCCATGTCCAGTGCCCTCATATCTCTCTTGCACACATCTTTGAACCTCAGCTGTGGTCGCCCAACTGTTCTCTTGCCATCTGCTAATTGTCCGTAGAAGATATCTTTTGGGATGCGACCATCTTCCATGCGGCGAACATGGCCAAGCCAGCGAAGTCTGCGCTGTCTAAGCAGCGTATACATACTTTGAAGGCCAGCACGTGACAACACCTCGACATTTGTCACTTTATCTTTCCACGAGATGCCGAGGATGCGGCGTAGACACCGCAAATGGTATATATATATATATTAAACACACATGGGAATGCAAGAAGAGCTGCAAGCCAATATGTCATTATGACACCATTATGCAATAAAATAAAAATAAATAAATATATATGTGTGTGTATGTGTGTATATATATATATATGTATATGAATGAATGAATGATTTTGTCCATCGTATTCAATGAGGACCATCGACATCTCTCAAAATACAGTTCGTTCTGTGATGTTAAGTGGGTGCGCATATGGCTGATCAAGCCAATGCGGGCAAGAAAAGTTCTGTTACATGACCGCCATACAAGGCACGAAGACAATACAGGCTGCACATCCACGCTTGACTTTCGGGCTGCACATTTTTTCTGGGCTACCCTCACACGGTTGGCCTCGCTGACTGCAACACCCGTTTTGATAGCGCCTCTCCTGTGCGATCCTGTGCCAGTTGCTACCAGGTCGGTGTATTAATCTGGCAGTTCTTCAGTGACTCCCTCAGACTGTCTTTGAACCGCTTCTTTTGGTCGTCCTCTTGTACGCTGTCCTTCCCTCAACTCGCCATACGGTAGCCTCTTTGGGAGGCGTTCATTTGGCATACGAACCAGATGCCCGGTCCATCGTAACTGCGCTTTCTGAATCAGTGTATAGACACTGGGCATATTTGCTCTTGATAGAACCTCGTATCTGGGATCTTATCCTGCCATCGAATGTTTAGCACGTGACGCTGGCAGGTTGTATGGAAGTGATTTAATTTTCGAGCACGTCTAGCATAAGCGGTCGCCTGGTTTGGGCATGTAGCTCGTCATGACCCCCTTTCGAAAACGATCCTCCAGGGAACAGTCGAAGGTAAACGGAGGAGAGGAAGGCAAAGAAAATCCTGGGCTGATAACATCAAAGAATGGACAGGTCATGGTTTTTCCACACTTGTACGCATTGCTGAGAATAGAGAGCAGTGGAGGACCCTGTCGGCTGATGCTTCCACCATGGCACCCCTATGACCCATGACGGGCTACGGGTTGAGATGAGATGATGATGGATGCCTTCCAATCAAACGCTCCGCGTTGGGTTTACGGCATTGTACTTTTTTATTATTTGGAAATTCAGGCATCTGTCTTCAATTAGTATAAAATGTGTTTTGTTAAATTTACTTTCCACATGTATGTCTATGTTGACGGTTTACTTGTTCGGTGGCAGTAGAATAGATAGAAAGATGTGTAAGCCATATTGCCTTTACTGCCAGTTTGATTTATCGCCCCTGGACACTTGGCTAACAGCAAAGAATTGATTTCCATGAAAGTGCTGAGGTCGCAAACTACCCTTTTTTTTAATAATTTTTTTTTAAATTTTTGTATTGACTGGTTTACTACTTTTTTGATGGAAGGCGTTTTTGATTGATGAAATATTTATAAAGATGTGAAGACAAAACATATAAGCCTGCTGACAAACAAACAAGGTATGATGAGAGATGTTACATAGACAGACAGGCAAGCAGATACATACTCAGACAGACATCGACGGCTAAGCAGGCAGAACGAACGAACGAACGAACATTATTTTCAAATGGTAAAGGATCGGGCGCGCAGGCCCGTCTAACATTCTGCCCTTCCACTCTCACTTATCTTGCATACTATATCCTTTCATTCAAACATGTTACTTTAAGCATTAATTTAAAGATAAGTCAGGCAGATAGACAGGCAGATATATAGGTAATTAGATAGGGAGGTAGCTAATGTGGCAGGTAGTTAAGTAGATAGGTAGGTAGAGTTGAATGTTGGCAGACAGACAGACAAGCAGACTGGCAGACAGGCAAGCACGCAGACAGACAGATAAGCAGAATGGTCAGTTGAGTTGGGGTAGATGGGTGGGGATCTGGCTGGCTTTCTACATGGAAGGATAGATGGATGAATGGATGGATGGATAGATCGATCGATCGATGGATGAACGGGCGGGTGGTTGGGTGGATGGAACGAACCAATGAACGAACGAACGAACTTTATTTTCAAAGGGTTAAGAATTGGGCGCGCAGGCCTGTCTAACATTCTGGATAGATAGACAGACATACAGACACACTAAGTTAAGTTTTGTTTAGTTTATTATCACTTAAACTTTACAACATCAAACATATATATTAAATATAATCATGATTACAGACATAGGAAAATAACCCAATAAGTGCCCTCCCCCCTGTTGAGAAAAAATTCCAAAAGAAGTTAATAACCCATAGGTCAAAGATTAACACTAGGGTATAGAGAATAAACAGTAAAGAAAAGAACAAAGTTCCTACTTAAGCTATCCAGTAAATACTCTGGTTAGCGAAATAAAAAAAAAGAAGTGAGTACAATGATTGTAACAAAGGAAAATATTCTCTCTTTCTCTCTCTCTCTCTCTCTCTCTCTCTGTGTGTCACTCAATCTGTCATCTGTGGCCACAAACAATCTTGCTTACCTAATAACTGGTGTAGGTATCCCTTGATAAATTACAATAATATGTACCTATAAGTGTCAAATAGGTCGCCCAAATCTGGCCCCAGACCAGCTTTGGTATCAAATAATAATTGCCAGGTGGTCGCCAAAGTTGGTGGGTTAATTTTTCCTGGATGAGCCCTGTATCCCCGCATATCGTTATTGAAGCAAAACGTTCTCGGGGCATTGCATTCACGGTTATAACAAAAGAGAAAAATAGTTCCTGTATTGTCTAGCCACTGGGTGCTAATACAACTGTTACGTTATAACAAACTGATGATGACAAATCCTATCGGCTTTTCTCTGCGGTGAGTGCCGATTATGAAACAGTGTATACTCCTGGATAAAATTTACTTGGGTAAACGACTGTCAGAAGTCGGGAAAAATGTTATGTATATTGCCACTGCGGGCTGATGAAATTGAATGGGAAAAACTGGGTATATTTGTATGTCTGGTTACTCAAAATTACAGTTAAAACATGTTAGTGTCTCGCCCTGGCAATTCCTGTTCACACCGGTACGGGGACGAACGCCAAGGAAAACGACAACTATTATTCCTTCAGTAACTGAGGAAAAGACCACAATAGAGCACCGCTAGCAGCTGGGTTTTGACCAAGCACTATATTGGAAGAAACAAAACATTTAACAAAAATGATAATATCCTATCCTATCAAACGTAAGGTATGATCTCTTATCCTCTCCGTCACCTGATTAAATTAAAAGGCACCCGATGTCTTAGCCTATCTTATTAACATAAGGAAAATTGTCCACAACAAATAAGTTTGCTTATCAAGCACATAAAATTACACATAGGTTAATGAATTATTAAAAGAATAATAGACCCATAGGTGAAATCCTTTCCCTCTATGTAGAGCCCACGATCCCGTTAGAAGAAAAGTGATAGCCCCAAAAAGTCACAGATATATACGCTATAGTCTAAGGTTTACCCTCTAGAGTGTAAGAACAGAGTTAATACCTGAATCTAGTCTAAGAGGAAAACAGCATTAGCAACAAACTTGCATAAAAAAATTTAAGACAGCAAAATGGGTGCCAAAAATACAACAATAAAGAAATCTTATCTGTCCTGCATTCACTCTATTCAGTCAGCCGTGATCACTAGCTTGCATTCGTACTTACAGCTTTGGTAGCAACTTCTGGAAAAACAATTTTTTTAGGACATGCACATACAGAATCTCCAGTGGTAGTCTTGGCCAAGGGAACCCCAGTTCCGCAAAGTCAGGTTGAGTTCACTACTTCAGGGAACGTTTCCTTGGTTATTATTATTTTTGTTGATATCTGTTTATGTCACAATAAAATTGTCCAGGCACGAACGTTAACAGCGAGCACAGTGTCAATAGCTTAGGTTTCTAGTAACGAGGAATGTCAGGTCGGTGCCTTCTCTCAGTAGAGGACTTTATTTTGTCACCCCACAACTAGTCAGAACTCCGTCGGAATGTTAATGATAGTAATATTTTACTTGCCACAAGGGCTGAAATGTACTTGAGGTTTTTTCTCAGGAAGAATTAAATCTGGCTCGATAGGCCCGTTACTTCATTTAATCTTAAAGTTCATGTAATGGGTACTCTGTCGTTCTGGATGCCAACGCAATGCCAGACAGGTTTTACTTTATACACCCAAGTCTTTAAGAAAAAAATGTTTTTGTTCTTCCCAGATGTTTCTCAGTACTAAAACCGTTGGTAAAGTTGGGCTACCCCAGTTTCACAGAATAAAGAAAAAACAGCCTATAAAATACTTATACATACTATTTACTTCGGTTATAACTTACATTATAAACTGCAAGCGGGGAGCTTGACTTATCGTTTAAAACTGCCGTGAAATAAGTTATATTCATAAAATCAATCATCATGAATTAGAAATACATACGTATTTCGTCAATACTCAATGATGAATCAGTGCAGTTATAAGTTAGTTTAAAATATTCTCGACTAATTACTAGCAATTTAATTAAATTTATTTATAGCTGCATGAGTTTAAGCTAGAAATTATAATTTATTTTGCTATCCACTGAAACACGTCAACTAGAGAATATAACAGACTTATAAATTTAATTTCTTCTGCACAGAAATCTAACTAGTGAAATGAAATAAGCGATTATCACTTAATCACTCAACACTACTAAATATATAATATATTACCTCCAAGCAGAACTACAGGCGATCGCACAAACTTAGAATTATACGCTTATATTTATTGGTAGTCTAGAACCTCGGCAAAATTGTCGAGAACAAACTAAGACTTCGCTATACAGCTTATTCCCTTAGCACGAAACGACCTGTCTACTGCAAATTTAGGAGAACTGAATGAAATCAAGTTTAAACTACGGGGTAGATATATGAAACAGACAAAGGATCCCATGCTATTACGAAAACCCGAAATAGCGCCGGTCTCTTCCCCCCCCCTCTCTCTCTCTCTCTCTCTCTTAACACTTCCCATTAACTTAGACGCTGGCCATAACTGCCAAAAGTGCGTCTTCACACCTTCTGTTAACTACTCTCATTTCTGAGCGATGCAGGTTGGCGCCTTCCACACCTCACGCCGAGAAACTAGTCGAAGAAGAGCTCGTGTCAGATGAAAATGTAGACAAATGTCTGCCCTAGTGTCTGTCGAGAACGAATTCCCACACTATTTCGTTCTCACCCAGGTACTGACATCTTACGCAATAAAATGCGTTACTAGTATGAGAAAAGAAACGGCAAAAGTCAGAATGGGAAAGTAATATTTTGTCGCAAACGAACGAATGCGAAAAACAGGAAAAGGATAAAAGAGCGATAATAAAGTAGAGGACACGGGTAGAAAAAGAAAAGAATATAGGAAATTTATTGATCAAAAATCTCTGTGCGACAGCTTAGCAAGTACGGGTTGGATTTTAGGCATGCCGCCGTTCCCCTTCCCGACCCGGTAAAACTCACAGCGCACAATGTCAGTTTTAATTTAATTATGACTACCCGCCCTTAACAAATATCGCCTGAGATTACTAGCTAGTTGATTGACGGCGTCTATCGTTTTTACACATGATAGTAACACTATTTATTTAAAATAATTTATGCACAAAGAGAATATAAAGGGCATTCTACTCTGTCACTTTATCCGTCACTCGTAGCATTATACTTAAGTCAGCTAAATTGTATCTTCTGGTGTAAAAAAATTGGTTGATGGATTTTACATTACTGAACCACTGGTAAGAGAATATCTACGCGTTTGCTATTTCGCTAGTCTTAACGCTAAGGAATGGCAGTGAATAAAATGGTAAAACTTTTAACACATTTAATACTTAAGCACAACTTATATTATTACCAGAGAAATCAGAATAATTCCCACGAAGCTATTAACGGACTATTTCACATAGGTTCTAGCATACGCGTTTAGACTATCCAAAAATTCCTGAGGGACTTGATAATCTGACTAGGAGAGGAGGCAGTATATATACAGATTTTGTGCAATATATCTAAAGGATGTTACAATTCACATCTTCGGCCTATCCGAGAAACTCAACGAGCTTGGCTTCCGAGGTAAATGATTCTACGGTTCCTTCACTCGCGATGCCGAAACGACATCAAACGGCATCCCATGCAAACGGGCCTTCTTAGATTATCTCCCCCTGTCGTAGATCAAATACTTAAGTCCCCTGAAAATGTCAGACATCAAAGGTGATCGGGACATAGTATTATCGCCCTTGAATTGATCAAACAAACAAACCGTTTAATTCTACGCGCGTCTGTCTAATTGCCGATAATTGGCAAATCAGCTCGCGTGAGAAACCCAGGTAAGCGATCGTGATTCGCTCCCCTGGTAGAACTGCCGCGTGCGAAAATTGGTAAACACTCATCAGCGCATGTAAACAGTAAAGATAGGCGTGGCTTCAAAAGTGAGTAAACAGACAGCGAATTTCGTGGCCTAGCCTTCGCAAAACATAAACGCTAACTGAGGCAGCAAAGGTGGTCGGATTTCTGAGGCTATATTACATTTCCACGTCACAACTCTCATGCGTCAACTTGACTATGTTCAAAGAAAGCAGTTGTCAGACTGATGTTGTTGGCATATTTTCGAGTCTAAAAGTTCGCAGCCATATTTTATATGGTTCGTTTTAACCCTTATGGTTCCAGTCAATATATAAATGCTGGTCTGGATTGTGTGTGCCATCATTATCATCTCTTTTTTCTCCATACGGAGCATGGAGTCACACCTGCAGCTGGCTCCTACCATGAAAGGTAAAAAAAGGCAAAGGTAGTACCATAGCAGATACAGCTGTAGGGAAGTGAAGTGTTAGAGACTTCACAATACTAGGTTCAGCATCTAGAGGTGGGGTGATCAGTTCCCTTCCTCGCTGCTTTTCCTTCCCTGATTCAGAGTCAGGTACCCATTAACAGCTGGGTAGACTGGTGCATGTCGTTACCGTGAGTCCAACCCGGCACCTTTGCCTAGCATGAAGCTTGCATCAAATAACATGCACCTACAGCAGTGGATTCTGTAGCGGTTTGTATTTTTTTTTTTTTTTTTGTAACCGCATATAAATTATTTGATCAGTCAGACTGTTTTGATTTAGGGTCTTATAGATTTCAAATGTTTAAGCCGCTACAAAATTTAATAGAACGTTAGAAAAGTAGTATTTAACGTCAGACAAGAATGATGCCTGTCGCAAAGAACATTGTAAACATTATAAAACAAAAATCCCGAGGGGAAAATAATCGTGAACATTATGACGGAACATGATAAATATAAGCATTATTTTGACAAACAAAAGAACAATAGCAAAGCCCGCTTAAGCAGAATTGACGGCTCAAAGACATGAAAGCCACACTTGAGCCGTCCAAATTGCACTAGCCCTTTGTCGCTTTTCAAAAACACAATACGGAACAATAAAAATAGATCTCAAATATCCAGCTCTGAAACTTGATGTAAATCTTGGTCGATCGATGTTCCGTCATCTGAAATAGAAATTGATAGTTACCGATCTATGAAAACTCCAGTCTAACGACCGGATCAGAAAGCAGCCACTCAAACTGTCTACCCCAGGCACGTTCGGTCAAACATGCGGTCAGGAACACAGACTGTATAATAGACCCTTCAGGGCACCGATGACCACAGCTCGTGAGCTGAAAATAGGCATTAGCTGCGGTTGACAGTTCATTGACGTTGTATCACGTTCAGTACGGGTTTAGTCAACTGAGCTGGCCCAGAAGACTGTTCTGCTGAGGAATGCGAACTGGCGTTTCTATGGTGTTTTTAGCAAGTAATGAGGACTATAGTTAATTGAATGGCAGTCATTCTATAATCCAACTTTGTCGAATTTGAGAAATAATTTAACAGCATAGACCATTGGAGTACAGAGGGTTTTAAGCGCCCGGGGCAAGCCAGGAAAAATGAGTCTTGGTCACCGCCAGATAAGATACATGCTTATTTTGTAGGCAAATCAAAGGAATGTTTAAAGGACGACACCAAGCACTGTTGTGAATTTAGAATTATATTAAATCAACAGTATGAATTATTGGGAAAATAAAAACTTAAGAATGAATTAAACACAAATGAAAATAAATAAACCGCTCGTTTTATGAACAGTAAGAATAGTACACTCCAGATGTCTATTTTTCTACTACAGATTGATCTTTCGCACCTTAATTCCAGCAAATTGATCAATGATGTGATCAAAATCAATGTTCTAACGAGTTTCTCTCTAAATACTAAGAAGCGCCAGATTACACAGATGTTCCTGTCCCATAGACGCTCGTAAATACGAAAGAATTACTTTTAGTTTGCTAAAACAACGCTCACAACTGGCTACTAAAGTAGAAATCGTCTGCAGTATTTGCAGTGCTATACGTAAATTTGTGAATACATCATTTCCGTAAGGCACCATACATGAAAGTAATTCCAAAGCAGTTGTTGGAATAGAATCAGTTCGCGATTCCAATAGCATCCTGCAATCGCATATCTACAAAAAACAATGCCTTGCCATCAATGTCTGTGTCATAAAAGCTGGCCAGATCAGTGCACGTCTGACGGATCTCATTGCTGACTGCAATACTTTCTTTTACGACTACGTAGTGACAGATTTTGGGATACTAGGAACTTTATCCCAACGGGCTGATCACCCGTTTGCCAGTCACTTTGATTACGGAAACAACAGCAAACGGATTGATTTGTCGTTGCCCTAAAGACGGCATTAGGCGTGATGGGAACAACGGCAAGGAAAATCTATTCGCTGTTGCCCTTAAGACGCCACTAGGCGTAATGGCCACTGACTGCTTTGCCGGTCGTTGGCTAAGGACGGAAGAAGAAGAAGAAGAAGGAACTTTATACAAGCCAGGACAATTTTCAAGACTTCAAGCCATCTTTGTCCAGCTGAACATGTACTTCCACTTCTGCATTAACTAACTTGCCGTAGAAAATTATCCTCTTTGTTTGCTTCCATGTGGTAAAAGATCGTCTCTGACTTGGTCTATTCTCGTGTCCGTTCACTCTGTCGGTATGTCGCCAACTACTGAATCCAGTAGCTAATTCAAAAGACGACCTTGAATAACAGCTTCTTGGTGTAAATAGTAAACAACAAAAGCAGTAGGATGCCTTTTTTTTAAATAAAGCAACCATGATCGAAAGAAAATGATAGAATCGACCGAGACAGACAAGATTCGGAGTGTGTTATGGGATGCGAATGTTCGCAGAGAAACGACTTGTCTTTTTTGCACCCCTTCATGCGGCATCCGGGGCATGCACCAACCCCTGCCCCCCCCCCCCCTTTTTCCTTTCTCTCCGCCAGTGGCATAGACTTCCCAGGACTATGGAAGGTACAGTAACATTAAGGAGTCAATAATAAAGTTATTAAACTGATTCAAATTTTTTATCGAGGCCTTCAGCAGAATAGTCTCCTAAGACACACTCTTAGAACTTTTTCCAATACAAAACGAAGTTAGGTAAGAACAACAAACAAATAAAACTAGAAGGGTGTCTGCACTCACAAATGATCTTCGTCACGCTCATGGACTGGATGATAAAACAACAGAAGGAAGTAAAATGTGATTATATTTCATATTTAATAAACAACTAAGGGATCTTGATTATGCACGACTTATGTCTTTTAGCATATTAACAATAAAACATATAGGTATAAGACCGCTGGACTATTAGCGAAGGCTACAAAAACAGAGCTACGCCATAAAACAATTACAACAAAGGATATGACAATAAGCAATAAACAACAATAGTCTATACAAAAAATTGAAGAGTACGATGCTAGAAATATATGACAAGTAGCATCAACAAACAAGGAAAAATAAGTAAGGATGTCAATATAAGAATTAACAAAGTCAGGTTTATCTTCAGCAACTTTGTTCTAGGAAAGAACGATTCGGCTGTTCCAAACAAATATAAAAGCTTGGCCTTCTATGGGTTGAAAATGTGGAATTTCACAAGGAATACCATGTTAAAACTTCAGACTTTTTCTGATAAAGACCCTCGTCCCATCCTCCATAACAGATGATGGATAGGATACATAATAAGGAGGTAGTTAACCAGTATACGTAGAAATGCTCTTTCCTGGAAACAAGAGAGGATCAGAAGACAGAAGAGAAGACAGGAAAACAGTTGTGGTAAAGTGGGATGTTATAAATATTTATAGGGGACTTAGTGTACTGACTGAGATCAGCTGTGAAGGTATCTGTATCTAATAGGTGTAGTGTTTTACAGATAACCTTACTTGCTACCACATTTATACCTCAGTCAGAATTATTCTGGAATATTGTGATGACTACGTTAAATGTCTAGGGTTATGTAAATGATGAAGTGTAAGTCACAACAACAACAGACAGATAAACAATTTAATTTATTCCACCACACTTGACAACACTGTGACACTCACACACATTTAACACTCTATAAGACTATCTTAATTGAGTCAATGGTAAAAGTTCAAATATATATGTATTAATTACTTTCACTAATATATATCCTGATTCAATTACACAGTGAACCAGGAATCACAATCAAATGTAATCACAATTTATATGTACATAATTTATAATTATGAACCTTGTAGTGACATATTTTATTAGTATTATCCTATGTGTGTCAGTTGTGTAGTGGTACTATGAGGTAATACTGGTTTTGTTTTTCAAGCTATGTTGTTATTTGTCATCATGACTTCAAGTGTTTGTTTATCTTGGAAATAGTATGGGGAAACTTCACCGTTCCTATCAATTTAAACAATGTATTGACCCTCTGTTTTACTATAATGTCAAGTTTTGAGGGGGACACATAATGTTGAGCTCCTCTGGCCACAGAAGCTTATCTTTCGTGATGGCGGCAGGAAAAGTCTCCTCTGCTCGATAGCTTCCCTGTGTTCTGGAGACACCTCAATGGTCGCTGTCTGGACCCAGGAGTATGCTATCAGCCTCTAGATTCAGCAAAGCTCAGACCAGGTGCTGCTTCAATAACATAGGACCACGGTCCCACAATTCATGGAAATAATACACAATTACGTTGACTGGCAATGAATATGGCACAAAATCCGACCTGCCGCTGTCTCAGGCTTTTATTTAGAAATATATAAGCTGAATCTCAACGCACTGTTGCTTTAGAAAGTTATTTGAAAATGTGGTGCTGAACTGACGCTTCTAATTGACGATATTGGCGGGTCTAACCAATCGTGCCATGTTTACACAGCTTTTCAAAAAAGTACCTCTACTACTGTTTCCCCTAACAACAAAAAATTAGTATTTGTAGTCCGACTAATCGTGTTTCGCCTTACATTTACTGCGCTCCAATCAAATAGGATTTAACATGGGGACCTATTTCCCGTACAATGGTGGTGTCAAAATCTGCCACTGAGCGATTCTGATTTTGGTGTTGTCTGACACCCTCACTATTTCTTTTGGCTATAATTTGTTAATTCCTAGACTATTTGCGTAACACTTAACATATTATTTGTCAGCAAGTCCTAAGGAACCCAATTATACAAATTTAAGGGAGCTAGGTGGCTGCGTTCAAAATGTGCATTTTCTTCTACCTCCTGTTCACTTCGATACGATGTGGTGTCTGGGTACTGTCAGGCTTTCAAACGTAAACCAGTATAATGTCATGTTTCCCAAAAAGTGATACCAGGATAGTGCCAGATAAGAGTCTGGTCTTATAAGTAATACCCCTTTTCTGAAAAGAGTAAGGGTGTATGGATATCAAAGGTAGGGTCAAGCTGTATAAGTTTCCAGGTATGTTGTTATTGTATTATCCTGGATCCCTCTCAAAATCCTTCTATGATTATTGTATCATTATTATTATTATTGTTGACTCTGCTAGGGAGTATTAACAAAATTATTTCCAACAAGAACATGAACTCAACTTTAATAAGTAAGTAAGTCTGTTGGTAAATATTTACAATTTATTTAGCCTATACCGTTTCTCTTTTCGGTCCGGAAAGTTTGAAATGAAATCAAATTTATTTACAACAATAAATCAATAAACATTGAAAATAATTAACAATCTTAAAAAAGTCAATCACTTGTTTAAGGTTATCACCTGGGTTAATTATCTCCTTTTAAAGAACATTTATATGATACTAATGAGTTTTGTCACTATTTCTTGACTGTGAAGCTACGAGAGTAATGGGTAAATTTATGTCCACACTTTTCATCATACACTGTAGGCTGTCTTTATTAGTATTTTGTTTGTTAATGTCGGGGTATAATCTGGATGCGATGACTAGTGGCTTTGTTTTGCCACTTATCTGTTGTTTAGAGATCGTTCATACTCCTGCCATGGACGGACAAGTATTATGAATTCCTCCAGGCAGTGGAAGCTGGGTATCTGGCTCTGTTGACCACAAGAGCACTCGCACCACAGAGTCCAACAGGGTGGATGACTCTTTAAAGTTGGTGTAGTTTTCAGGATAAAACCTGAAACAAAAATAAACGTAACTCCTATATGGTCCATCACTATTCCCTTATTACACAAGATGGAGAAGATAGACAGTGTCAGACAATGTGCTAGCAGATGCACAGGACAATTTATACTAGTATTACCCATAGCCAGTTCACCGTGACTACACTTTCCTTCTAAATCCTTAGTTAGATCCATTTGTCCATGCTACGCCTCCATACAATGATTTGGTCTAGTATAAAATACTAAGTAATACCTTGATCAATACATTAAAACAATTTTTGTCATCCTTCCTTATGTTCCTGGTATGTGTCCCATTCCAACAAGAAATAATTCTTTAAATGCTTTTCCAAACCTACAGACACACTTTTGCGATCATTCGCAATTTATTTTGAATATGGGACCAAAAGATGCAGCAATAGAGAATGCAGTCAGCGACCTATAGCTTGACTGCTTGCATCAGGGTCAGCGAACCAGAGCTGACCAAGACCGTACTCCACCTCCTCGTGGTGGTCCTGGAAACAGTCTGCAGCAGTGCATTCTGGCTGAGCGAGTACGGATCGAAGAGGGAAGGCAAACCCGGTCCCAAAAAATGCCGTGCTGAAGTCGGATGTGTCGACCGAA
Source organism: Oreohelix idahoensis (assembly GCA_024509875.1). NCBI lineage: Eukaryota > Metazoa > Mollusca > Gastropoda > Stylommatophora > Oreohelicidae > Oreohelix > Oreohelix idahoensis. The sequence continues at coordinate 48,180 of JAMPIV010012221.1, read as the reverse complement.
AGGTGCAGATATCACAGCTACGGCGTAAACAGACACAACGCAACCACCGTCCTTTTCAGGGCGAACGAGGAAGAAGAAGAAGATTTTGAATATACACAGTCTGGTAAGTCCTTCAGAAATTACACAATTGTTGCAGAAACACGTCTACACACTCCCTATCGCACACTGTAGTGAATTAACAGAAATACATATAATTATATATATATATATATATATATATATATATATATATATATATATATATATATATATATATATATATATATTCTTTCTTACCCTCAGGCACACACAGACGAGCTGTTAATGGGCATCTATGGTCTGCTCTTCAGATGCAGTTGGCAAAGGCACACTTCATTAACAATTTTACCGCTTCTTCTACTCGCTGGGCTTTTCAAATCTTATGGCCTCAATTTAGCAAGAGCAAGGTCTATTTATACTAGCACATCCGGCGTATCGGAACGCAGTGGGATAAAGTGGTATTGCGAATCTCAAAATGAGGCATAATTTGTCTCTCTGTTCAATTATGAAGAAATATTTTCTCAATTATCTTTCTTATTTCTGGAGCGATTTTATTCACCCAAAGCTTAAATTATACCCTAAGTTATTCTTTATCTATCTATCTAATAATCTTTTAGTCTCCTAAGTGTATTTTATTTTATGCATACTTTAAACAGCTAAATTAGGGACTAACCTGATGTGTCGAGGCCTTTCCACTCGATTTTTCTCTCTTAATAAACTACTTTTCGAGGAAGTCTTTACACCTACCTCTAAAGTAACATTCCTGTTGAAGGCCGTGTTGTAAAACAGACTAACTCACGACAACAGCATCGGCTGCTGCTCTTTGTTCCAAGTCAATTCTTGGAAGTCACTGACCCAGCCGATTTTATATAATAAATATAAAAAATACAATATAACGGGGGAGGGGGGTGTGGGGAGGCGGGGGGGGGGGGGGGACAGCAATAAAGTACGAGAGATAATGAACTGCGAATATAAATAGCGTTTCGTATTTTAAAAGATAGATGTTGGGTGGTGAAAGTTGCTGTGGCAATTCAACCAAGGTGTTCCTTCAAACAATTAGGTCATCTGCGAGGCTAAGTAACTAGCGAGGCCTTTTGGTGCATTAGGTCGATATCAGTTCGAGAAGAACAAACACAAATAACAATGAATAAGAAAAGGGTTAACGCCTAGAGGATACATTTAAAAGAATGTCAACTGCAATTTAAAAAAAAAAAAGATAGGAAAATATACATTAAAATATAACCTACTAATCTACAAAACGCAACAGGGTAGAGAGAGAGATCAATCTAGAATCATAGAAGGCGATACACTACAAAAACCATAGACAATAAACAACGCCATAAACAAACGGCAGATAAACTACAGCCTGGAAGAACTAACACACAAGAACAACCAAGGTAATATGCTCTATAAAATGATGAACACTATATACCCTAATAATAACCCACATGGGGTTGAACCGGATATCCCATGCACATGATAAAGGCCAGCTTTCTTTGCAAAGCCCATTAACCAAACCAAATATTGCTTATGGTAACAAGAATAAAAGTGGATCCTTAACTTTCTAGTTTTTCTCTATTAGTTTTCTTTCTCTACTTTTGGTGTTTTACAAATTAAACATATTATTTTTTAAAATCAGAAATAAAATCATCCCCATTATACTTGCTACTGCGTTTTATCTATGTCATGACACTGGTTTAGCATTTGTATAGTTACATAACGAAGAACACTTTATACGTTGTTGTTATTTGTTCTTCTATTTACTCACCTCGCTCGTTACTTTCTTTTTTTTTACATTTTCAATTAACTTCGGAGTCATTTTCCTGATGCCATCGGTCACATTATTTTGTTCGATCTGTTTTCCTCTCCGGCAGTATTGATCTACCTTTATTGTGCGTACTAATTATGTGCGCCATTCGATTGTTGGCACGTTCTATTTTCCTACCTCCGACAGTATTTGGTATTTTTGCGTTATTGTTTACACCTCTTCCATTCATACGTGTCATGTTTACCTGCCCATCCTCGCGGAGATGAGTTACAGGTAAACCCAGATTGGCGCCCAGTCATTTTCGAGTAATGACGCCCGGTGTTTGTTTGCATTGGGAGTGCCGGTCAATTATCGATCTGGTGACATATTACAGACACACCTGAGACGTCGGAAATGTGGTAATAAACTTTTAGACAGGCTTCTTATAAGCAAGATAAATGTAAGAAGGTGTAGTGGTAATCATTACCGAGAATTGACGGAAATACCACTTCCATATACCGAAAGTGACCGTTTGAATTTTACAAATGTATGAGTCTTGCAGAAAATTCTATGAGGAAAGTTATTATAACATGCAGTTTCGAATGCTATTGGCTTAGCATTTAGAGGCTAATATACATTCACGTTGACTGGAAGTTTCGTCGGAAACGCAAGGTGAGAGCGTGGACAGAAAAACTGCACTATAACGTAGAACATTTTAGACATACAACACTGCATTCCAGAATCGTCAAAGCAGACAGCTCGGGCCGAAGCCAGGAAAGAACAGAAGTAATGATTCTGACCTTATAGGACCGAACGTATTAGAGCACCTTTTGAACACTACAACGAGGAAACTCTACAATTTAATACGGAAACCGGAATCCTACAGAACCTACTTGCAAAGTCACAGAGAGATTCTGTAATATAAATAATACCCCAGACGTGTGTTCGAGGCATCTGCACCAAGTTGCCGAGACTATTCAACTGAGCAAGAAGTCTATGATCCCAGTATTGGGGTAAGTTTTAACATATTTTTATACTTTGAATTTGACATGTTTGAACTTGTTGATGGATATACAGGTCCTTAAGAGGCTGGCAACCCTTAGCACGTGAAAATTATATATTCATGAACCACCACAGCAAAGCGCTGGTGATTGCTTATGCAGGTTCTCACAGGGAACCAAAAGTAGAGGTAACCCCTGACTCCAAGTGGAGCAGGGAGTGGAAGATGGTGCCATCATATGTATATATTTACTATCATTTGTAATAAGCGCATGTATATTTAAACATGTCCAACCAGGCACACGCCACTTGCCGCTGTCCAGTCGAGATTTTCCCAGTAAATTAACTAAAAGATTGATGATTGTCATCATATCCCCTAAGTTATATTGTGACCGGCTGGCTACACTAACATTTATACGTGCTATAATGCTACATATAAGAATGACAGACATTAAAAGCAGATACGGCGTTTTCGCACAAAACGCAGTATCATTAAAGGTTCAGTTAGCAGTCACGGCTCTGAGAGGGCAAGGTAGTGCAGTCCCAGAAAATTACATTGAATGCGTGTTTTGCGTGGGATTTTGTGAAGTGAGAGTTGTGATCTTTGGGTTTTTTCCATTGTTTAGGTGGAAAAGAGAGGTGTGACTAAAGTCGAAAAACAGCGAAACATGTGCAAATGTAGATAAAATGTAACGTGTGGAAAAAGAGTGAGACGTGTGACTAAATGGTGGGAAAATAGAGGGAGTGATATAAAAAGGAGAGATGTGCGAGAAAGAGAGATCAGATAGATAGAAATCTTTGCTAGGCAGTTTATAGTGTTTAGGTGAACTTCGTCTTTGAGATTATCAAGACCAGTGTTTTTTTTTTCTTCTGTTGGATATATTTTCCTGAGGATTTAATTAAGCACATGCTTACCGTAAGCCTCGTTAGAAGCTAGAAAGATTGTGTTGAAGTGGAGAGGCGTGAAAATACCAGTTATTTAATGTTTTTGTAAATTTATTTTCAATAAACTTCTGATTGAAAATCACTGCGTTCACTCAACTATATGGGTTGCTGTTTGAAATGTTACAACTGGATGATTGAAAAACCACTACGCCTATATGATTGTTTTGTCACACTAATAGAACAACATCTGAAAAGGGTAAGAACGAACCTGGGAAGAAAATTTGGTAAGATCAAGAATCTCCATCTCAGGCGGAAGGCCTGTAACCACTTGAATGACATATTACCAAACAAGAAAAAAAAATTAAATTATTTTTCTAATAGAACCAACCAACCAGCTTACTCCAGATTTGAAACAACGACGCATTGATGTTTGTCAAGAACTTTTTCGGCGATTCGAAACAGAAGGTGGTGGTTTCCTATCAAGAATTGTTACTGGTGACGAAACTTGGGTTCACTACCACGAACCTGAAACAAAGCGAGCAAGCAAGGAATGGCGCCATCCCTCCTCGCCGAAACCGAAGAAGTTCCGCACGCAGCCATCTGCAGGGAAGGTAATGCTGACTCTCTTTCAGGACGAACGAGGCGTTATTTTAGAGCACTACATGCCAAGGGGCAACACTGTCACCAGTGCCACGTGTAGCAAAATCTGCGAGAATAATCGCTCATTTCAGTAAGATTTTAGTCATAAAATGATAATAAATAAACCCGCCCTATTGTGTCTGACGGTGATACTCTCACACGCCAGCATAGCGCTGAATTTTATGCCATGGAACGGCTTAGAACCGATCCCACCGTTTAAAACCTACCCGCTTTCCTTGTGACGTACATTTTTAACATTTTGCCCGATCTGATAGAGACTGCGGCAAGACTTATAATTAACGATTTTGCGGAAGTGTGCCGCCAAACTACTGTCTGAATTAACGTAATATTTAACTTTAACGCTGGTAATAAGTAGTAATCCTTACATTTTTTTGGTAGTGTAACACGAGACAATACAAATATTTAACGCCTATTCAAATACCCGCCGCTCAAAACCCCGCTTCGCTTGACACGTTGTGCCATGCATATATACACGATGCGGCAAAGCCAACAGAGGCAAACATGCAGACAATTTTATTTCCTCCTCGCGGTAGTATTACTGACGTCACTAAAACAAGTAGTTATTTGAAAATTTTGAAAATTTTATGTTTGTCTAATATTAATTTACTGTTTACAGGCCTCTGGTTTCCCTTCCTTATGTGTTATTTATGTTAATACAATACCAGAAACCTACCCTCTGTTCTATACTACTGTCCTTAAGTCTTCTACTATTTACTGGACCCAGTATCAAGGTCTTTGTCTTGTTTGGACTGACACATACTGTTAATAGGGGAACAACAGAAGTGATTGCGTCATTAAAGGGCTGAGTTGCCCACTGTATACTTCCGGTGTTATCTTGTGTGTTTCGTACTGATAAATAGTCAGCAAAGCATCCTTTTTTGGGGATGCCTAGCTGGCCGTGGGGTCAGTGTGATTCGCTTGATAGCTAGGCGGAGTTGTCGTACGGAAGGTACGGGGTTCGAACCCTGGGTAAGCCACTCACGTCTGTTGTTTTTCTGTTGTCCAAGTGTTCTACTTCTTTATTTTCTTACGAGTGCCTGAAAACATACCTTTATGTTTGTCTAATATTAATTTACTGTTTACAGGCCTCGGGTTTCCCTTCCTTATGTGTTATTTAAGTTATTTGAAAATACATGCAACAGAAGTCCTGGGAAGAATTTGGAGAAAAGCTAGAAAAAGATGCACAAGAAAACCAGAAATGGTTCTATAAGACCCTAAAGAACATGAGGAAAGAAAAACAATGCCCTCTCAAATTTATAAAGGACAAGCAAGGCAAATTGCTTACTGCCCCGAAGGAAGTAATGGAAAGATGGAAAGAATATTTCTCAGAACTCCTGGATGGTGAGCATGATGAAGCATCAGAAATGATAACCACTAGCACAGAAGAGAAAACCAATGATGGTGAAGATGACATAAAGATGGAAGAACTGAGGGCAGCACTAGAGAAAATCAAGATGGGCAAAGCAGCAGGGCATGATGGTATAACACCAGAAATGGTTAAGTACATGGGGAGCATCAGGCGACCTATTACTCTTAAGGGTCCTACAGGCAGCATGGTGCAACAAGACCATACCAAAGGATTGGGAGATTGCCATCATAACACCAATCTTCAAAAAGGGTGACAATCGACAATGTGGAAACCATAGAGGCATATCCCTTCTCAGTGTCCCTGGTAAAATCTACTCTAGAATCCTAGAGCAGAGACTCCGACGCCTAGCTGAGCCACAATTGGATGAGGTCCAGTGCGGATTCCGAGCAAACCGAAGTACTCAAGACCTAATCTTCACACTCAGACAGCTGAGTGAAAAGGCCCTTGAGTATAAGAGTGAGATCCATCTTTGTTTCATAGATCTGGAAAAGGCGTTTGACAGGGTCCCCTGGAGCAAACTTTGGGACTGTTTAGCAAGGAAGAATATTCCAGCACCTCTGATTCATGCTATACAGAGCTTCTACAAGTCTTGCAGAAATTATGTGAGGACAGCAAACCATAAGTCAGAAGAGTTCAGGACCACCACTGGTGTTAGACAAGGTGATATCCTATCACCTTACCTCTTCATACTCCTTATGGACGATGTCATCAAGGCATGTAAGGAGAGAACAAGAAAGTATTCAGTGGGGTACTGGAAGATGAGACAGGTCTATATTTTGGAGCTGGCATTTGCTGATGATGTTGCCCTGATTGCTAAATCAGAGGCACATCTCCAATCCAACCTGCAAGTCTGGAAGGAAGAGCTGGAGAAGAGAGGGATGGTCATAAGCAGCTCTAAAACAAAATCCATGGTGATATCACGAGAAGAAAGAAAACATCAGATTAAGTTGGGAGAACAGGTCCTGGAGCAGGTCGACCACTTCAAATATCTCGGAGCTATTATGGACCGAAAGGGAGGCATCAAAGAAGAGTTGGCCACTCGAAAAGCAGCGGCTGGGAGACTTTTTCAGGCCATAAATCGTGGATTCCTCAGCAAGAAAGAGGTTGGTAAGAAAACGAAGATGGCTGTATACCGCCCCACCTATGTCCCAGTCTTGACATATGGATGCGAGTCGTGGGCAATGACTACAACCCACAAAAGCCAGATCCAAACCTCAGAAATGAGGTATCTGAGGAAAGTGGTTGAAGTAACAAGAAGGGACATGGTCCGCAACCAGACGATCCGTCAAGGCCTAAAATCCCATCCGCTGCAGACCCAAATAGAACAGTCCCAACTAAGATGGTTTGGCCATGTCTGCAGAATGGGAGAAGATCGGCTACCACGACAAGCATGGGAAACAAAGAGCCAGGGATCCAGACCTCCAGGACGACCCAGAGTCCGCTGGGAGGACAACATTAGACAATCTTTGAAGGACCGAGGACTAGAATGGAACCAGGCCAGGAAGAAGACAGCTGATACAATGGTCTGGCGCTCTCTCTTCCAAACCTCTACACCTCACGGTAGAAGGGGAACGACTAAGTAAGTAAGTAAGAAAATACATGCTAGCAAGAGATGAAAGGGGGGGGGGGGGAATAGCCGTCTTGTGTAACATTTTTATTTGACGATTGCCGGTGACAAAATTGAAAATCTAAACCATAATGAAACTGAACATAAAAATTATATGATAGTATAGCTTAGAGTCCACTGAGCAAGAATGTGTTTTAAATAATATGGTAGTCCAAGTATTAGCCAAGTTATTGAGAAAATACTAAATGTCTACGGACGCGCGACAAGACAGACTGTTGTTCCTGCTTGTTTTTTTCATAACGTTAGTGGGGACGCCAGCTTAGAAAAGAGGCATTGAGGTAAATTCAAATTCGCTTGGGTAAAAAGAGTATAGGAGGAGAGGGGAGCGGTAGGAAAATTGTTACCCAAAACTAAACATCTTTTTGTATTGGCATAACTAAAGCAGGCTGGCCAATCGACTACCAGACGCAGAGTTTGTTTGGAATTATTTTTGTTTTTCAAAAACTACATTTGAATTCTGGTAGTCGCAAGCTTTCGATTGGCCAGTGCTAATAAATATTAGCAAAAGGCTTTCATTATTCATTGCCAGTTGAACAAGACTTTTCATTCAAATACGCTGAGATCAGCTGTGTTAATTTTAAAATTAAATAAAGAAGTATTCACAGTCTGGACAGTGCAGAAGAAACTGAGGCCACTTCTTTGCAAGTCAGCGTCATTTGTTTATATTTCTTGAAATTTGTGGTAAGAATGCTTTATGAATTAATATGTTTAATCCCACTGCCAAAGTTAGATACTGCTATTGGGAAAAGTGAAGGACGTGCCGGGAGCAGACATTGTTGAGACCTCACATTGAACTGTATCTAACTGATATATGTTGTCATGATTGTGTTTTAATATTATTGCATTAGAATATATTAGTAAGCCTCCGTGTTCCATGAACACTGTTTAACGTGCCTGAAGCATTTATTTTTAAAAAAGAAAAGAAGAGAAAATCATACCAAAGGAAATGTGGTTACTCCACATTATTTTATTGAGGAAAACTATGTAAACGTACAGTGGCGTATCGGCCATAGGGACCTGAGGTGTGGTCACAGCAAGGTGTGAGTCATTTAAAATTAGGGGCGAGTGCACCTGTAATGCACGCGAGGCTGACCCCATACCACCGTATGAAAATAATAAATATAAGAAGTGATCAGATATAAAAGGCCAGGATGTCCTTTTGTTGCAGAGGTTTTATTTCCTGTTGCCAGCCGGTAACAGGAAACCTGCTGAGTGAGAATAAAGCCATCAAGTCTCCGACCATTCGTTTATGCTGTCAAAAGATAACGGGAGGAGCTTGGGCATTTTGAGAGATCGAGATTTTCTGCAACTTCATACTGTATTATCATTCTACAAGGAATCCCAGGTGATGTGTTAAGCATCTGGGTATATCTGACACTTTCGTTTAATAAACACTGGTATTTCAAATCATACTCAGGAAGTTTATGGGGTGTGATGAAACTACAGCCCCTCATACACAGTGACTCTCCCTCTTAGATGAATAAAGTGTAAGCTGTGAACATTCCAACAGGAAAGATATATAGTGACTTTATAGTTATTGGGCAAATTGTCCACACATTTTTTAGTTGATCTTTTCTGTAAACTATCTTGTCCTCATTTTCAAAGACCTGTACAAAAGATATGGCTGGACAGGCAGATTAAATTGTACAGAAAAAACATTCATTTTAAAGAAAAACTTAACCACTGGTTTTATTCACTTCCTCATAGAAAATTAAAGTGTTTTTGTGTTGTGTACCATCATTTCATTTCTCCCCTAGACACTAGGTACATCATACACCAGACACTAGAGCCAAAATAGTGATCGTGTGAGATCTAGGGAGGTAGCGTTAGGTTCCCTGCAAATATTTCATCATCATCTTTTAGAGTCAGGGGCCTACATGTGCTTGACCTCACACGGTTATTGCAGACACCGAGTTCATTCTTTTAGGATACCATCATAACCTCCCCAGCAAATCAAAGTTTGCTACACCACGTATACAGAGCTTCTCAGGAATCATCTTCGACCCGCAATCAAATCCAAACGACGTGGACTTTTGAGTGAAGGTGTCCTTTTGCAACATGACAATGCTCGACCCCATACAGCCCATGCAACCACTGAAACCATCGAGGCCCTGCACTTTCAGTGTCTCCCACATCCACCGTACTCGCCAGACCTAGCCCCAAGTGATTTCCACCTGTTTGGACGACTCAAAGAGGCATTGGGAGGAAAGACTTTCAGGTCCGATGAAGAAGTACAGCGTCGTTGTTTCAATTCTGGAGTAAGCTGCCGTGGCACCCACCTTGCAGACACTTTGTGGTACTGTAGCACATCAGAGATGATGTGGTGTGCTGAACTGTGACTGATGTCAAGATGTGTGGCAATATCATCCACAGTCAATCGGCGGTTTCCCTGTACGAGTCGTTCAACGGTTGCTATCGATTCTGGAGTCACTACTCTGTGTGCCTGACCCGGTCGTGAACAATCTGTCACAGAAATCACGCCGTTTATGAACTTTGTACACCATTCATACACCTGCGACCTTGACATGCATGCATCACTGTACTTGAGCTTCATTCGCCGATGAATTTCTATTGGTTTCACCCATTCGCTGATCAAAAATTGAATAACAGAACGCTGCTGCTGTTTGGTGCATTCCACTAGCGAGGTGGCCATCTTTAAAACTTCATTATGACGTCACCTTATGCGTCATCACCGCGATGGCGCGTGCATGACACTCGAGACATCCAGGACAACAATATTGGCAAGTTACAATATAATGGCATGATTATTCTTATTGTTATAACATATTTCCGGTTTTCACTTGACTCACCCTCGTATCTCTTCGCAAAAGGCGGCGGGAAAGATAAAGAGTTAACACTATTAAAACTCATTCAGCATTGTTCTCGATTTCTTAAATATCTTGTGAAGACTCCCTCGAGATAGAAACATCATCATCCTTCTATCTGCATCTCTGCCAAGAGTAGTCTTGTGCGAATGTAGACACCTTTGAAGACCCACATTAGACACTCTAGGTTTTGGTCCTTGTTGGACCATCACTGTAGAGCAATGGGAGACAACCCGTGACACCATCTCCGACATAGAATCAGCTTTCCTTTCTAACCACAAACGGACAGTTTACTTTCTTGCGTTACTAATGTAGCAGTCAGTTTTCTTCTTCGAATATTTAGTCAGCTCAGACTCAAGTTAAAAATATATATTCTACATTACAGACTTACCCACTGGTCAATCTTCATTTCCTTTTTTTTATTTTTTTTATTTCTCTGTTGCATTGCAGATGGTAATTTAAAAAAAAAAATCATTATTGGCTGGTGTGCGGGACCTAAGACGCGTCAAAAGTGAGGAATGCAGTCAGCGACCCATAGCTGACTGCTTGCGTCAGGGTCAGTGAACCCGACCTGACCAAGACCCTACCCCACCTCCAAGTGGTGGTCCTGGAAACAGGCTGCATCACTGCAGTCTGGCTGAGAGAGTAGGGATCGAAGTGGGAAGGCAAACCCGGTCCTAAAAAATGCCGTGCATTAAACGGCGACACAACGCAGCCAACATCCTTTTCAGGGCGAACGCAGAAGAAGAAGAAGGCTGGTGTGCTATCACGTGATATCTTTGTTACTTCTCGATCAATCTTCCTGTTGTGTCATCTTTACTGATATATCGAACATATAGGTGATCCCGTTACACGCCCATTGAGGCATATTGGGAATATGGTCTTAGACCCATATTTTCTTGACCATCGGCACACTAGGGGTGATGTGGTCAGCATCTGTAGTGTCATCTTTACTGATATATCGAACATATAGAGAAACAAAAATAAGATAGTTTTGCAATCTCTAGATATTGGAGCACGATCAGTTACCCGTCAGCTACAATTACGCGCCTGTACAATAATAGACGGTCTGGTTTTATAGCACTAGGGAGACCAAAAGGCAGATGCATAGAAAATTTTACAGAAATCCTAAATCAGCACGGGCTCTTGTCAGCTCATATCAGCCGGTGCAACATCACACTTGGAAGGGCATGATGAGAAGTTTTATAAAGAAAAAATTGCTATAAGATTCGGTAGAAGAAAAGATAAAAATTAGTAACTTCTTGGGAACAAAACTACGTTAACACCGTATAAAAAGATAGTTAAGTTATATGGTGATACTGAAAATAAAATGGTGTGGACAGCTTGTCATAACGCAGTTGGGAGCCGCGCTTGTGTAATGGTTACCACACTGCGCTGGCGATCGGGTGATCCAGGTTCAAACCCGAGCGAGTACATTTGAACGAGTGTCGTCGACCGGGACTTGGACTGGATTAATTCGAGCCCTGGTGAAGACATTTGAAAGAGTGTCGTCGACTAGGGACTGGCGGCTCCTGAGCCGACCCAGCTCTAATGGGTACCCTCCGGAGTATCTGCCTGAATGGCGAGTGGACACCTGTCAGTGTACAGGGAAACAAGGGATACTCACGTAAAAACCAGTCTAAGGTTAGATATACTAACCGGAGATTCTCGCCTCGAGTAATAGCGGGCAGTTAAACCGGATATTGGCACAAACTTTGAACAGCAAAAAATTAGGCTAAAGGGGAAGGCCCGAGTGGATAGATAATGTTAATTAAAGACATATCTGCAAAGTCATTGTATGACCGCTGGTCAAAGTAACATATCACGCGCAAGAACAAACAACTGTTACTCCCACGCACGTGAATGGTACAAGTGGAAATACAATGTAAATATAAACAAATAACTTTAAAGTTCACTTTAATATGCCAACATATTTTATACTCTGTAGCTTTAATAGTCGACACCCTGTTTTTAACCCTTGACATTTTAAAAGAATAGGGGTTATTAAGTACATGAGGGGGAAAATGGAGGAAGTGGAAAAATACTGATGACTCGGATTCGTATTCGCCGTTAAGCGTCATGCCCGGAGACGTCAATCATAATTTTCTTTAAATAACTTTTTATTGATACATCCAATTATTTTTTTATACTTGCTTTTTGTCTTGCCATTCTGTCAGGTCATCTTAGACATGTCTTTTCTGTCTTCTTCTGATTCATTAACTGCAGTCGTTCACGCTGTTACCTTGTTGAATAGAATCGACATCATTACCCTCAGAGCAAACCCACAGGTGCTCAGTCTCCCTCAGTATATGTCGAAGAGTGTGAATGCTGAATGTTTCTGTAGCTCGCTGGTTGTATACATGACGCATGTATCCTCTCAGACTTCCATCTTTGCTAGCCTTACGTTTGATGCCAAATTCCAACAGTCTTTGTCTTGATGAATCATCTATTGCAGTGTCCTTCTCTAATAATAATAATAATCATAATAAATTCTTTAAGCACCAAACACGGCGCATAAGGCAGAAACCAGTGCTCTCCAGGTTGTACGTTGTGACGCCACTCCTTCTCTAATAGGCGATCATAAATTGTTCTCAGTATCTCTCGCTTATCCATATCCAACGTCCTCACAGCGGGTGCTCTTGATGCTAATCTGTCAGCTCTCTCATTAGCATGTACCCGTGCATGACCAGGACAGTATATCCACACCAGCTCCTGCAGATTCAAAGCTTCTGTGAATGCTTTCAATTCATGCCGTAGCCAACCATTTGAACCTTTCGAAGAATGGACTGAGAGTCTGAAACAATCACTGCCGTTGTTAATGAAGTTTCAGCAGGTAGCCACCTTAAGGCTGCAGTAGCTCTCTCTACCTCCATTCTCATGCTGGAAGTTGTTACCTTGTAAGCCCCTGTGACGAAATCAGTCGTGCACTTTTTATAACTCTCATCCACTCCGGCAGTATCACTTCATTCCGTTATTTTTCTCACTCATCGTCCTATTATTTTGCATATTTATTGCCCTTACATTCTTTTGCTGTGACCGCACCTCAGACGTATTTACGTTTCGCCAGGTGAATCGTAACAATACCAGTGTAATTAGACTGGTCGGCGGTAATACGGTTATCACGTAAGTCAGTCTAGCCAACCTTTGACAGAAACGATCCTTGTATGCGCAATATGGTCTCGTACGAGTGATGAATAGAATGCCACATTGTCTGTCTGAGAGATCCGTCTGACGGAGGGACGAAAACAGCGGTGATAAGGAGATAATCGTTTTCACGGGACCATCCCTGTGTAATTGTTACAGATAACCTGTCCGGGGGAGAGACAATATTGGAAGGTAGCATCTGGACATTAAATAAGTTCACAGATTTGTGTGTGAGTTGGCGAAAGTATTACAGCATTCTTAGAAAGAGGTCACGCGAGGGAATTTTAAAATTTAATATTTTAAAACACGCGGGGGAGATTGTGAATTTAAACACCCCAGCCCAGATAGTGCTCAAGAACTTTCGATTGGTATGATTTGAGAGCAGGAATATACATTGACTTTCATTGGAAAATTCGTCTGAAATACAATCTGGGATTTGAACTGAGAAATGAGAGATATAATCTAGCTAAATAGGAGTCACAAAGCCAGCAATTCACCAAAGCTAGAGAAAGAAGGATCGGACTAAGGTTTCCAAAATTATAAGTGATAGATCGGAAGTATTTTGGCAACTTTAGAACTTTAAAGTAAACCCGCATATTTAAATACAAAGACTGAAAACTTAAAGGATAGGCCAGAGTATTGGGGCGCAACTTTAAAACTTAAAAACAGTAAACCCACATTTTTTAAGTACGAAGTCTTGATACCTAAGGAATCAGATCACCCGTCATAAGAGAATTACTACAATTTCCCAGACCAATTGATTCAAAGCATCTAATTAAGTGCTGTGTCCATTCTAAACTTTGCTAGGAAATTGTGTTCCCAAAAGTTACTTTGGGGTAAGTGTAAACATTTATTTTACAAATGTGAATTTTACATGTTTTTCTTGCTAAGTGGTTATATATGAGGCTGGCTACCTCAACATATGAAAATAGTATATTCATAAACCACCACAGCACGCGCTGGCGATTGCTTCTTGCTAGTCGTACAGAAAACCGACAGGAAAGGTGACCCCAGACTTCGACTGGAGCAGTGATGACTGATGATTACATCACATGTGCCTCAAGTGTATAATATCATTTTGTGAGATATATGTAACTTGTTACTTGTAATTCAGGCAAATCATTGCATTTCGCGCTGTCCAGACACATTTTCCCCATTTTAATACCCAGAAGAATATTGGTGATTTCTGATCATCTTCCCTGAGTTACGCTGTGCATACTTAAAAAAAATTTAATTATTCAGAGAGGCTAACATTGGTGGGTGGACAGCGAGACAATGCGCCTGTTAATTTGCAGCCCAAAAATGTACTTAGCAGAGGCATTTGTTTTATTTTGTTTAAAATATCGTGGTACAAAGCTATCAGACTGTAAATTGTCATCATCACAGAAGTGTTATAGGGTGAGCGAGATGATGATGATGCTATTGTGATATGTGATAACTTTCTTGCACACTCGCAACCGACCCGATCAACAATAAAACTCTGATTCTAAGGCAGGGGCTGTATTTATTCATACAACCCTGTCAGTGACCCTAACCCACAAAGCAAACATTAAACAAAACAAAACAAAACACCCAGCCAGTGCTCGATTGCTAATCTGAAGACACAAACAAAGCAACGACTGGTTAAAATCATACTAGTTAAATAATGAGAAACAATACTCTCACCTGCCAAACAGGCCTTCCACTCCACCTGACACACTCAACTATCACACACACTCGTGCATGTCGACCGATGGGACTAGTATGGTGTGCATGAATGAGGCTGGCAATCTCACCATGTAACACAGATTGCTACCGAAACCTCTACTGCAGGAGCATCTGATTGCTTTGTGAGGGCTTCATGTGGATGCCAGCCACATTGGTGGCCCCATGCTCCATAAGAGGCGAGAAGAGAAATAAATATATCTTCAAGTGAGCCCACGTGCTCTCACAAACCATTCTACACATAACCATAATTAAATAATAATAAAATGGACATAAAATAATATTCAACTATATGTACAACGAATACTCTCCTTAATGGGCATAAACCACCACCTCGCCACTGATCCATCTCAATATTCATCCCTGCACTCTGAAGCATGTCGTATATGCCGACTGATGAGATTGGGAACTCATCATATAAAACACATTGTTACAGAAACAACCACTGCAATAGCATAAAAATGCTTCTTTTGGGCTTGTGATGGACACCAGTTGCATTGGTTTTTCTATGCTCCGCAAGGAGCAAACAGAGAAACACCTGTCTCAACGTGCCTAACGCACAAAGGAGTGGTATTGCGCTCACCAGAAATCTAAATACCTAAAGCTAGATTCATCTTCTCAAAGGGAACTTTAGCACTACAAAACTGTGTACACAACAGATGTAATTAAACTAATCTCAAAGTAACCCATTAAATATATACAGTAGAATTATCAATTATCGTGAAATACACTTTAACCTAAACTATCTCTTCCAGTACTGAAGAAAATTACATTAACCTGCCTTCACCCACGTGTCAATTCACACAATATAATCACCCACGTGTCAATTCACACAATATAAAATAACGTAACATTACTAGGCCTATAACACGTGATAACTAAGAGTGTTAACGCAGACTCACTGGCGCCTTCTTTATGCAGTCATCAACACGTGGCCCCCCGGTTGCCATCTTGCCAACAAGTTAATATTATCTAAATTACAGTCCCAGATAACATCTCTGTCCAGTTCCATGTATGAAATACTTTCATTCTATATGTGCCTTTCTTGCCCGGTCTGATGAATGAAATAATTGCTACTAAACTCTTTCAGCCGCAATCTGGACTTAACACTATTAAAATCTATCCACACACATTTTCACTCATCTATCATTTCAGAACTAAATCTAATGTCCTGGAAGAAATCTCCTTAGGAAACACATCTTTTTAACTATTTCATTAAACATTAGAACAGACACGCTGAATACTAATAATAAAACTAGATCACTAAAGCTAATCTAAATTAACCCACGTGTTCAAGGCATCTAAAGATTGACTCTGGTTTCTTACTCTGGGTGTCTGACGAAGAAAGAGGCCTCTGCTGGCCAGGCACATCTTTATATAAGTTGCTAAGCCTAATCACTCAACTTAGTGCGCGCCGCGTAGTAATTGGACCACTTAGATAACACCAGTGGCGTATTCTCTATGTGTGCTGCGCACACCTATGCCCGATGGAAAATAAAAATTTAATTTATTATTCTATAAAATATTTCTCTTCTAATGTTCTGCTTTCGGACCGCACGTATCAGGATAACGGATTTTCCCACATAGAATCTACGAGTATATCAAGTTTCAGTTTCCCATACGTGTTTTATAATGCAGTTTTTATTGGTTGGTAGCAATCACCCAAAGTTTCTCGGGTAATTCCGTCACAATGCGTGCTGTTCCTTTCGGTTTCACGTTTGAAGACTGGTTTGTGTGGATCGGGGTCATGACCAGATACGTCAATACAATACGAACATGCGTGCGGTCGTCTTGCAGCTCTCGAGTTGTAAAAATCGGCTGTGTCCAAGTCCAGTGTTTTTTGTGATTAATTTTTGTTAGTTGCCGGGAGTGCAGATTATTACAGTGACAGTGAGTTTCAAGTTGTAAGTTAATTAGTATTTCGGAGATAACTGACATATACCCAAAATGCAAGAGTTGGACGACATCGCTAAAAAGAAGTTTTGTTCACTAAGTTTTAGTGAAAAACTATCAATTGTGAGTAACGGTAAACCATGTCCTGAGTTACCACTCTTAAAAACAGCACATAAAACTAAGACAGCTCATTACAAGTCGGTGGATTTGGTTAACTGGTTGTTTTTTTTTTTTTTTTTTTCGTTCGCCCGCTAATACTCGAGGCGAAATCTCAGGTTATCATTTATGTCTAACCTGACATTGATTTTACGTGAGTATCCCTTTATTTCTTGTACAGAGACAAATGTCCCTCGCCATTCAGGCAAATACTCGCCGATTTCGGAGGTACCCATTGCAGCTGGGTCGGCTCAGGAGCCGCCAGTCCCTGGTCGACGACACTCCTTCAAATGTCCTCGCCAGGTCTCGAGTTAATCCAGTCCAAATCCCGGTCGACGAAAAATCCTCAAATGCCGTCGGCCGGGTTTGATCCTGTATCACCCGGTCGCCAGAGCGGTGTTGTAACCACTACGCTAGCGCGGCTCCCGTTAACTGGTTGTGAAAAGAGGAATAAATTGTTCTGTTTGCCTTGTTTTTTATTTTCTTCAGAAGGCAACGTATGGAGTAGAAATGGTTTTGATGATCTTAACCACTTAAGTACAGCTGCACAGAGACACGAAAAGACTAAAAGCCATGTCCAATGTTTTTTTCAGCTGAAAATGTTTGGCCGACAAAGAGTGGACGTCTTGCTTAAGTTAATGATCAGCTCGATAAAAGTATCAGCCAACATAATGAACTTGTAAAAAAGAATCGAGATATCTTGAAACGTCTGATTGATGCGGTATGCTTCCTTGGTAAACAGGAGCTTCCTTTCCGAGGACATGACGAATGTAATGACTCTTACAACAGAGGCAACTATTTAGAGTTTCTGGATGTACTTCAGCAATATGACCCTCTTTTGGAACATCACCTACAGAGCTCTACAGTTTTCCGCGGAACCTCTCCGGCTGTGCAAAATGATCTCATTCAGGCCATCTCTGAAGTCCTCATAGATGAAATAAAGAAGGAAGTCCACGTTTCAAACTTTGCTGCTATACTTCTGGATGAGAGTTGTGATATCACGTGCAAATCACAGCTGTGAACCGTCTTAAGATATGTATTAGATGGTGTTGTTTATGAAAGGTTTGTCAGGCTTACCGACGTTAGTCAGGATAGAACCTCAGAAGGTTTGTTTAAACATGTAGTTAGCACGGTAGAAGAATACAAACTTAAAGATAAGTTAGTTGGGCAAACTTATGATGGAGCGTCTGTGATGGCAGGTCATTTGGATGGCTTACAAAAAAAGGTTATTGATGTTTACCCAAAAGCACTCTTTACTCATAGCTGTGCCCATGCATTGAACCTCGTCTTGCAACAAAGTTTGATGAATATCAAAGACTGCAATATTTTTTTTATAACTCTCAATGTTCTTTCTGCATTTTTCTCAAAATCGTCTAAGAGAACAATAGCTCTTCAAGAATTTCTTTCTAAGAAGTTGCCAACTGTAGCATATCCCAGGTGGAACTTCACTTCCAGATTAGTACATACAGTGAACGATCATTGGTTAGAGCTTATTGACGTTTTTGAAAATTTCATTGATTGTTCTTTAGAATGGGATGCTGACACAGTGGTTAAATCGCAAGGCTTTTTGTCTTTCTTGAGGAGCCTAAATACAATTTTCCTACTTCAAGTATTTTCAAGATTAATTGCATATGTCTTGAGGAGTTTTGAGGAGAAAGGACAATTTGGATGGAATGGAGAATAAAGATAATAATGTCTTATCGATAGTCTATGAGTTTCAAGAAACTGCCTCTCCTCGGGAAATAGTGTACTAGAAATCCTTAATGCAAAGAGAATTCTAGCAACTAAACAGGATATTTTCTGGACGATAAATTCTTCCTCAGGAATCCTACAAAAGGACTGTGTAAAGCACATAAGGTTGAGAAAGAGATTCGGTGTCCAGCCATATTTAAAATATCCCGACCCAATAAAAAATAATTATGGCTGAGCCCCCAGGGTGTAGATACATATTTAAAACAAAATACAACCCAAATAAAGTTAACAAGAAAAATAACAACAGACGCTGTTAAGTTAAATTGAATAAAAAGGTATAGAATATTACATATCTGAATTTACATATAAATATGAAAAAAGAGTTTAGCTCTACTGTTTATTAAAAAAAAACAACTAGTGTGTCATCATATGGACAGTAGATCTCTTCTATGGTAGTTTTGCTGGTAGGTGTGAATACTCATCTCTCCGAAGGCCTGTAGTAGCTGCGGAGATGATTGGTTCAGACTCTCTTGGTTTTGTATGCTCCAGCACTTTGGTCTCATAAACAGTTCTATGGGTTCAGAGGGTGTCAGAGTTTGCTTCCCGGGACTCAGTGCACATCACAGATAAGGATGGGGTAAGTCACCTCTGCTGAATACCTCTTCTGCTTATGGGATGTGTGGTATGGTTACTGGGTGATAGGATTAACTGGGTTTTGGAATGGTCACCTGGTTAATATAGTGTGGGTTGGTATGGGGTAATCTTTGGTACAGTGGACTCGTACTCTGGTTTGTACCCTGGACCCATAACTGGTTTTGGTACCTTTTAACCGCCACCTGGGTTAGTACCTTGTAACCGCAACCTGGTTTAGTATCTGGTAACCACAACCTGGGTGGACTGGAAACAACTGAAGTACCGTTAGTGGTTTCCAGAGCAATCATCTCCTAAGTCTGATGGTTGGTAAGCGTCCATCAGAAAGTAAATTACACAATGCTAACTACTATTCAGTAACAGTGTGTTATCTATTATTAATGAAATACTCCTTCTTAACTGACATTATAGCTCATCTTGAGTTCTCAGTCTCTATCTGGCTGTCTGCTTATTTACAGCAGTGGTTTTCCCCATGTGGCAATGAGTTTCACAAACTGTGAAATATGGGCTGGGGTCATCAATTGGTTGAGAACCACTGGTTCACCTAGTGCCCATAGAGCAGTATTTTAATTTTGGGGTCTCTGTCAACAATGGTTTGAGAACCACCGGGTAATAGTTTCCTTTGCTGCTTTAACATGGTGGGGTGTCATTGCTGCCAAGGTCTGAGAACCAATGATTTACATTCTTGCTTACTCGAGCAGTAAATCATTTGGAGGGTAGTCATGGTCTCATGGCTTGAGAACTGCTGACTTACATTTTGTCAGTCAAAGTGGTAAATTCATTAAATAGCTAAATAATTGCAAGCATTCTTAAAGTCCTGGTTCCTGTAGAAAATAATTCATATAACTGATAATAAAATAGTTCTTCAATCATCAAACATGGTATGTGCATAAGATTGCATTAAATACATGTAAAGAACATTCCATGATGCACAAATTAATGTCCAATATTTGACAAAGGGAGAAGAAGTGATTGAGAACACTTGTATCAAGTTTGTAGTCTTGACAGAGAACACTGAAGCCTTATAAGAATAGAAAATAGAAGGACCACTAATACACTTCTGTTTTGCTTGGATCAATATGCATATCTCAAAGTAACAACAATAATAAACATCAATTATAATAAAGATAAGTGGTTAATTAGGTCTATGACCTCAACAAACTCATACATTAGTTTGAGTGATCTGTAAATATGCAAATAAAAGTTATTGTCACTGAAAATGGAAATGCATTTAAACTTTAACAAAAAGTTACTGCAATAGTAAGCTGTTGATAAACATATGATTATTCATGTTATAAAATCAGCAGTATTAGTTAGATCTACTTACTTCGCTCAACTGAATTCACTACGAATATTTCGCAACAGTAATGCTCACTCTAGGGCCCATAGATTCCGTCTGCTCCGAATGATAGTTAGCGGTCTAATGGCTTAAAATTCCCTCCAAAATTCCAGGTTGTATTTTTGGGTCGACCTCTTGGGTAGCATTGTTGCAAATTCTATCTTGGTCCCAGGGGTATCGAGTAACTTCATTTTAACTCGCCGTAGTATCCACTGCGTACTTGTCCAGTTCGTGACAATAACTAAAGGGTCAACTTCCGGACTAGTCGTAGAACTGTGTTTCACCTTCCAAGTGGAAATGAATTTCGCTGGCTAAGGAATAATTTATTACCTTTGGCCGTGTGAATCCGCTAGCGAAAACTGTGTAATATAAGACTTGAGAGAGAGAGAGAGACTTTGTCATTATAAGAATGAAAAAGATATCTGAAGGGAATTTGTTTTCAATCTAGCGATAGAGATTTTTAGAGTAATAAAATAATAGACAGAAGAAAAAGTCGGTGAGAAGTCGTTACACGACAGCATATACTGATGTTTTATACAATTTACTTCAAACAAGGAATTTCGATATTTTGTACTGCTGCAAGAAAATAGAAGAGATCAAAAATGAACTTCAACGAGCAAGGGATACTGCCTTTAATGAGATTTGGTATGCTGCATTGGGAAGGAGGGGAGAAGAATTTGAATCACCTACAAATAAACGACGCCGTGGTTGTATAGGAAAAGATGCATGTTGCCAACTGTATTTTGAAATCATTGATAACATTAGTGTTCACACAGAAACACGGTTTGCAGCTTTAAAGAAACTTGAGTATTTCCACCTTCTTTATGAGCAAAAGTATACCAGTTTCAAGAAAAATTTTCCAGAGGACCTCATCAAAAAATTAAAAGACGTTGATGGAGAAATGTTCGACTATGTAAGATTGAAGAATGAACTTGTTGTACTTTATTGTTCGGATGAGTTCTACAACAAGTCAGTTCATGAGTTACTGCAGTTCTTAGTTGAAAATGATCTCAGTTCAGGCTTCAAAGAAGTGTTCAAACTGGCAGAATTGATAATGACAATTCCAGCAACTACTGCTTCGGTAGAAAGATCGTGTTCAGCTTTAAAGCGAATCCACAGTTACCACAGATCTACACAAGGTCAAGATCGACTCTCTAGTCTCAGCCTATTGTCCATTGAAACGGAACTTTTGAGCAAGGTTAGAATGAAGAATACATTTTACGATGCTGTAACAGAGAAATTTCTGCAAAAGGAAAGAAGAATAGATCTGATCTTCAAGTGAAACCTGTAAGTGAAAATATGTATTATTTAGTTAATGTTTTTCTTCCAGCCGAATAACTATCGTTGCGTAATTGAATATAGTTGGTTTTTAAATTAAGAGGGGAAGGGGTTAAATAGTAGGCGTACAAAACTCTTTAAGTCCCAATCGACTTTATATATCCTCAGGGGTTAGACGCGCTTGGCCCAATCAACTTTATAAAGCGTTTAGTATATGTGCCTCTGTTTGAGACTATTTTAATTATAACTACACACAAACCACCCAAAACATCATTTCTGACTGCAAGTACATTCTTTTAAATACCGCATGTGTTTAAGAGTGAACGGGTTTTTGTTTTGAGATATTTATTTAAAAATGCACCGGGGTGGCCATTTTTGCTTGGGCCAAACCAACTTTTTTGTTTGGGACTGAAAGAGCACGCCTAGCTCGCATTACCAGGATACGCCACTGAATAACACTTGCCTTAGATGATCTAGCAGGAGCCAAAAACACAAATATAACACACAACTATTTCTAGGCTTTATTGTGGCCCAGTAATATATCTTCCTCTTGAAGATGTTGTGGTAGAAAGGCACTGAACCACGGGGACAATCGTGATGACAAGCTGGCGCTGAGAACGACCGACAAAATGGCGAGCTCAAGATGGCGCTGTCACAGAAGGATTGACGAAACTCAGGCTGCAGGACTCACTCATACCAGCTAAGTGCTTGTAAAAGGCACCAGCAAATGGACATTACATTTTAATTTTAAATTTAAATCCTCAGCCCAAGTCTCAACGACGAGAAATTTTTTTTAACTCTAAAATTCGTCATCATTTCATCACTATTTTAACTTGTTTTTTTTTTTTTTTTTTTTTTTGCGTACGCCCGCTAATACTCGAGGCGAAATCTCAGGTTATTACTATGTCTAACCTGACATTGATTTTACGTGAGTATCCCTTTTTACTTGTACAGAGACAGGTGTCCCTCGCCATTCAGGCAAATACTCTCCGATTTCGGAGGTACCCATTGCAGCTGGGTCGGCTCAGGAGCCGCCAATCCCCGGTCGACGACACTCCTTCAAATGTCCTCGCCAGGTCTCGAGTTAATCCAGTCCAATTCCCGGTCGACGAAAAATCCTCAAATGCCGTCGCCCGGGTTTGATCCTGAATCACCCGGTCGCCAGAGCGGTGTTGTAACCACTACGCTAGCGCGGCTCCCTTTTAACTTGTTAAAACTAATTGATTATTAAATTTGTTACATGTTATTTTAAAACATAACAATCATAGTTGATTCAGTTATTATAAGTGTGAACGCATACATATGAGCAAGACATTAATATATATATATATATGACTAGCTGATGATAAAGAAGAAATAATAATCGCTGCCACAGATGCGCTGCGGCCATTATTTTGAGGGCTGCTAGACCTCTCCTGCATTCCTGTATGATCAACATAGCCCGCTATCGAATGTAACACCAAGATATTTCAGTTTTTACTGCCTTTCAATTTTCTATCCATTGAGAGTAATATCTGGAAGGTCTGTTTACACAATGGAGTTGTTTAAGGAGCATCATATCATGCAGGCTTTGTTGGATTGACTTTGGAACCATTTTCCTCACACCATTTAAACACCTTCTTTGATGTCCTATGCATGTTATTAACAATTTCCTGTCGGTCAGAGTCAGTTCTGTAAATGAGTATGTCATCAGCAAAATTCAGAGTTCGTCTCAACTAAGTTGGCTGAATGATAGCTACTTTTGCTGAATAAACAGCACCGGTGATAGTGGAGAACCTCGAGGTAGTTCCGGTAAACAAGCTTTGGGTCTGATAAAAATGTATTAAGAATGCACAAATTATTGAGATAAGCGCTAAGCCTAGATTTACAATGAAAAAGGACAATGTTAAACCAGAAATTATAGACCCATAGAGACGGATCAAACAGGAAGAGGAAAGACACGGATTGAAACTGGTTCTCTCGTGTCGACGTCTTGACAAGGTGATGAGCTTGCGCGTTCTCATGACACTGAGAGCAATTGAGTCTGAAAATCTACAGAGAACGGACAAAGATTATGACAAACGAATTTGATGGAATTTAGTGTTTTTGTTTTTTAAAGATAAAGCCAAACTGGCAAACTTGTTGACTGATAATATAAATTTCGATTGTTGATTTACGTGCACCATATTTTTGATATGCCGTATTGGAAATATTAATAATCTCCCATTACCATTTATATTGAAATACAAGCTGTATTGAAATTGACATAATCCATAAAGTATATATTTAAAATATTGTTTTCTCATTAAAGGAGATAGTATATTTCATTACTTGTAGTTTCTTATTTTATCTACAATTAGTCACGATTTTTGTGATTAAACTTTTTTTTTTAAAATAGGAATAAAACACCTGGCAAGGATGTTTTGAACGGTAGCGGAAAAAAAATGGTGAGCAACAAACATCATCAGTGTGGCACAAGGTCCAAGAAGCCTAAAACTCTAAGCCGTATTCAAAAGATATGCACTTGGGAAAGTGTGAACTTCTAAGTTTCCTACTGTATACTTTTATTCGTATATATGCAGACGTCGTAAACGATGAGCTCATGTTCACAGCAGTGTTTATATGTCATAATGTTGGCTCAGAAAGCCGTTTGCAATTTGGTAGCCTACATTTTAAACTTTGTTTGTATCACAGCATTAAAAGTATAACAGCTAGATAGTCATTCAAAAAAGCGGTTTGTCGGTACCACTGTGATGTCTGATTGGAAAAAGAGTTATGATCTTTAATTAATTTTGCTTTACAATCCACAAATGGTGTAGCCTAGGCACATAAAAGTGCTGGCTTGAAAAGTGGGATTCATCATCATCAGTTGCCATCTCCACAACGGAGGTTGGCTGTAATGGATCTCCAACGTCTTCTGTCTCTTGTCTTGGTGGTACACTCTGATAGACTCTTTCCCGTCCATCTCTTGATGTTATCTTCCCACTTATAGCGCTGTCTTCCCCTTGCACGTTTACCTTCAACTCTCCCTTCTGTTATGGTCTTCTGCAAGGTGTTATGCCTTTTTATGTGGCCAAAGTATTTTAGCTGCCGAACTTTGACCTCTCTCATTAGTTCTCTTTTCATACCTAGATTTTCTAGGACCTCCTTATTTGTTTTCATCTCTTTCCATGAGATACGCCCCATTCTTCTATATATCCACATTTCAAGAGCCTCAATTCTTTCTTCCAAATGCTTATTCATCGTCCATGTTTCTGCACCATACAGAAATGCAGAATATATATATAACACTTTATGATTCTCAGTTTTAATTTATGAGATAACTGTTTGGATGTCAGTATATGTTTCATGTTGTCGAATGTAGCTTTGGCCATTCCTATTCTCTTCTTGATTTCTGTTTCACATCTGCCATCTTCTGTTATTATATGACCAAGATATACGTAGCTCTTGACTTGTTCCAGGATTTTCCCATTTACGCTTATCTTTAATGTGGGTTTATCGTCTGTTTTGCTAATTATCATAGTTTTAGTTTTCTCAATATTAATGTCGAGTCCATATTCATGACTTATACTGTTCACTTGCTTCACTAGTTCTTGTAACTCCTGTTCGCTTTCAGCTAACAACACGGTATCATCTGCATATCTAAGGTTGTTTATTGATCTTCCACTGATGTTCAGTCCTGGTATTTCCTGTATCTGTTTGAAAATTTTTTCGGTGTATAAATTAAATAGGCAGGGGGACAGCACACAACCTTGTCTGACACCTCTTTTTATGTCTATGTATGGTGAATAATTCCTTCCCGATCTTACTGTGGCAGTTTGCTCCCAATAAAGGTTACTGAGTATTCTTATATCTTTTCCATCAATACCTATGTCTTTGAGGCATTCAATTATTTTCTCATGATGGATTCTGTCAAAAGCCTTCTTATAGTCAATGAAGCACATATACATACTTTTTTGGACCTCTGTATATTTTTCTGCTAATCTTCTTAGGCAAAATATTGCCTCTCTTGTTCCACTGTTCCGTCTAAAACCAAACTGTTCTTCTTGGATTTCACTGTCTACTTTACTAAAAGTGGGATTAGATTAAATAAATGTTGATTACATAACCAAGTTGACAGGATACATCCATGACAAATTAATATTCAACATAGCATTTTAATTTGCATTACGAAAACTTTGTATGATTAATATTGTTAACTTACATACACTTGTTATGTAATAAATGTGTGTAATGTTATAGGGCCTGTAAAATCATGTTAATTAATATTACACAATAGGCCTACATACAAAAATGGCCGTAGCCAAACGCACCATAAATATTCATTCATTACTCATCAACTCCCAGTGAAGCATAGGCCTTTAACAAGTTCCTGCTGAGCCTTTCAGGGTTTTTTCACATCTTCTTTATCCAAGTCTGTTTCCAATGCCCTTCTCAGTGTATTTTAAGTCTCCCTCTGTCTTTTATCTTGGACATTACAGAATGAGGACTGCCTTGCAGTACTCTCACCTGGTTTCTTCAGGTGTTTATGCCATCAAGGCTGTGTTTTACTCATCTTCTGTTTCACTGGTATTTATCTGGTTCTGTCCATCAGTTACATATTGGGTTATCTTGTCATACCATTTCAGTTCTTCTTGTCAGCATTAGCACTCATTTGTGAAAGTCTAATATCTTGGTTATCATGTTTCTGAGCTATACAATAGAAATCAAGTGACTGTGAGCTGAGAATCCTTGTTGTTTGTGTTAGATTTGATTTCCTTTAGTTGCCATGTATTTCCATTGTGTGAAAGCTCCTTTAGCCTTCTATTTTCTTATTTTGATGATCGCTATCAGTTCCTCCAACATTGTTTGTGCTGCTGCTAATATACATGAATGAGTGCACATGTTGTAGCAATGTTTCAAGAGCAGTTTTGTTGTATTTGCTGTAATTATTGTTAAGTTCTTCTTGCAATCGCATCTTTTATGTTTACACCGTCAGATGAGTTCTCATGATAAACTCGACCGTTGTCTGGAGTTCCTTTTTAGCTCCATACAGCTTTGAGTTTAGTGTTGAGTCACATTGTCAAGTAAAATAATCTTAACAAATAATTGCTGTTTAATCTTTTGCAGGTTCATTCAAGTCCAAAACCATGAGGTTGTAAAACCTGTTGACTTGATTACAGCTAATGACTTTGTTAATGGTAGTGAATTCAGAATTTTGGGCTACACTTATCCTGTGTACATTCATACACAGAAATGAGATTTTATGTGAAACACATAATGGAGTAAACTATTTGTCATCATGTCATCACGGCCAACAAGCGTTTTTCGCCAAACCGATGACGGTGAAGAAGATGCAGTTGTGATATCTAGTGCGTCAACTTCAGATGATGAAGATATAGTAAGTACTTTTCGTTTGGGTCATGGCTTCTCTGCAGATAGAAGAACCATACGTGACCTTGTTAGGGAGGCTAAAAGACTGTTGACACTTGCAGAAGTTAAGTCCCGTCCAGAAGACTACAGAAACGATGCAGCCACTGTATATAGGTATAATTTTTCTTCTGCTGTGACTGGCTGTGATTTATTCAGAGAAAGAGAGCTAGCAGAACTAGTAGATGTTGTTTCAACTTTGAAAATGCGGCTCAGTGCTGAAAGAGTGTTTTCATTAGGCTGTCCACAGCTTCGTTCAGAACGAGATGTGTTTGATGAACTGTTGATGCGTTTTTCAGATGAGCTTCTTGATATAGGGCAGAGCACACATTCCATTGGTGCTGAATCTGCCTCTGTGAATGTTAACACTGAATCATTGCCCACTGAGCCTGTGGGTTCAAGATCAAATGTAACCGGTAACAATGGTACAGGAGAGTTCTTCATTGTTTTCATCTTATACGAGGGAAGGTCAAAAAGTAATGCCTCCTATTTTTTATGTATGTAAATACTGCATCGGTATGCAATTTGTAAATTTAGCAGGATTCCTCAAACACTCTTCTGCACTGTATAGCATTACCAACCTGTTTCAGTAACAGGTGGCACCACTGTAACAGTTTAAAAATGGCTACCAAAGACATTCGGTTAAAACAACGTTATGTCATAGAATTCCTCAATGCTGAAGGCGAGACCCCAATTCGCATCCGCAAACGTTTGAAGAATGTTTATGGAGATTCAACAGTGGATGTTAGCACTGTCCGACATTGGGTACATCGTTGTGACGAAGCTGAAGTAGGTCAATCCTCAATGGCTGACGCAAAGTGGACTGGCCGTCCGTCTACCGCAGTGACTCCACACAACATTCATCGAGTTGATGGCATCATTCGTGGTGACCGTCAGGTAACACTAGATGAACTTTCTTCCATGTTGTCCATTAGTAAAGGCAGTGTCCAGAACATCATTAAAGACCTGGGTTGTTCAAAAGTTTATGCACGGTGGGTACCCAGAATGTTGACAGACAGACATAAAGAAACAAGGAAAACCATAGCCATCAACCTCCTGCACCGTTACGAAACTGAAGGAGAAGAGTTTTTATCGAATATTGTGACAGGTGATGAGACTTAGGTTAATTTTTTTGAACCAGAATCCAAGAGGAAGTCAATGGAATGGCATCACACAACATCGCCGACAAGAAAGAAGTTCAAAAGTTCACCATCTGTAGGGAAAGTTATGGCCTCCGTGTTTTGGGATGAGAAGGGTGTGATTCTTCTCGACTTCTTGGAACAGGGAAACACAGTGAATGCAGACCGTTACATTGAAACTTTGAAGAAGCTTAGAGGTCGTCTTCGGCGACTTTACCCATTAAAAGATCAGAGAACTGCACTACTGTTGCACGATAATACCACGCCACACACTGCTAAACGCACCATTGAAGCGATTGCAGAATTTGGCTGGACATTATTACCACATCCCCCTTACAGTCCCGATCTTGCACCTTCTGACTTCCATCTGTTTGGACCACTGAAAGAAGATCTTCACGGACATCACTTTGAGGACACCGAGACCCTTAAACGCGCCGTACGCCAGTGGTTTAGGAAAAAGGACACAAATTTTTACCGTGCGGGGATACATGCCCTTGTGAGAAGATGGACAAAAACTGTAACAAATAACAGAGACTACATTGAGAAATAAATTTTTGAAGTTCAGACTTGGGGCTACATTTCAATGTGAATTTTATCTGTTTTCTTGTCTATTGAATGAAATTAAAAATTACGAGGCATTACTTTTTGACCGTCCCTCGTAGAAGCGAGTCGTGTACAATGAATGATTAAGTAAGAAGAAGCCTGGGGTAACAGAGATATGTTTTTACAGTAGAATATACATTGGCAGCTATTGAGGATGCCCTGATAGAGACCAGTGCCCAAAGTAGGCTTACAGCACATGTCATAAAGAAGCAGCCAGCGTTTTTCAGACAAATTACGAGAACATTTTATACATTGTGACAAATTGCAAAATTGATTGAAAAACGATATTCAACACTGAAAAAAAAAAATAAGAGAAGAAAAATAATGATTATTCCTCTTTGCACTCCTTAACAAGCGGGGGGGGCCTACATTGCAAATGGACACCTTGTAAGTCGTCTGCAACAAATATTCATGTGCTCTGGCAGTGGTGGTGTCTGTACCAATTTATTTTGTCTGGTGATGTTGCCAGCTCCTTGCATAACCTTATACTAGACACCTCTTATGACATGCCTGTCTCCTCATAGACCCCTGGCAACTGTGCGGGGCAGGAATTGACAGGCAGGGGTATATTCTTTTTTGAGCCCCTCAAGAAAATTGTTCATAGTTTAATCCCATCCAGTACAGGGAAATAATTTTCAAGTCTGAAGGCACTAGTCCAACTAAAAACTTTGCTCGCCACTGTAAGACTTCTAAACCAGCATTTCTCAAACTGTTCCACTGAACACTAGTGTTCTGCGAGCTATTGAAAGATGTTCGCGAAGAAAAAAAATGTGGAACTGGTTATGCTAACAACTTATTTTCAAACAGTATTTTTAAAATAGATATGAAATCCATTTGCAATTGCAGCCAAACTAGCATGCTTATCAGCTCATGATTATATGAGTTTGATTTGACTTCAGACTCAGGGATAAAACAGATTTAATGAACTTTCCCTGAATGGTTTTTGGAGCAGAGTTTTGCAGTAATGCCCCAACATTGCAAAACAGGCAATTTGAGTGCTTCTTCCATTCGCCACTACATACCGATGTGAAGCAGGATTTTCTTATTTTGCAGCTATGAAGACAAAATATAGGAACAGACATGACGTTGCCCCAGACATAAGAATTCAACTTTCAAACATTGTACCAAATTTTAAGCAAACATGTGTGATGGTAAAAAACAAAAGCATTCTTCTCATTGATGTAAAATGTACAATTACTTTTGCGTGTACTTTACTTTTATTAGTAATAAAAAAATAAGCATGATTAAACTACTGATGGTTATTATTGTTATTTTAGCTGTATTAATTACTTTCTTTATTTACACAGCTTAAATTTAATTTTAAATAATCGGAAAATATAATATAATCTTGTAAAATTCTACCTTAAACCCACTGTTCCATCAATTCATTTCAAATGAATAAGTGTCCCGTGAACAAAAATGTTTGAGAAACGCTGTTCTAAACAATCCTTAGCTCAACTTTAGCCACTCTTTTCAAATTTTTCTCTTGGGTCTGTTCTGTTATCAGATTTATTTTTCTGATAGTCTGTGTATCATACTAAACACATGTATGTACTATATTTTGTTCTTTGTGCATTTTCAAGCCACTTGCATCACCTAGACAGGGAAAAAGGAGACGGAGTGAGGATGACAGTAGTGAGATTGCTAAGAAGTCCAAGACAAAGATCGAGGATGATGAAGACAAAGAGGAGGATGTAAGTAATTGAAATGAAGAAAAAACTGAAAGATAATCTAAAATAGCAATAAATATTGTGTCCTCTTAGATCAGTACATTCAGTTTTTTTAAAGTTTATAAAGCTGCCTGTTGATTTGCAGTGTGCATGGTGTAAATAAAGATGATATTCAATAAAATGTCTGTCCCAGGTTTAAGAGACTTTTGTAAACTTGGATAATGCCATCATCATCAGCATTTTCCTTTGCACTCCTTATAGAATCACCATTGCTGCTGGTATTCTTGCAAGAAGTCTGTATCAAGCAGTCACATGTTCTTGCAGCAGTAGTTTCTGTGACAGTGTGTTTTTCATGTTGAAGTTGCCAGTCCCATGCACAACCTCATGTCATTCACCTTGTATGGCATGCCTGAGGGTGTAGTAATTCTATTCTTTCTTTGTCTCTTTAGACTCATGGGCATAGTGGATTTTTTTTTTTTTTTCTTTTAAATATATTTGTGTAGCCAGATATGGTTTAATCTGTGTTGAGATCAGGAGTAATCGGGCCGAAACACTTGTCGGACGGGGGACTACTTCTGATGATCAGATTGCTTCCTGTTGTATCGCTCTGTAAAGAGTTTCCTATCATACCATTATTTTAGATTGCTGTAGAGTTTAGAGCAGTGGTATGTAACCCAGGAGCTGTGGGGATCTACTTTAGTAACACTCAGATCTCTAAAGATTTACTTTGATAACAAAATGCCTGCAGAGTTTGGTGGAACATCAGTATCAATTTTATAATGAACAGCTTTACAATGTCTCTCAACATTACCTTTCTTGACAAAAGTGATGGACAGTAAACACACACATTTCTTGTTCACTTCAGTTTTTTAAAAAAAATCGTGGTCCTGTTCCCAATTAAAATGATAAGATGTTTTACTTTTTGTTTGCACTCTTTCTTGCAAACTTTCATATGCAAATGGAACTTACACATGCTTTTAGAAAATACATCACAAAACAGAATAACCTTAATCCCATAGTGATCAAGACAAAGACACCCTCAGACAAAAACATTCAGACATTTTTTATTTCTAAATAATACAGCTTGTGTCTCCACTGAATGATCTGCTTTCTGTAATTCCATCATGGGCAGTGGAACAGTGAAGCAGAATATTTTCAAGAATGTTATTTTCACCAAAAAAGAAAAGATCACATTCCTATCTTACGCAGTTCATGAATTAAGTGAATTTTATTAAGTTAGCTAATGGTTTTTCTCTGGGAACAGGAATAAAAATATCTTTAATTCCGGAGATACTGCGCTTCTAAATATTTGTAGGAAGGGTCAAGTCCAAAATTTCCCTACCTAAAAACATTTTTTTGCCCCTCTGTCACCTAGAGATCTACCAAATCATCCCCTGTGATCTTCCGGTAGATCGTGATTGACCGGTTGCCAGCCATTGTTTTGAGATAATGGCTGTTTCTTTACACTGTACACTTAGACAACTTAATCAGAAGATATTTTGTTTTATATATTTCATGTTCACATTGATATTTTTGTCAATTTCTGCTGTCTTTTAGTGTAACTGACTCCCAATATCAGAATTTAATTTTTTACTTTCCTTTTAGAGTTGCTCAATTTGTTTAGAACCATGGTCAACTGGAGGTGATCATCGAGTGACATGTTTAAAATGTGGTCATCTATTTGGGCTCAGGTAGGTTTATGTCGCTGAGATTTCTTCACCTGCATACTATATTAAATTTGAGAATTAGGCAGCATTATAGCACTTATTTGAATGATTTAAGTAAAAGAGTCTGTGTTGTACTTGTCCTCTTGTAAGAGCACTTTAAGGTCAGAGTGGCAAAGAGGTGTGGCGTCCGCCTTGAATTCTAGAGGTACCAGGTTCAATTCCCAGTAAAGGGAATATAATTAATTAATGGAAATTTTTTTTCAGAACCAGTGGTCCTAATGATGTCATACTCCCACCTGGTCTCATGGGTAGTGAGATCGGATGCCTAGCCTTCTCGGATAATGGCGAAAAAAATAGGAGGTCCCGTGTGCAAGTTGCGCACGTTAATATCCCATGGCAGTTTATAGAATGTGTGATTCCAATATACACACACTGGGATTCTCGCCGGTGCTATGGTGTTCAGGCACTGTGATGAGATCCTCCTTATGTGATCTAAGGGAGGAGATTGGAGCACTGATAGACTTTTCCATGTGCAATGAAGTTAGTCTTTAAAACCAAACCAAGAACTCTTTAACATATTTTTGTTTCAGTTACCTATTTCATTCTTTTTTCTGCAATTTCTTTTCATGTAGTTCAAATTAAATCTATGTTAGTTTGTAATAAGATAAAAAGGGAGATTTAAAAAAAGCAGCTGTCATTGTGTTGCTATTTTAGGGCTAGAATTGTTGATTATTATGCTAATAATTTTTGATGACTTGTTCAAATGCTGTTTTTGTACAAATTTGCAGCTGTATTTTAAAGTGGGTAGAACAAGCACACTGTTGTCCGCAGTGCAAGACTGCAGCTAAGAAAAGTGACCTCAGACACTTATTTGTGCGAAAGATCACGGTATGTCTGTAGTCTTGTGATTGTTGTCAAGTCTATGAAAGTAATTTTAAAAATAAATAAATAAACAAAACAAGTAAGTATGTGCTGTAACAACTTAAAGCAGGCATGTTCATTTAATATCCAGTAGACCACAGCCAGCAAGCAAAATGACAACTAACCAACAAAACAGTGAATTTAAGTTTGACTTGTTTAACAACCCACACATGCTTTTATGTGTGCACCTTGCATCCCTTTTCTGGTGAAAGGACAATAAGTTATAGCACTTTTTATTCTCTCAAATGTTAAATAATATAATTGTGAGAAAATATGCATTGTTTTAAGCTTCATCATCATCATCATTCCTTTCCGTTCTCCATGGAACATTGGGCTGAAACAGTTGCTCTCCATCGATTGCTATTCTGGGCTGTCTTTTTCAGCTGTGCCCAAGTCATTCCAATTTCCTTAGCCTCCTCTTCCACTGTTCTTCTCCAAGTTCCACTCTTCATTTACCTTGTGGGTTCCAATCAAGGATACCTCTGGCTATGCTTGATTGTTCTCTTCTGAGTGTATGTCCTGTCCATCCCCAGGATGGACCTTAATTTGTATTGGCTGTTACCCGCATCTTTTCCGTAGCTCTATATTTGTTATTACGTCTGGCCATCTTATACAAAGGATCCTTCTGAGACATCTGTTTACAAATATCTGTAGTTTGGAGGTGATACTCTTTGAGACATGCCATGTCTCTGAGCCATATAGCAAGACTGGCTTTACATTTGATTTTTAAACTTAAAGCATCAGTTATGTTACCCTAATGTGGCTAAATCTTTTGGGTGGATGTACCGGACTGAGACATTGCCTGTTGTTTGGAGTGTGGAGGGAAAAACAAAACAAAGGGTATATGTCTTACCAGGACAAAAGATGAGAAAAAAAACTTACTTTGAGGCCACAAGGCCTTTGTCAGGGACAGATGAACACATACAGAAAGAAAAGAAAGTGAGAACTAAAGTGAAAAACATGGCTGACAACATTTCCCTCAGTTCCCCCCTGTTGTTTGGCAACAAGTTCATGATTGTTACAAATTTAAGGGAGTTTGATATGGTTCATCATGCAGTGAGCACAATATAAACTTATCTGTGATAATGTAGTTCAAGCTTACTAGAATATTTTCACACTGTGGGAGAAGTTTTACAGAATGACTTTAAACATATGTAGAGATGTAAATATGGGGGGGGGGGGAGAGGTATTGGTGGCTATTTTTTTTCTCTGCAATAATTTCGGATTATTATTCTTATTCAACCAATGGCGGATAGAAGAGATAAAAGTGCCCAGCAACATGCTGAGAAATTCAAGAGCAAGGGGAAGACTTGAGTGAAGCAGCTTTGTAGAATCAACCACAACAAAGATGAGACCAATTCCCACAAATTGTGTATCAACAACCAGACCAGTCTACACTGTACACAAGCTCCCAGTTTGGAAACAACATCATTTCCCAGAAATTATAGAAAAGATTCTTGAAATTGAGAGAAAGAAGAGCCAGGCCTTAGCAGAGAGAAATGTTATAGCGACAAAACAATAGAGAAACATTACCCAAGCAACACCTGGATCAAGCATACACAGATGGATCAGCAAGACATGCAGCAGAATATGGTGGTGGAGGTGATCTTCTGAGCTTCAGCACCAGTACACAAAAAAAGACTCTCAGTGGCAACAGGAAAATTCTATAGTAAACTCAGAGCAGAGGCAGACACCTTGAACACTGCAGCAGAGGCTCTAATGACAGAGGAAAGCATCGAGAGACAAGTTGCTTTCGTCAAAGACACACTGTCAGTAATTGTAATGCTGAAGAGCCAAAATAATTCAGATCTGAATGACCTAAGAATAATGCTTCACAAACTATGTCAACTATTCAAAATAGTTGTGATCTAATGAATCTCATCTCATTGTAACATCCCAGGCAGTGAAGAGGATGACAGATTGGCAAAGGAAGATGGAAGGCTACCAGCCTGATACAAGCATAACTTTTGAAGAGGTGAAGAGTTTTATCAGATACAAGAACAAATGGGATGCAGAGCATCTAGGCCACACACAAAATAATGCATATTACCAGCTCAGCAGAAGAGAACGGCTGGTAATCTTCATACTCCATATGGGCCACAACAGATTGGGATACCATCTATTCAACTAGCTTATGATAGGAACTACCGATGAGTGTGACTGTGACATATAAAATGACAGCTGGACGTCTGCTTCAAAGATGCTCAACATAGGAATAGAGAAAGCACATGACCGGTACCATTCTTGGAAAAACTCTATGAAATTACAAGTAGCCTCAAGCTGACCACTGCTTTCTTTGAAATTATTCAAGTGGCCTGAGAGTGTATGAAAAGCGAAGAATATGAACAGTGAGATTTGTATTTGAAGAATTTGTGTGGTCATTTCTTCCCCTCATATTGTGCTTGATAGCACTCCTCATTCACCATTGCCACACAGTCTCAGTAGTTGTTAAAATTAGTAATGGTAGGTGAAAAGGCATACTGTCAATTTGTAAACTGATTAGGTGTTATGGAGTCTCCCCTGAAAGTCATTAACCTAATGAACGAACGAACAAACTTTATTTTCAAAGGGTTGAGAATTGGGCACGCAGGCCCGTCTGACATTCTACCCTTCCTTTCTCTCGTCTTTTATACTGATTTCATTTATTCTCACATGCACTTTACCCATCAGTGTAAAGGAATTCAACGTTGTAAAGGTAAAATAATAGCATACTCACATTCACAGTATCTAGTTATAAACATAAAATAAAATATGTTGAAAAGTACAAACATCATCATTAAACCTACATTCGATATTATATCATTTGTTCGGAAAAATAATCACATTAGGGGGGCAAATAATCAGAACTCATAAAGTCTTCGAAAAGTCTACGATTGTATGAATAGGGACAGGTTGTTATTTTTTTAGATAACGTGAAAGATAGTTCCAAAGATGAGCAGCAGAATAAGCTAAGCTTTTCTTGAATAAGTCGAGCCTAGGTTTGGGCACTTGTATTTTGTTAAGGCGTTGACTGCGTCTTTCATTGTATTTGAACATTGGCCACAGATATGTTGGAGCATTCTGTGACAGGATTATGTGAACAAATTTAGCTTTGTTGAACAGAAAGCACTTTCTTAGAGGCAGTATTTTGAGATCTTTATATAGATCTACACACTGTGTGTGGCAGATGTCAGAAACTAGACGCACTGCACGTTTTTGTAGTGAATGGAGTCTTTTTGTGTTGGACATAGAGCAACCATCCCAGATTGTGGAGCAATAGTCAAGGTTTGTTTGTATGTGGGATATATAGAACAATTTTCATGCTTCTTCATCTAGGAAATGTTTGATTTTAGCTAACTGGTAAACTTTTTGTGCCGTATGCTTGGTCAGTGTATGTATATGTGAGTTCCAATTTAGATGCTGGTCGGGGCAAAGTCTTTTACAGACAGGGGGTATGATGTGCTGGTGTTGTGGGTAGTGGGTTTCCCCCCTTGCTTCACCCTAGGCCTAGTGAATTCTTGTTCATGAAAGGAGCGACCATTGCGGTGTTAGTCTCTTGGCCTAGCAAAACCTCTCATACCCCAAGATCGTTGTGCGTGGTGAAGAGCCACACCCTCCTCGAGGTAGTCCTGGTAACT
Organism: Oreohelix idahoensis; assembly: GCA_024509875.1. Classification (NCBI taxonomy): domain Eukaryota; kingdom Metazoa; phylum Mollusca; class Gastropoda; order Stylommatophora; family Oreohelicidae; genus Oreohelix; species Oreohelix idahoensis. Next base: position 11,188 of record JAMPIV010012221.1, on the reverse strand, counting down.
GAGGGTGCGAATCCTCAGGCTAAACACAACGGATCTAGAGGAGCAAACCTCGATAATAAAACCAGTGCACTACACCGTATACGCCCTCTGTGGGTGGGAAGGAGCCAGATGGATACTGAACAAGTCTTGGGAGTGGGAACGAGTGTGGACTGCTCCCTGAAGATCGGAACCCATCGTACAGGCACAGAGACTCAGGACGTGACGATCCTATTGCCTTCAACTCTTGGTCACATGCCTAGAGCCTTGGAGAACTCGGCGTAACCAGCAGGCAATTTGGTGGCGGGGAAAGAGCACTGTGAGCCCTACCTTGGCTACGTATCACAAGGAGACGCAGAAACACCCCCATTATCTCCCCCAGAGCTGGCACAGTACACTTCTGGCTTCTACCCGGGGCGGTAGGAAATCCACAGGCACCCCAGCATCACAATGCCATGAAGATGACAAAGTTGGAATTTACTAACTCAAACCTGGCAGAGCAAGTCCTCCATCAGATGCGGCCGATGCTGGGCCCACTGGCGCGTGGACACGTCCCGATCCCCATCGAGACTTGCCCGGGGAGCCCACCCCGGCTCAAAAAAGCAGAGAAGGCCACTCTCCAAACCTCCGATGTCTTGCGGGCAGTGTTAGGATGTGCAAGAACATGGACAGGAAGACTCCACAACTTCCCCACTGAAGACACGCCCACGGCGACCGTTGCCTCAATTGGCTGTGTGTGGTGTACCCGGAAACGGGGCCTCCCAGTACTGAGGCACAGTTAAGTCCCCGATGTCACTTATCGGTGCAGAGTTGAGAGAGATGGCTGAGCATCACAATCCCCCCTGTGTTGCAGCATGATGAGAACCCAGCATTGCACACTGAGCTTGGGGGGATCACTTGGGCACCAGACTTAATACTGGCTCTTGACTGGATGGCCGCATTCAGGAGATTTCTACAATGGAGGGTTGGCAGGTGGTGGGTATCTGGAAGTGGCTCTGTGCAGGACGTGAGGATTCCTTGGGAGAGCCCAGAACCAGAGCACAGCATTGTGCAAGCTCTGCATAGTTGGAGAGCCCCCTGGATGACGGGGAATGCACAGTGTGCTACCCCACCTATCCCCAACTGCTAACTTAGAACCAGAAGTGGGGTCCTCTGTATGCGTGCCAGGCCAGGATAAAATGCCTGGGAAAGAGACTGGAGCTCAGAACTCCCTAACTCAAAGTTGCAGGATGGCAGAAAAGCCATGGGAAAGACAGGGCTATTTTGAAGATAACGCAACCATATTTTCACCATACGAGCTCGGACGCCGCCTCGGTAAACAAGGTCCGCGCAGAGCAGTGACACCCCCAGGCTGCTTGCGAATAGTCTACTACTGGGAACATAAACAGATTAGGGATGAGCCCACTCTCCCGTTGAACAGGTGCTAAAGTCATAGATACTGGGCCAGAAGGCGCACCGGAAACCACAGTATCACGCAACTCGCTTTTTTTTTTTCTATGGAGAGTACACCGTCAAATAAATCTCGTACTGGTGCTCGCCCTGTGGAGCTCCACCAGGCAGGTGCAGTGCCGGGCTCTGAGCCTCGACAGAGCCCACCCTCAGCTACTGGATGACCCTCTAGACTGTCTTGTGGAGTCAGCAGACGGCGGAGGAGAACTACTGACCAAAACAAAACAGAAAAAGAGAAACCCAGAGTGCCACTTGTCATGATGCACTGGAATGCAGAGGGAGTGAACAGCAAGCAGGCTGGATACAGCAAAAAGACAGAGCTGGAAAACATTTTGTATGAGAAGCAAGTCAGTGTTTGCTGTATCCAAGAGACTCACTTGAAAGCAGATCAAACCTTTAAAATAAGGGGATATCAATGCTTCAGATCCGACAGAAAAGATAAACGAAAAGGAGGAGTACTTACTCTTGTAAGGAATAACATTCCTGCACACGAAAGGAAAACCTTCATGGATGGAGCAGAATATCAGCTATTGCAGATAAAGGTAGACAAGATGGAAATAGAACTCCTGAACTATTACTGTCCGAACAACAAACCCCTTAGTCTCAGCTCTATACAGGTACCAGCCACCAACTTTATAGCAGTTGGAGACTTTAATAGCCACTCCCAGAGCTGGGGCTATAACCATCTGGATCACAGAGGTGAAGAGGTTGAAACTTGGCAAGATGATCACTCCCTAATCCTAGTCAATAATGCCACAGATACTCCTACCTTCTACTCCAGAGGATGGCACACAACTTCAACACCAGATCTTGCCTTCTCCACACCAGATATAGCTGGATCTATTAGTAGAGAAGTAGGAGACCAACTAGGGGGAAGCGACCATCGCCCAATCTTTCTTACTGTCCAGAGTGCAACTCTCAGTACAGGCCCAGCCATTACAAGATGGAACTACAAAAAAAAGCCAACTGGGGTTTATTCAGGCATCAGGTGAACACGCTGCTGTCTACCCTCAAGGTACAGAACAGAGACATTAACGAAGTGGTAAAAGACTTCAACAGATGCATACTACAAGCTGCAAAAGAAACCATTCCCAAAGGATGCCGGCGTAACTACATACCATACTGGTCCAGCACACTCCAAGAATGTCAGGAAGCTATGGACAGGGCTAGAAAGGACGCAGAGTCTCAGCCTTCACTTGAAACTCACAACAAATGGAAAAAGGCTGTAGCAGAGTTTCAGAGAACAAAGCTAGAAGAAAAACGGAAAAGCTGGAGAACTAAAACGGCATCGCTGAACCTTGAGAAAGACGGCAGGAAACTTTGGAGATTAGTCAAGTCTCTAAATGAAGAGCGTTCCTCACCTAGGCAGACTATCACATTGGATGAAGGTGGCAAACTTTTCAGAGGAAAACAAGCTGCAGACTTGTTTGCTAGAAGATACAGTTCAGAAAGCAACTTACCCATTAACATAGATCATCAGAGAGAGATAAGAAAAGAAATTCTGGCAACCATGGGACAGACAGATACTCCTGCCCCAATGAGGGAACCCATCACACTAGGAGAACTACAGAAGGCTATTTCCAAGCTTAAGTTTCAAAAGTCACCCGGCCCAGACAAAATCAGCAACGAAATGCTAGTAAATCTGAGCTCAGCAGCAAAGACAAAACTGCTTGAGATATTCAACCACAGCTGGTTGAAAGGAACGGTACCCCAAGTATGGAGAGAAGCCATCACAATACCCATACTAAAGAAAGGGAAATGTAAGACCGAGGCTGCAAGTTACCGGCCAATCAGTCTCACAAGCTGTGTTGGGAAGACTATGGAGCGAATAGTCAACCACAGATTGAAATGGTATTTAGAGTCTGAGCAGATCCTGGTGCCGGAACAAGCTGGATTTAGAGAATGCTATAGTATAGAAGACCAAGTTACTTACTTGTCTCAAGCAATAGAAGATGCCTTCCAGGAGAAGAAAAAGGTCCTAACGATCTGGGTCGACTTCAAGCAGGCCTTTGACAAGGTGTGGAAAGATGGCCTAATTGCAAAACTTAGGAGAAGTGGAATCCAAGGCAACATGATGAAATGGATCCAGTCATACTTGCATAACAGGAGAACTAGAGTCACTCTTGACGGTCTGCAGAGCAGAAAAGTGTTGCTCCATCAGGGGGTACCTCAAGGAGGAGTAATTTCCCCAACACTCTTCCTTGTTTACATCAATGACCTGGTGAAAGATCTCCCTGCAGGAGTTAAAGCTGCCTTATATGCAGATGACCTAGTACTCTGGTGCGCTGATGAAAATGTCACCACAGCAAATTATAGAATGCAGCGGGCAGCAGACATGCTAGTGTCATGGGCAGAGAAATGGCTTATCACAATAAACACAGACAAAACCTCCACAACACTGTTCTCCCTCGCCCCCAAGGACAAATCAGCTAACATACACCTAGGGACAACCGTGATCAAGGAAGAAAGCTACCCCACCTATCTTGGGGTGACATTTGACCAAAGGCTTACATGGAATAAGCATATTGAAAATGCAGAAGGAAAGGCCCGAAGACGACTAGGCATACTCAGAAAATTAGCAGGTACCAACTGGGGAGCAAATGAACGAAATCTAAAGAAGATTTATAATGGAGTAATAAGACCACACTTAGAGTTTAGCTCAGCAGCATGGTCATCAGCTGCTAACTCACATCTGCAGTCTTTGGACAAGGTACAAAATCAAGCTCTCAGGCTCATTACAGGAGCCATGAAAACTACACCAATAACAGAGATGCAGAAGGTTGCTGGATTACAGACATTGTCCCATAGAAGAGACACAAAAACCATGATCCAGATGGAAAAGTACAACAGTATGCCAATGCACCCAATGAAGGCAAGACTAGATGATCTGGCATTGGGACGTCTAAAGCGTAGCAGCTTTGTGCATCGGGGGAAAAGACTTATAAGACAGCATCAAGAAGACCTATCCATGAAGACAACACCACTGAAGCCCACCTGATAAGGTTGATAATGTTGGATTTTTATTCCCGTTAATGATATCCACCAAAAAGATAGATATAAGTGGATGGAAGCAGACATCATCATCATCATCAGTTGATAAGATCTCTATGGTGTTGTTTGCTCCACTGTAGTGTATGGAATGTCAACTTGACCTACGCAGTGGTGTGTAGACATGGATTGAGTGTACAATGTGCGAATGATGATAAGGGTTCGTGTTGTTGACAAATGTTCTTTTCTCACACTCATGTATGACTGGAAGTCATCGACACCAACGACTGTGTACCTTTTCTAAAGTTTAATTGGACGTACACACTCGACAGCACAGATAGTGACAAATCACAGGTTGGCATAATACATCATAGTACAGTGGATAAATGGTCTTGCAATGTTATGTTACATGGGCACTCATGTAGATTAATATTATAATGGACTGTCAGTAGCCAAGCCCTCAGCATCGCCCATACATATAAATCATCTGACTTCACTGACTGAGCACGTCAGCTTATAAACAATATTTCAGATGGCTTCTAAACCTAATCTCGTTTAGCGACGATTCTCCCACATAATGTTCAGCACATATTTTTTTTTCATATAATAATATTGAACCGCTAATAACGGGTTCTCATGTGTAGCAGTGATCTCTGGACTAAACAAGCGATAATACGGGCATCCCCTTTCTCTTCTTGAAAGTCGCTACATGTTTTGGTTCCAAGATGGCTTCACTCGTGAACTGTCACTCACGTTTGGATGCAGATAATGAATCTGTCCTAAAGTTAGTCATTCATAAAACATTGCATTGCTCTGTAGATTTGATCATGAACAATTGACTGCATTCTACAGAATATAGTGCTGCTAGGAATCGAAGTCGTTTTCATCGAGTCAAATATATTCTCTTAGACATTCAAATCGTAACTATCGAAAATGGTGGCTTCGATCGAGAGTTCATAAGAGTGTCTTTGATTACCTTGGTAGAGGAATATGAAACTGCCATTCCTTGGCAATATGAATAAACACTGGGGTAAAGCATACACGATAGGTTTAGACGACTATCACTTTCCCCACAAATACTGAGATCACTTTTTCCCGGCGACAGGCCGACATAGGAAAACACACACAGTCCCTATCAGGACGAAGCCAAATCACACCACACTCTAGCGACACATCCGCCGAATAGCCTTTGACCTCTCTAGAGACAACAGAACATATAGTTCGACTTAGATATGTAAAGATATACAGATATAAGACAGACTCGTCCTACTCAGACAAACAATACACATAAATTCAGGCCATAGATATTCTGAAGCAAGAACAATCTATTATTACCCAAACAACGAATAAATCGCAGTAAAATGGATTTATCCGCGGAGTTTGATCGAAGAGATGGCACAACTTTCAAGGGAAGTAACTCAATAATGACTTTCCCTTAAGCACAAAAAAATTACCTATGTATAATATTGTAAGATATCAAAGACTGCACGTAACAGTCTTACCACACCTCCCGGGAAAAAAAAAAATGGAACATTTTTTTTTTTTTTTTTGAAATACATCTAGGAGCAACGTACAATAGGCTCACAACGCATGAATAATGCGCAGATGAAAATATCAGGAATACCTATAACGCCTAATATGAGGCTAAGTCGACTTATGGAGCGACTGGTGAGAATGTGTCTCATAAACTGAGAGAAATTATTTCTCTACAAGTATATTTTTCCAGGAAGGTGTCATCAAAGTATAATACAATTCTGGCAATTACACAATGCCTAAAAAATTCATATCATCATTTCGTATTAGATATCTTAAATTTATGATTTATGAAGAAAAAATCATCAAAGCACAGCGGTGAATAAACATCCATGAACCGCTATGTAGTGATACAATCATTATATTATTAAATTACAAATGTGTATCTATCATGATATAGAAAAGGAACTACTATAGAACTAGACATATCAAGAAGTCTAAGCCCTAATAGTTATGTGGAATCATGTGGGCATCTTGACAGAATGTCTGCCATCACATTATCTGATCCACGAATAGCTCGCACAGAGAAATGAAAAGGTTGAAGAGCAATTGCATATCGAGTAGACCTCGAGCTCTTCAAATTCTTACTCTGTATAGCAGTAAGAGCTTTTTGGTCGGTTTCTACTATGAAATGTGCGCCTAGAAGGAATCTCTGTAGTTTGAGGATCGACCAAACCATAGCTAATAGCTCACGGTCTAAAACCGAATAATTCCTTTCTGCCGCATTAAGTTTTCTGGAAATATACATTACAGGATGCAGAGTTCCAGAGTACTCTTGCATTAGTGCCGCTCCAATCCCAGTGGATGAAGCGTCACTACGAAGAACGAATGTCTTATCTTTAGTGGGTAGCACTAAAATAGGTGGTGTTGAAAACAGTGTTTTAATCTTATCCAGAGAGCATTGGCATTCCTGAGACCAGTGGACCACATTAGGCGAACCTTTCTTTAGAAGTGTTGAGAGAGGTGCCATGATAGAGGATAGATTCTGAATGAATCTGCCATAAAATTGAATAAGACCTAACAGACTTCTCACCTGTTTTTTAGTCTTAGGGATTGAGATGTTAAGTATCTTACTAGTATTATGGTCCTCTGTCTTTAGGAAACCATGACCAACTCGGTGGCCTAGGAAAGAAATTTCGCTAAAACCAATATAGGCTTTAGAGGGTTTCGCTGTCAGGTTGTGCTCACGCAAAGTAGACAGCAATTCATCTAACCCTGAATAGTGATCTTCCCAAGTATCGCTGAAAAGACAGATGTCGTCTAGATATGCAATGACATCTGACCGATAAGATAGGATTCGGCGCATCATGCGTACGAACGTAGCTGGTGCGTTCATAAGACCGAAAGGCATAAAATTCCATTGGAACAAACCTCTAGGTGTTGAAAAAGCCGTGAGAGGTTTGGCGCGTTCAGATAAAGGAACTTGCCAATATCCTTTAGACAAATCAAGTTTAGTGAAAAAATGAGATTTGGAGAGTCGAGTAAGTAGCTCTTCCAGTAAAGGCATAGGTTCGGCATCGAACTTCGTTACTTGATTCAATTTTCGATAGTCAACGCAAAGACGTATGTTATTGTCTTTTTTACGCACAATAACCATCGGCGAAGAATATGCAGAGGTGGATGGTTCGATTATTTTCAAATCTATCATCTCATCCAACTCTTTCTCGACCTGTGCTTGAAAATGTATAGGTATAGGATAAGGTCTAACCCTAATAGGAGTATGGTCAGTTAGAACAATGTCATGTTGAATGACATTCGTTTGTCCAGGGATGTCAGTGAGTACATCCTGAAATGTTTGCAACATAGTTGAAACTTGTCGCTGTTCTCCTAGAGACAAATCAGGAGAGACAGTAACGTTCTTCCATGATTCACTGGAATGAAGTGGGATCATTGGAAGAGGAAGATTTACATCTGAAAAACTTGTTTCCTCATCCTGTATCACGGACAGTGATGAGTAATGACCATGTTGTACTGGAGAATTGTCCGTTGCTTGGAAAATGGGTTGCAAATAATCCGGACGTTCATGGAATTCAGTAAGCATATTGATGTGGAAGGTTTTATGCTTCCCATCAATATCGACAATATAGTCGACATCGGAAATTTTCGATATTATATCGTACGGACCTTTCCAAGAAATAAGTAATCTGTTTTCCCTACAAGGTAGTAATACAAATGCTTTGTCACCAGGACAAAGTTGTCGTAAGCATCTCTTCTTATTGGCAAATTGCCTTGCCTTCTGTTTCGCAAATTCAGAAGAAGAAGTTGCTAATTTGCATGCTTCGATAATTTTTTTGTCTCAACGCGATGACATATTCGTAGGATGACTTTGTGTCATCGTCAATATTGTCAGATGTTATGAGATCGTGAAGCAACGACATAGGGCCACGCGGACGCGCGCCAAAGACGAGTTCAAAGGGAGAAAATCCCGTATGTTCATTGGGTACCTCTCTGTAAGCGAAGAGGGCCGCAGGTAAAACTCTGTCCCAGTCTTGAGGATGATCCTCAGTTATCTTCCCCAGTAAGTTTTTAAGTGTTCTATTAAGGCGTTCGACCATACCATTAGACATTGGATGGTAGATACTACTTAAAGATCTATCTATCTGCAGGGTAGACATTACTTGAGACATGGTATCTGATATTAGTTGGGTGCCATGGTCTGACAATATCTCTCCGGGGAACCCCAGACGAGAAAATATAAGCCAAAGAGCATCTGCAATATCAGCAGTAGTAATGCTCTTCAGAGGAATAGCCTCTGGCCAACGTGTGCACATATCAACACACGTCAAGATAAACTGATGTCCTCTGGCAGACTTGATCTTAAATGGACCAATAATGTCTATGGCCATTTTTTGAAACGGCCGAATAGGAATGTCCGCCGCCTGAATGGGTGCAGCATGCCGTGGACCTTTGGATTTAACTTCCTGACATACTTTACAAGATCGACAATAAATACGTATGTCCTTGTTTACCAATGGCCAAAAGAAAGCCGCAAGGACTCTTGACTTAGTACGGGAAAAACCCATGTGTCCAGCACACTGAGAGTCGTGAGCGTGCTGCAAAATTTTAACTCTCAAATTCTTGGGAACCAGGATTTGAGAATGACTTGACGTAATGGAGTCTTGAACCATACGTACAAGTACGCCATTCTTCTTTGTAATCCACGATTTACGACTTGTGTCCTTATTCGGATCACCTTTAGTTGCAAGAATGAAGAATTTCTTCAGAGTGGGATCATCTTCTTGCTGTTTTATAAACGAGTCACGAGAAATTACCAAGGGATTATCTTGGTTATGCACTTCATTATCTTCAATAGATGAAGTTTGAGGCACATTAAGAGCCTGAGCTCTAGTGACTACAGCGTTAGCAATCTGCATGTTTTGCCTTTCCCACGTGGAAATTTGTTGCGGAGTGCATTCCTTGACTCCATGAATGCGACCGATGATGAGGTCAGCGATCGGATTCGGAAGAAGACATGCGTGTACATCTCCCGTAAAGAAAGGAGTAGCAATCCTAATGATAGCAGTAGAGTATTTCTCTAATGTGCCGCCAAATGTTACACATTTGACTACTTGTCCAGTGGCACGGGAAGGATCTACGAGTGACTGCCTAACACCAATTGTGGTGCATCCAGAATCAAATAGCACAGAGACTGGATTGTTATTCACTAAACCCTTATGTAAGACAAGAGAACCTCTTCCATCATGCGCGACTGATGCCGGAAGAGCAGGAAGAGGATGGCCACAGCTTAAAGTAGACACTGTGGTTGGCTCAAATAACGTTTTGCATTGGGGGCACTGAGATGCTCTCCCAAAATCAAAAGCGGCACATGCCATATTACTAGCATCATTATTATCTTTACTCTGTTTATAGGCTTCATGGGACTCTTGTTGTACAGAGTTTGCCTGAAAATGTGGTTTATGTCTTTTGTTTTGAGATCTACCTCGGTTATTATCACCTCTGTAGTTATTGTTACCTCTATTGTAACCCCTATTTGGGTTTGAGTCATAGTTCCCTTGGTTACCATTATCATATTCATTATAATGAGTATCTCTGTAATTATGATCTTGTTGACTCCAAGACGGATAACCCTGATAGTTTCTATAATTACTTCCTCTACGGAAATTCCTATAATTATGACCACCCCTGTGTCGAGAGCTATCAGGTCGTCTCCAGTTCTTTGAAGAAGAACCCTGAAATGATTGGTTACCTTGGTTTTGATAACTATTATGGTTACCTTTTTTATCAAATCTGTTTTGAGGTCCCTGAAATCTGTGTGAATAATTGGGATTGTATGGTGTTGCTGAAGCAACTGGCATACTCTCCTTAATCTTAGTGTTGCCAAAAGTCACGTCGGGGTGTGCAGTGACATATTGGGAACAATATTCTTCCATTTCTTTTAGAGATTTGGGTTTACGCTCATGTATAAATTCAAGGAAAGGTTTGTTCACACATGACATAATCTTATCTCTGAGCAACAAATCCATAAGTCCTTCATACGTTTTTTCTGTTTTGGAAAGCTCAATCCAACGATCAACTGTGAGACGTGCCTTTGCAGTGAATTCTGAGAATTCTACACCCGTCTCAGGTACCATCGTCTTAAATAAAAGGCGATAGCCTTCCTCACTTAGCTGATATTTTTTTATCAAAGCCGCCCTAATGACATCATAATTATCCTTATCTGCTTCTCCTACAAGGCATAATCTAGTCAAAGATTCACCTTTCAAGTTTTCTGATAATTGATTAGCGTATTGTGATTTATCCACATTATGTGTACGACAAGAACTTTCAAATCTATCCAGCCAGAATGTAATATCGTCACTGGACTGATTGAACGGTGGAACCTTAACCTTGTAAGTAGAAGGTTTACCATTACCACTAGATGCCTGATTAACATTACTCATACTTGTCAATCTCAATTTCTCCAACTCAAATTCATGTTCTCTTATTGCTTTTTTCTCTTCAGCATCTAATCTTTTTTGTTCAGCCTCCCTGTCTAATCTTTTTTGTTCAGCTTCCCTGTCTAATCTTTTTTGTTCAGCTTCACTGTCTAATCTTTTTTGTTCAGCTGCAGCTTCTCTTTCTAATTTTTTTTGTTCAGCTTCCCTGTCTAATCTTTTTTGTTCAGCTTCACTGTCTAATCTTTTTTGTTCCGCAGCAGCTTCTCTTTCTAATTTTTTTTGTTCAGCTTCAAATCTCCTTTCCTCCACCTGCATCTGTAATTTCTTTTGTTCAGCAGCAGCCT